>VXBW01007692.1:0-22131 GCA_013400375.1 Thinocorus orbignyianus
CTTTTGATGCAACCCAGGATTTAAAAGCCTTTTGTGCTTAGTTGCCTCTATAGGTCTATAGGGTATCATGTTTTTATTGTTTTCAATTTTAGAATAAAGTAGGATTAAATTGAAGTCTCAACACAACTGCCCTCCATGAGGACAGCCATTTTAGTCATTGACTAACACTTTTTTCCCCCTCCATATAATTAGAATAAATTAAACCAATAACCAAATAAGCCAGTAAACATGAATAAGCTCCATATATAATAATACTACTAAATATTTTGGTTTCTAAGGAGACCCTGATTCTATTAAAACATTTTCCTCTTGAGAATCCAAGGCCAAACCCAATACCCAACGAGGACCCATGGAATTTCCATTTCTGTTGAGCAGGTTCACTTTAGTGAACCTTTGCTTGGGTCTGTATCCTCTCAGTCGCAGGACTCACCTGTAGTCAGGTTAACAGAAAATTAACCTCCTACCTCACCTACAGCCCATATTTATATTGCTGCACTATTCCTAAAATACGTGAAAGGACTCCTGTTCATCAAAGCCCTGCCCCCCCCATAATTTGCCTTCCAAATAAGTAATTCTTAAAATCCTCTAACCTATTTTCAGTGCAGTATTTAAGATTACATTAGTAATTAGTAATCGTTAACTTGATTAATTATTTTTATGGAAGGAATGAAAATACTTGTTATAAGCATAAATACAGAGTTAACAAAAATAGGGTGGGTTTTTTTTTCCCAAGGAAACTCTTAATTAAGTATCAGTAGAGAATGTGTGATATTACTATGCTTTTAGATGCCTGATTTCTAAGAACTGGTTGTCTCTTAGGTCTTTTGGCTCTATAAGTAGAAAGAAAACCGATGAGCAATGGAGTTTAAATCTCAGTAACCTGCTTCAAAATTTGGCTGTGAAACACCCATGTAATTTCATTCCTTGGAGCGTTGCCGAGAATATTTATTTAATGAAATATCATCTGTTTCCTCGTTAATATGTGGTTCTTCTGGACTATTTTGTTGTTTCCTTTGTGCAGAAATCATCCAGTAAATTTGCATCAGCCCTGATGTATTTTCTTCATTAGATGCTTGGGATGATGAGTCCCCAGACAGGCCTTAATTTGATTTACAGTGTGCGAAGAATTGAACCTTTTTACAAATTAAAACCAAAATGAAACAAACCATAACAGAACAACCTTCACTGAAGCTCGGAGAAGTGCTACCATTTGTTCTTTTCCTGGTGAAAAACAACATAGAGAAACTGCAGCAGTGTCATAGCAAACTACTGTCGTAAAATTAATTCTAAACCGATTTGTTTGTACTCAATTAAATAGTCCTTACTAAAGCAAGAATTTTCATCAGCTTAAACCTGAAACTTGTTTCTCTTCCTTCTGTTATACCTTTTATTTGTTTAAGATGTTCCAAGTTAAATTTTGAGGCAGCTTTTTCTGGGATTTAAAGTAAGATACTCATCCATGTGAGTAATAAGAGGAAATTCCATGTGCCAGTGGTCAATAATGGAGTCCAGCGCTTCAGCTGGGACCTGGATTTGCCCAGCTGTATCCTAGTTGTCCCCCAGCATTTAATTTCAGCTGTTTATCACATAGAATCACAGAATGATATGGGATTGGAAATGATACCTGGAGATCATCTAGTCCAACCCCTCTGCCAGAGCAGGGTCACCCAGAGCAGGTCCCACAGGAACGTGTCCAGGTTGGTGTTGAACGTCTCCAGAGACAGAGACTCCAGCACCTCTCTGGGCAGCCTCTTCCAAGGCTCTGCCACTCTCAAAGGGAAGAAGTTCCCCCTCATCTTGAGATGGAATTTCTTATGTTCTGGTTTGTGTCTGTTTCCTCTTGTCCTCTCAGTGGGCACCACTGCCAAAAGCCTGGCCCCATCCTCTTGGTGCCCACCCTTGAAGTATTTATAGATGTTGGTCGGATCCTCCCTCAGTCTTTTCTTCTCCAGATTTGTGGAAAGCTTAAGAAAGCAAAATGAACTAATTAGTAAGAGTATTAGATCATTGTGTACTATGAGCATCCACCACTTCATTAAGATAGAACAGCCTGGGAGTGGATTTTCACAGTATTTTTTGTTTGATGGAAGAAAGCAACGTGCCTTGAGGCTTCAGCTTTAAATTCCAGATTGAGAAGTCCAGAGGAAGAGACGTTACACTGAGCAAGCCAAGATCTACATTCAAATTCCTATTTCAGATCTCATTGTAAAGATTTTTATTTTAAACATGGGGAAAAAAAANTCTGTGATTCTGTGATTCTGTGAATTAAAGTTATCTGGAACTTATAAAAATTGAGTAGGTATAGACATTGGTACAGGAAAATTTTCTTCTAGCGAGGGAAGTCTGGCAGTATTATAGGCAAGGCGAAACAAATCTACTGTGAGCAATGGGCAAGCTTAATTATAAGTGTATTAGCTCTGCAGCTACCATGCTGAGTTTCTAATTGAAAAAATCACCATCATTGTTTTTGTATTTCCCTTGTAATGAATGATTCTGATTTCTCTGAGTGATTTCTAATATTTTACTGCTTGATCCTACTTTGAAGTTTGGTCGGCAAATATAGACCTTAATTTTGCAAAGTATCACTGGCGTGGCACACCTTTTCCTGGTAGATTATCCAGTCGAATAAGATCTTCTTGTGATTAATTGTGTGCAAGAACAGTTCATGAGCACATTTCTGCAGAATGAGTGCTCCTTAGGCATAAACATAGCAGGTTCTGAGGTTTTCTTCTTGCTCAAATCTCAGCCTAGCTTTTTCCAGGAGGATGTTTTGAGATCAGCTCTGTCTCAGGCAGGATGCCCACATACACGGCAGAGGTAATGAGGCCAACTCTGACCCCCAGGAGCCTTCTGTGTCCTTCACCCGGATGAGAACTGACAGGTTACCACGTTACACATAATAAAATAATGGAAGGGCAATACCTCTTGTGACCATATTTCTCCATTGTAATTACCATCTTGAGATTTATAACGATATAAATGAGTTTGGCTAGAGTGTGTTTTATACATCAAGTATATGTGCTTTATAATGAAGTTCTGTTTGACTGGGGAAATGGTTTGGTTCATGCACTGTGTCCACTTCTGGGCTTCCCAGTTCAAGAAGGACGAGGAACTGCTGGAGAGAGTCCAGTGGAGGCTACAGGGATGATGAAGGGACTGGAGCATCTCTCTGCTGGGGAACGGCTGAGGGACCTGGGGCTGTTCAGCTGGAGAAAAGCAGACTGAGAGGGGATCTCATTGATGCTGAGCAATAACTAAAGGGTGGGTGTCAGGAGGATTGGGCCAGACTCTTCTCACTGGTGCCCAGGCACAGGACAAGGGGCAATGAGCACAAACTGGAACATGGGAAGGTCCATCTCAACATGAGGGAAAACTTCCCTGTGAGGATGGCAGAACCCTGGAAGAGACTGCCTAGAGCGGTGGTGGAGTCTCTGGAGACATTCAAACCCCACCTGGACAAGTTCCTGTCCAACCTTCTCTGGGTGACCCTTCTTTGGCAGGGGTTGGACTAAATGATCTCCAGAGGTCCTTTCTATTGATTTCCATTTCTGAGCCAGACCTCTCTTCAGAAGTCTTTCCCACTGCTTTTCAGGGCTTTGGTCTCACACACTTCCAAAGTATTATCCCCAACGTAAAGTTGGGGACTATAATTGCCTTTCTCAGTTCAGGTAGCATGTGAAAAATTTAAGGGCTGAATCCAAATCTTCTGAATCTCACTTCAGCTTATTTAGAGTTTGCACAGTTTAGATCCATGATTGTAACTACTGTGAATTCTTTCCTTAAGTCACCTAATTTCCCTGTATTAAAGGTTTTTCCTTGTCAAGAACTAGCAGTAATTCAAATTATATCTCTTTCCGTTGCTGATTAAGTCATTAACATTTAATACTGATTTGAACATCAAAACCACTAATCAAGCACAAATATTAATGGCTCTGTTTTGTAGCTTTTCCTCTGACCGAGGCTGTGAGTGCTGCGGGTCTGGTATGGCCCCTGAGTTTCCAGGGCACAATCTGTTTCTGCTTCAGCAATTCTGCTGGTGAGTGTGAAGAAAGGTTGGAGGGATTTTTTTACCTTCCTCCTTTTGTTTCCCAACGTGATGGCTTGCTGGTGGTAATGTGGTTTATTTGTGACAATGTGAGCCCTCTCCGTTCCCACCATACTCCTTCCCTTTGTGATCTGTCCTCACTTTTCATAGAGTCATAGAATCATAGAATGATTAGAGTTGGAAGGGACCTTAAAGATCATCCAGTTCCAGCCCCCCCTGCCATGGGCAGGGACACCTCCCACCAGAGCAGGTTGCTCCAAGCCCCATCCAACCTGGCCTTGAACACTTCCAGGGATGGCACATCCGGAACTTCTCTGGGCAACCTGTTCCAGTGTCTCACCACCCTCACAGGGAAGAATTTCTTCCTAATATCTAATCTAACCCTCTGATCATCTTTGTGGCCCTCCACTGGACCCATTCCAAGAGGTCCATGTCCTTTCTATGTTGAGGACTTCAGAGCTGGACCCAAGTGGGGTCTCACGAGTGCAGAGTAGAGGGGGAAAATTACCTCCTGGTCATCTTAACTCTACCCGTGGACTTCTCTGTTACCATTTTGATGTCAGTAAAAATGATGCTACCTGTGCCTCCCCTCTGGCAGTGCGTCTTTTTGAAGATTATATGCCCACATCCAGCCTTTTGGATACGAATGGTACAGCTGAGTGGGATGAACCAGAGTTTACCAGTTGATCTCCACGTGACGAGAAGTTACTGACACTCATCTGAACGTGCCAGAGGTGATAAGCAAACAATGAATTGACTTTTTTAAAAAAAACCACAACAACCCAAACCCTAAACAGAAGGGAATCCAAAGCACTTGGAAGCTTCTGAGAACTCCTTGAATCACTTTTGAGCTACTCTTGGCTGAGAGCTAAAGCGATGTCCCTAAAGAAACCTTCTCACAACCTTTCTATGCCCATGATAATGGTGATGTGGGATTAGGGAAAAGGAGGGACAAAGATCAGAGGAGGAGGTAGTTTTGAGAAGGGTTCGCACACCAAACATTGCCTGTCATGCTCTGTAATTTATCAACAAGCTGACAGACTATTTCAAATTTGGAAACCTCCCAGAACTTGAAAATAAATCAAGTCACCCTTCTCAGTTTGAGTAGTACTTTGCCTCTTATCTCAGCGCTTCTGTTTGTGGGATGGTGTAAGGGGAAGGTGGCATAATCTGGCTCTAAATTAAAAGGCTTGGCGTTTTTCCAGTACCTGCTTTTTTCCCGCTGTCATGAACTGTGTCAAGTTCTTTCTTCCTCTCGGTTGACTGTAATCAAAGTGTCATTTTGTCGTTATTGATCCTTTCTTATTAGTCTCTGGAAGTGCTGTGTTTGAAAGTGCTGCTTCCTTGGTCCAAATTTATGGTCAATACACAAAAGGTTTCCTCCTCCTCGCTTCTCCATGAGTGTCTTTTTGTACATTTTCGTTATCTTTTCATGTAGTACTTTCAATGAAATTCATGAAAAATCTCTGGTCTGGATGAGGAGGGAGGAAGGAAAAAGATGGGACTCATGTAATCGCTCTTTATGCTTGTCTTTCTTATTTTGGCTTCTTTTTTTCAACTCCCCAGTAATTCGTGACATCTCAGAAGCTGCCAGTCAAACTGCCAGCAGCCCTTTCTTTTTCAAGTGCCTGATATGAGATTATGATAACTTTTCACTTCTTTTTAATGTTCTCTTTTCTATTTGGCGTTGTGCCGCAACAGTGGTGAAATAAATTATCTGTTTGTGTGAAATAAATTATCTATTTGTGTGACTCACCTTTGTACTTCCAGATCTCCTCTTGCAGAGTTCAGATACTACGTTAGCCATTCCCCTGGTGAGCTCCAGTCCAGAAACTTCCATTATTGTTGATTTTTTCCTTACAATTCCCAATTAGCTCCACAAGAGCTGAGACTTGCCTTGAGCTGGATGACAGGCCACCTCCTGGAAATGGTTCTGGCCTATATGAAGTTGAATGGAAAATCATCTCCTGCTGCTCTGCTGATCAAAGAGCCAAACCCGTCTTTTCACACTTGTTTCTTTCTCCTTCTGATAGTTTTCTCCAACCTGGGCAGGAATCGTTACTTTGTCTGTTATGCAAATTTTTTGGCAAATTTTTTTTGGAGCAGGATCTCTGTCCTTTCCAGCAGTTCCCTCCAGATTTCTCAGAAATTGTTGTTCATGGAGAGTGACTTTTAAGAGGTTTATTTGCAGGATGTACCATCCATGGGAGTGTCATTTAGAAAGGACCTTCGGCCAAAAGTCTCAACTATTTCTGTGATTTCGTTTGTCAGTTGTTGACTTCCAACTGACCTGTGCTTCCAGCTTTGAGGAAAAAAAAAGTTGGAAGCAGCAAACCGAGGGAAAGAGCAGGAATTATTTTTTTCTCCTTTCTCTGGGAGGTGAAAAAAGAAAAAGAAGAGAAAATTCTAGAAATGATTCCCCACTCTTTCACTCTTATAGTTCCACTGCCTACAAAACCTATTTATGCATTGGCTCTACTAGACAACATTCTGAATCTACTTCTTATATGCATATATATGCACATTTTTGTATATATAGATTATATATATATATATATATATGTATGTATATAAGTGTATTGATATACAGTTATCAAGATATAGATATGTATATATAGAGAGAATTAGAATGGTTCAAGTTTGGAAGGGACCTTAAAGATCATTGAGTTCCAACCCCCCTGNGGCAAATTTTTTTTGGAGCAGGATCTCTGTCCTTTCCAGCAGTTCCCTCCAGATTTCTCAGAAATTGTTGTTCATGGAGAGTGACTTTTAAGAGGTTTATTTGCAGGATGTACCATCCATGGGAGTGTCATTTAGAAAGGACCTTCGGCCAAAAGTCTCAACTATTTCTGTGATTTCGTTTGTCAGTTGTTGACTTCCAACTGACCTGTGCTTCCAGCTTTGAGGAAAAAAAAAGTTGGAAGCAGCAAACCGAGGGAAAGAGCAGGAATTATTTTTTTCTCCTTTCTCTGGGAGGTGAAAAAAGAAAAAGAAGAGAAAATTCTAGAAATGATTCCCCACTCTTTCACTCTTATAGTTCCACTGCCTACAAAACCTATTTATGCATTGGCTCTACTAGACAACATTCTGAATCTACTTCTTATATGCATATATATGCACATTTTTGTATATATAGATTATATATATATATATATATATGTATGTATATAAGTGTATTGATATACAGTTATCAAGATATAGATATGTATATATAGAGAGAATTAGAATGGTTCAAGTTTGGAAGGGACCTTAAAGATCATTGAGTTCCAACCCCCCTGTCATGGGCAGGGAATGTATATATTCTTATGTATTCATATAAGTATTTGTATAAAACAAAATGAAACTTGAAACCCTCATAGATTATTGTTAAAGCTGAGTATTACTATGTGATTATTTAGTATTTACAGCTTTGCAAAAAACACATTTGAAGAATTTTCAGTGTTTAGCCTTTATACAGAGTCTTCTGCCATTTTTTTAAACTATAGATGACAAAATTATTCTCAGTTCCAGTGGTCTGTCTAGATCCATTTTTACTTTTTGAATAGAAGATATTCAAACAAGTTCCCACTGTGATGTTCCACCCTCGCTTTAGGACCAAAAGGTGTCTAAGCTGAACCTCTGGTCCAAGCTGGTTCCACAGTCAATGCCGTTGGCTTCCAAGAGGCAACTCTTTGTCCATCATTAAGTGGTTTCAAGCAGAGAAGGGGAATTCATAGAATCATAGGATGGTCAGAGTTGGAAGGGACCTTAAAGATCATCAAGTTCCAACGCCCCTGCCATGGGCAGGGATACCTCTCCCTACAGCAGGTTGCTCCAAGCCCCATCCAACCTGGCCTTAAACACTTCCAGGGATGGGGCATCAACAACTTCCCTGGGCAACCTGTTCCAGTGCCTCACCACCCTCACAGCAAAGAACTTCTTCCTAAGATCTCATCTAAATCTCCCCTCTTCCAATTTAAAACCATTCCCCCTTGTCCTGTCACTAGACTTCCTGACCAAGAGTCCCTCCCCAGCTCTCCTGGAGCTCCCTTCAGATCCTGGAAGGCTGCTCTCAGGTCTCCCTGGAGCCTTCTCTTCTCCAGGCTGAACAGCCCCAGCTCTCTCAGCCTGTCCTCACAGCAGAGCTGCTCCATCCCTCTGATCATCTTGGTGGCCCTGCGCTGGACCTGTTCCAACAGTTCCATGTCCTTTCTATGTTGAGGACTCCGGAACTGGACACAGTACTCCATGTGGGGTCTCACAAGCGCAGAGTAGAGGGGGAAATTCATCTGTTTGGTCGCCACTTTCTCTCCACAGAAAAAACTCTTATGTGTTTATTAGAGACATTTTAGATAAGTCTATTCGATTAGATCAGTCTCACAGTTAAGGTTTACAGATCTTGTTTTCTGGCTGTTCAATCTGTTAATGATCTAGATTTTGTTTCGTTAGTTTGTTTGAGCAAACAAAAAAGTCCCCCGTGCTTACAACAGCGATATCTCAGCAGATGCAAACTTTCTCTATACGTAATTAAACCAAGTTTTATTACTGATCTTTGACACATTTTAGTGATTCACCGTAGTTTCAGAAGGCTGTGTGTTGAAAAACACTTTGTACACCACTTTCTGCATGAAATATAACAAGGAAAAGGCTTTAATTGCATTTTGATTTTCAGTTCACTGTCCAATAATTTTATATAATTGTTTATTAGAGATTATTGTAGTCTCTACCACAATAATTAAAAGTTGAAAAGCGATAAAAAGAAGCAATCTTGTTGCAGAACGACGTGGCTGCTAGATTTTACGTGTTTCCTTTTGCCATTATTAAACAACAAGGATACTTCTCTAGTCAAAGACATTCCTCAAGAATCACATTACCCGCTAAACAATTTCAAAAGCTGCATTTAGGAATATTGTAAAATCAAACTATTTCCCATGGCTGACTGAATAATGTAGCTTCTTCGAATAGTACAACCCTTAGCTAATTAACTGGGTGCTTTCATATCAGTAGCTGATTATTGCTTCTGGAAACAATCATTTAGCCACCGAGAGGGGAACAACACATCTTAATAAAGACATTTTTCCTTACACATCAGCTCATTAAAAACTTTCTAATGCATGTCACCAGCCGGGCTGGGAAGCAGTGTTGACTGTTCCTGTAAACTTTCATGGATTTTTGTCTGTAAAATGGGGATATAATGGTTCCTTTACTTTGGAGTTCTTTCAGAGCCCAATAAATTAATGAATCTGGGGAATATGTACAGTAGGAAAGATATTTGTTGGAACAGGTTGCCCAGGGAAGTTGTTGATGCCCCATCCCTGGAAGTGTTTAAGGCCAGGCTGGATGGGGCTTGGAGCAACCGGCTCTAGGGAGAGGTGTCCCTGCCAATGGCAGGGGTTTGGAACTTGATGATCTTTAAGGTCCCTTCCAACTCTGACCATGCTATGATTCTATGATATTTAGGTAAGGGCACTTTTTTTTTTGGGAGAAATGTTGCTTGCAGATGTTTGAAGATCAAGACTAAGTCTTGACAATACAGTGACTCCAAACTTTTATGAATCTTAGAAGACATAAATGTACTGTGTAAAATACTTGTCTTAGAAAGTTAGTTCTTCTCTATGAATTATGTATTATTTAGCTACTTAAAAATTATAAGTCAATTGTGAGTAAGAACCAACAGCAGGAAACTCTGATCATTCTCATACACAACGCATGTTAGAGAGACCTCATTCTAAGCGCATAGTTCCTATATCATCTCAGAGTGCAGTTCTGAATTACCCCTAAAATGAAAAAAAGTGAAATGATTTCAAATAATAATCACAAAAAATGAGTCAAAGTGTCTTACTTTGAAGAAACTTTCAGAAAATTTCAGCATCCTTTGTAAAGGATCTTGAGATTCTCTGCTAGAAGTTTTTGTAGAAGTTCTTGGAAGATTTTATAAGTTGAGGCAGCCAAATTGTCAAAAGTTTTTTTTGATGAAAGAAAATGTTCTTATCCATGATTAGCACTAAATATTGATATTGGAAATACCCCATCTTTTATCACTATTATGAATTTGCAATTGATTTAGATTGGTCCAAAAAGAAAAAGAATTATAGGGAAATCATTATTGGTATAACTCTTATTTTGATTTGAAGAGACAGAGACCAATAAAACGAACATTAAGCATTATTTTTACTTAAACTAATGAGCCAACTTGAACAGAGAAATCAAATATAAAATTCTCCATGTAATGAGAGACAGCCCTCACACAAACACCAGGCCATATATTTCCAAAGAAAAGTCTGCAGTTGGAATCTCTGTGTGTGTAGCTGGTTGTCCATTTAATTGTAGACATTTATCTGGAAGTATTTATTATGCTGTTACCCCAGTCAGCAAAACCATCTAAATCCTTCGGAACTGTTTTGTTGACAGTCGTGTAATTTTAATTCATTTATATAAACGTCAATAAGAGAACGAATCAGTGAATCACGAGCCCTGGAGAGGCTGTGACATCCAATATTTAATGTAAGATCTGGGATTGAAAACTCTGTGTGAAGTTCATTATCAAGTTGTTTTATTTTGACATTTGGTGCTGCCTATACATTTATCTGTACGGCGTAGTGACTGAGATGGCATCCAGTCCAACCCTTTGTCATAAAGACAAATCATATGTGGGAAAGAGACTTACTCCAGCTGCAAGGGACCTCAGGAGGTCTCCAGTCCAACCTCCTGCTCAATGCAGAGTCAGCTGAATTCAGCCAGACCGTTTATGACTTTGTTCAGTTGTGGGTTAAGAACTTCCATGTTAAACAACCCGCAACCTCTCTGTGCAAACTTTAGTATCCTCAGAGTCCTCTTTACATCCAATTGGAACCTCTCCTCTTTTTTCTCCTGAATGAGCAGCTCTATAAAGAACATGAGTTTCTCGGTCAACTTTTCTGCTCTTTTCCGAGGAGGGCTTTAGATTGGGACGACGCTGGTTGTGACGTGTGCAATGACTTAGTAAGGTGTGTCCCTCCTTCTTCCTTCACAAGCAGCTCAGAGGCACTGGGGGTTGTTCTGACGTGGTTCTGCAACACCAGAAGCCTGGAAAAGAAAAGGATCTGGGGAGACTTTATAGTGGCTTTCCAGTACCTGAAGGGGGCCTACAGGACAGGTGGAGGGACTCTTTACAAAGGAGTGGGGTGATAAGATGAGGGGGAACAGCTTTAAACTGAAAGAAGGAGGATTGAGATGAGAGCTGGGGAAGAACTTGTTTGATATGAGGGTGGTGAGACCCTCGCCCAGGTTGCCCAGAGAAGCTGCGGCTGCCCCATCCCTGGAGGGGTTCAAGGCCAGGTTGGAGGAGGCTTGGAGCAACCTGATGGGGTGGGAGGTGTCCCTGCCCAGGGCAGGGGGTTGGAACTGGATGATCTTTAAGGTCCTTTCCAACCCAAACCATTCTATGATTCTCTAATGGTGCAGATGTCATGGGGTTGGGTGGGAAATGAATCGGGATCGATTTAACTTAGAAAGCTGCGAGTGTTTGACTCCCAGCCTTCAGAAAGTGAGCAGATCCTGTGACTTGTGCAGATGAAACTCTGCCCTTTGCTTCCACTCATCTGCTCTTGTGCTCACATTGGTAATAAATTCAGGTCTCGTGTCCCTCTGTGACACCAGAGCGAACAGCTTTTGTATTCAGGCGGGCAAGGAAATAAACCATCGAACTTACAAACTTATTTTACATTTGATGGTATCAATTTTATATTATTTGAACATTTCTCAGTAAACATAGCAAGGGGGCATGAGGTACAGCCGCAGCGTTTCCTCACATCACTTTCTGCTCTTTCATCAGCTTTGTGCTCTTCATTTATTGCCTCCCCTGAGTCATCAGTATTGGTCTAATGGACTGGAACAGCCTAAGGTGAATGGTAATTACTTATTGAGTTGCTGATAGCCCAGATGAGAATAGGACTTATTAGATCAGTAATAATGGAAATCTGTGCTTAATGCACAAGTTTTAGAGTCTGAACAAAATGTGTCTGAATTTATCATTTTTTTTTTTCCTATACAGGAAGTTATAATATAGTTATAGAAAGGTTTAAAATTAATTGTATGAATCATGTTGTCAAAAGAAGATATACTGAAAGGTAAACATAGTAAAAGTGGCCTTTCCTCACAAAACAGTAAAATGGAAATGGTTTTGAAACAGCCTTTTTTATATGGCAAAATATGAAAGGAAATGCTCAGTTCCCTAGCAAGAAATGCAGACAACCTGCTTACGTCTTCCAAACAAGTAGTACCCTTAAATAATTGTCTGAAAATCATCCTCAGAACCAGTTCTTTGTCCACCCCTGGGGTGATCAGGGCTCGGCTCCGATTTGAACTTTGAGTATTGCAGATGTTGAAATCTAATTACATCTTTTTACCCACCAGTTAGACCGGCTGAGTGTTGGATGGGGCATTATATGTGAACATAACCATGATAAAGTGGCCACTGGTATTTTACTTTTTTTCTATTCTTTTTCTGTTCAGCTGAGTATGATCTGTTTTTTCTTCCGGCCACCAAGATGATCAGAGGGATGGAGCACCTCTCCTATGAGGACAGGCTGAGAGAGCTGGGACTGTTCAGCCTGGAGAAGAGAAGGCTCCGGGGAGACCTGAGAGCAGCCTTCCAGGATCTGAAGGGAGCTCCAGGAGAGCTGGGGAGGGACTCTTGGTCAGGAAGTCTAGTGACAGAACGAGGGGGAATGGTTTTAAATTGGAAGAGGGGAGATTGAGATGAGATCTTAGGAAGAAGTTCTTTGGTGTGAGGGTGGTGAGGCACTGGAACAGGTTGCCCAGGGAAATTGTTGATGCCCTATCCCTGGAAGTGTTTAAGGCCAGGCTGGATGGGGCTTGGAGCAACCTGCTCTAGGGAGAGGTGTCCCTGCCCAGGGCAGGGGGGTTGGAACTTGATGATCTTTAAGGTCCCTTCCAACTCTAACCATTCTAGGATTCTATGATTCTATGACTTGCTTAAGGTTGATTCAGAGGGTTCTTTCCACTGGTGGGACCATGTCGTTCTAGAATCCTTTCCCATGGTCCTTTCTCATCTTTCAAACAGAATAATCCTTCAAGGGCAGTCGAGCAGCAGTAGAAAGGAATTATAGCCAAGGTTTGGGTCTGCTTCATTGCTGGAATCTGCAAGGCAATATCAGATATTGTACAACATCCATGTGGAAGTGTTGAATGAGCTGTATCACAGGCCTTGCTCAAATATCAGGGATTGATTTAAAAAGCATTTTTACATCTAGGCTACACTGACTGCTTTCTGACTCAAATAGGTTAAAAACAAGTATGTTTTATCTAACTGAGCATACGGCATTATGGATTCTTAGAGTTTGTGTTTGAAGGACTGGCTGGAATGGCCACATTATCGTGGTGGTTTGGTTTGTCTTTGTTTTTCTAACACTTCCAATAATCCTGGCCAGGAACTCAGCAGCTAACTTGATTTCTTCTCTCCCTCTGGAGTTTTCAGATCAGGCCATGTTTGAAATTTGAAGGCAGTTCATCTCCTACTTTGGTGGGTTGTTATTGCTTATTATATATATAAATATTGCTTATTATATTTATAAATATTGCTGCCATTATTTTTTTTTGGCTTTGGGGAGGTTATATAGCAAAGCATTTCAGTTTACATTAACTACTGCCATAACTTCCTTCAGGAAGAAATCTGAGCTGCCTGTGGGTAGAGAAGTTTGTGTAGATATAGCCTATACAATAAGACCTAAACAATGTGCTGTAAATCAGTGCCTTATTTTCAAAATTACAGAGTTAATCATATTTCTGTCAGGAATTTGCAACTGAGATTAATTACTGAAGTTTAATTATGCAGTCATAGATGAATGTAGATGTATGAATATGTGCAGGGTAGTTAATTTGAATTTGTGAGGCTGTTTGCACTTGCATTGCTAAATACTTTTGTCCTTGTTAGATATTAGTCGTTGACCCTCTTTCCATTAGTTTATGTGTTGTTTACAATCATTTGAAATAAAACTTGTATTGGTTAGCTGCCATTATTTCCTGTTTGAGGTTTCTTTACTGTTGACTGTGCTGAAGTTGATATTGTCAGGACAGGCAGCTTGGACCCTGGGACACGGATATTCTTGCATGGTTGTGAGAATAAGTTTATTACAAACTATAAAGTATGAAAGCAGAGAATCATCATGGTTGGAGATCATTGAGTCCAACCATAGAGATGCAAACCCCCCTATAATCTTGGCCACTAGAACATGTCCTGAAGTGCCACATCTACTAATTTCTGAAACACCTCCAAGTATGGTGACTCCACCACTGGCTTTTCCAGTGCCTGACCACTCTTTCAATGAAGTAATTCTTCCTAATATCCAGTCTAAACCTCCCCTGCCATAACTTCAGACCATTTCCTCTGGTCCTGTCATTATTTCCTTGGGAGAAGAGGCCAACACCCAACTCTCTCCAACCTCCTTTCAGGTAGCTGTAGAGGACAATGAGGTCTCCCCTCAGCCTCCTCTTCTCCAAACTAAACATGTCCAGTTCCCTCAGCCTCTTCTCATATGACTTGTTCTGTAGAACCTTCACCAGCTTGGTGGCTCTCCGGCACCTCAATGTCCTTCTTGTGGTGAGGGGCCTAGAACTGAACACAGCACTCAAGGTGAAGACTCACCAGTGCCCAGGACAGAAGCACTATCACCCCCCTACTCCTGCTGGCCACGCTGTTCCTGATACAGGACAGGATGATGTTGGCCTTCTTGGCCACCTGGCCACACTGCTGGCTCATGTTAAGCTGGCTGTCCACCAGCATCCCCAGGTCCTTTTCTGCTGGTCAGCTTTCCAGCCACTCTTCCCCAAGCCTGTAGCGTTGCTTGGGGTTGATGCTATGGAGGCTTTCAAAGTAACAGAGACAAGTTGTCAGGATGCATTTTAAATTTTATGTCTTGAATGCCCACTTATGGGATTTTTGAAATTGTTTTTCCTTGAACAGTTACAGCAGGAAAATTCAATCAACAGAACATTTGTAGAAATGAAGTACAAAAGTGAAAGAAACATGGTCATAGGAAATTAATTTCCAAATGTGAATGATTTTCATTAGAAAATACTTTTACTTTATTACCAGTAAGTATTCATCCAGCTCTACATTGGAAGTATTAAGATAAAGTTTTTTGTTTCACTTTGGGGAAGGCAGTAAAATTTGAAAATTTGTATGATATGTACATACTAAGTATTATCAAAATTAAATTCTTGTACTTCTTTTAACCCATCCATGTGACCATCCTCTTCCTGGATGAAGCACTTTGGAGATCCTAATCCCATAGAAGTCACTTCTGACCTTATCATTGTTTTAGTAACTTACAGTAGCCAACCTGGTAAATTATCATCTATATATTTTTATATATTCTACATAGAACTTAGATTTCCAATTTTCAAATACCAAATAAAGTTCAGCAGTAACCTTCTTAATAAAGACAGCAATTATGTTTTCATTATTCCCTCACTGCTTGTTAAACTGGGTCCAGAGTGTTTTATGGATCTAGAGCAATAAACATTATCTGACTTTGAGAGCTATTATAAAATGTTGAGAAAAACATAATTAATTATTGTTGTTGGAAATGTTCAAGGTTTTAATGTTAGGATGTCACAGGAACTTAATTATGGTGGCTTTTTTTTTTATTTTTCACTGAATAACTTGTTATTTTGGAGCTCTGATAATGTCATGTAGAGCCTTTCATCTGTGGACGTTACAATGATTCCTCGATAGTCAGTAGCAGACAAATGTTGCTACATGAATTTTGGAAGCGCCGCAACACTATTCCAAGAAAACTTCTCTTTGCAGGTGTAGCTTTTTTTAGAAAGAATAAGAACACAAAATGAATCCCAATGGCCACACTCAGCTCTTTCTGCAGTTTGCTTCATGTAAAATTTTACATATGTGTCCATTTTTGACAGGTTATAGCATCTTAGAAAGGTACTTGAACCTCATCACATCTACTTACTGTGGTGGTCTTCACCAGCAGTGCCCAGATTGTGGTGAGACCCATGTGCCTCTCCCATTATTAGCTCATTATCACAAACACAGCCTTAAAAGTTTATGATCTCAGGTTGGTTCTTACTGTCCAGTGTGGGGCATGACCAACAGGATGACCATGAGCCAGCAATGTGCCCTTGTGACCAAGAAGACCAATGGCATTTTGGGGTGCATCAAGGAGAATGTGATCAGCAGGTGGAGGGAGGTCAGCCTCCCCCTCTGCTCTGCCCTGGGAAGGCCCCATATGGAGCACTGGGTCCAGTTCTGGGCTCCCCACTTCAGGAATGACAGGGAACTGCTAGAGAGGGTACAGAAGAGGGCTACAAAGATGATGAGGGGCCTGGAGCATCTCTCTTACAAAGAAAGGCTGAGGGACTTGGGTCTTTTTAGTCTGGAGAAGAGAAAACTGAGAGGAGATCTGATCAATGCCTGCAAATCCTTCAAGGGTGGGTGTCAGGAGGATGGGGCCAATCTTTTTTCAGTGGTGCCCAGGGACAGGACAAGAGGAAATGGTCACAGACTTGTACTTCTTGGGAGGCAGAGCCCTGACAGAGGCTGCCCAGAGAGGTGGTGGAGTCTCAATCTCTGTAGACATTCAAACCCCATGTGGACACGTTCCTGTGGGACCTGCTCTGGATGGACCTGCTTTGGCAGGGGGTTGGGCTAGATGATCTCCAGAGGTCCCTTCCGTCCCCATATCCTTCTGTGATTCTGTGGATGGGGCTTTGAGCAACCTGGTCTGGTGGGAGGTGTCAGGGGGTTGGAACTCGATGAGCTTTAAGGTTCCTTTTAACCCAAACCATCTCCTATGATTCTGTCGTTCACAAAACCACATTGAAACAGGGAATCTACTGAGATTTTGTTTGACACTTGGGAAAAAAGGCCAAACCCAGTGTAGTCACACAGACTGAGAGACTGGCAGAGATTTATAGGTGACCAAGAGGCAATGAGGCAGGTTCTTGATGCTACATCATTAAATGGTCACCAACTCTTTTCAAACCTAATTATTTGTCTTGAATACTAGTGGAAATAATACACAGGAGTTAGATTTTTGAAAGATCTTACAATGTTAAGTGCTGAGCTCTTATGAGAATCTGCCATCAGTTCAATGGCAGCTATTGAATAATTTTGAAAAACTGTCCTTGATTATGTAGTGCCAGAAGCTGCAGCTGGTCATAGTATGTGCAGCAGGAAAAAAAAAAAAAAAGGGTGCAAAATTGGAGTAATATTTGCAGCGCTATTTCAGCCCTGTAAAGATAAAAATACTGTAGGAGTGCTGTAGTTTTCCACAAATCAGGCATTCCAAACTCAGGATACTTTGTGTTGTATTTAATGCTGGTAAATCGAGTGACATTAAAGTACTAAAACCGTGATTATGTTTTGTCATTTTATGAAGGAAAATAAATGTTAAGAAATCCACAGCCATTTTATCTACCCCAAATCTGCTTTGTCTACTGTGAAATGACAAACATTAGCATGTGTTACTCGTAAGAGTGTGTGAGTAGTGACTGGCAAAATTATAAGGCAGGGTTTCCCAGCAGCTCTCTTCTATTTCACGGTTTAACTGAGGGAGGAATCCTCTGGGTGGCCACTGGAGTAGAAGATACACAGACACGGGACATTTCAGGAGCAATGAGAGCTGAGCAAACTCATCCAGGAAGGACGGGATGCAATACAGGCAATATTCCCATACCCCTCATTCATTACAACCTGTAAAATTGTTAAATCTAAGTGAGTTGTAAAGGAATGATGATGGTTCACTGAGTTGGGGGTCATACCATCGCCGTGTAGCGAGAGCATTGGATGAGAACTCGAGGAGGTTTATATCGAGAACAGCCGAGAAGGCTCCGGGGAGACCTGATAGCAGCCTTCCAGGATCTGAAGGGAGCTCCAGGAGAGCTGGGGAGGGACTCTTGGTCAGGAAGTCTAGTGACAGGACGAGGGGGAATGGTTTTAAATTGGAAGAGGGGAGATTTAGATGAGATCTTAGGAAGAAGTTCTTTGGTGTGAGGGTGGTGAGGCACTGGAACAGGTTGCCCAGGGAAGTTGTTGATGCCTCATCCCTGGAAGTGTTCAAGGCCAGGCTGGCTGGGGCTTGGAGCAACCTGCTGTAGGGAGAGGTGTCCCTGCCCAGGGCAGGGGGGTTGGAACTTGATGATCTTTAAGGTCCCTTCCAACTCTGACCATTCTATGATTCTATGATTCTATAAGAGAAAATTTCTAAAAAGATACAGTCCCTTAATGAGAGCTTTATTAAGAGAAAGAAGAGGAAATTTTTAGAGAATTACTTCTGTATTCAAAGGAATACTCCGTGTGTTTGGATAACATCTCCTTTATTCTTGTTGGTTGGAAGCAAGGTTAAATTCCTGTTATGTAAAGAAAGTGGATTTCCCTGTTAATTATGGAATTTGGTCTGCTAACAGAATAAATACCAGGGTGCAACCAACACTTCCATAACCCAGTCTGCCTTCCTGGGCTTCATGTGTCAATCATGAGAGTGACTTTCTTTAGAAATACAGGATTCCCTGGAAAATTATGGTGAAATTAGGTTCTACAATGGAGATGATAAATCACTTCTTTGCGAATAGTAAAAATTGTTGGATTAATTTGGCTGAAATTCCAGTGCTCCCAGTGTAGGTGTTGGTACCTGGGCTCATCACCACTGGCCCCAGAAGAGTCACGGGGGAGATAAATGTCCTGAAGTTATGATCTAAATATTTTAGTTGCCTGCTTTTGAGATGAATCAAGTTAGAATTGCCAGTCTGTACCACCGTGTGCTTTATTTGTTTCTCTCTCTTGCTGAAATGGGTTAAAATGTTCATTTTGATGATTTCCAAAATAAACTCTAGCTTTCAGATTAAATTTGTTGCTATTTGTAGGGCTGTTCATAGAAACTAGTGTAGAGAACCTAACTTCAGCATTAAGAAGCTAACTTTGGCACAAAGGAGCTAAAATCTCCCATTTTTCTTCTTCTGCAGTCAGTGGAGAGGCAGAGAGTCAGAGAGAACCTCCTTCTGAAGGCACTTCAGAGCTGAAAACTCACTTGAGGTTCTCTGAGTCGCTCTCTGTAGTGTCCTGTCTCACGAAGGGTAAAGACTGATAAATCTGTTTTCACTGTTTTTTATAAATCTGGTGTCTTCACTCTACAAATGGTATTTTGGTGAAGTTCTCCATATAATGTGCTTATTAGGAAGTTTATTGAGAATACCTAAAGGCCATGCTTAGACCGTCTACTTTAGGTTCCCAAATTAGGCAATGCAATACCTTTAAAGAAGAAGTCTTGGACCAGGAAAGTTAATTGAGGAACCCCAAAAGAGGCATCTTGTTCTTCCCATTGCCTGAAAGGAGCCTCATCATCTCTGGCAAGCGATTCAGTACTAGAAATGGAGATACTCTTGATGCAAAAATATACAAATGACTACCAGAATGCGTTGTTACAAGGAAATAAATCGATATAGAATCATGGAATTGCAGAGTGGTTTGTGTTGGAAGAGATCTGAAAGATCATCCAGTTCCAATCCCCTGCCATGGGGAGGGACTCTTGATCAGGGAGTAGAGCAATAGGATGAGGTGGAACAGTTTCAAATTGGAAGAGGGGAGATTTAGACGAGATATTAGGAAGAAATTCTTTGCTGTGAGGGTGGTGAGACACTGGAACAGGTTGCCCAGAGAAGCTGTGGCAGCCCCATCCGTGGAGGAGTTCAAGGCCAGGCTGGATGGGGATTGGAGCAACTTGGTGTGGTAGAAGGTGTCTCTTCTCAGGGCAGGGGGTGGCACTGGATGGTCTTTAAGATCCCTTTCAACCCAAACCATTCTATGATTCTATGACATATTTTATGATGTATTTGTAATCAGTAAGAACTAAAGTATCAGCCTTGAAGTGCAGTAGCTGTTCAGGATGAAGTTGTAGCAAATGTTTATA
Source organism: Thinocorus orbignyianus (assembly GCA_013400375.1). Lineage (NCBI taxonomy): Eukaryota > Metazoa > Chordata > Aves > Ciconiiformes > Thinocoridae > Thinocorus > Thinocorus orbignyianus. The sequence continues at coordinate 19,951 of VXBW01007692.1, forward strand.
ATTGGCTTATCTACTTCCCATTTCACTTCAAAAATTGTCATTTTTAGAACTATCCCCATCCAGTTCAGGTGCAATGAACAAAGCAATCTCATGGCATCATTTCACAAGGACAAGTGCTTTGGATAAACCATGTATAAAGGCAGAGGTGTGCTCCTGAAGCTTTGAGTGAGATGAATCCATCCTTTTAAGGACATGGTTAATTGACGACTACACTCATTGTGGCTGTTTATAACGCTGTTCTCATCTTCATGATGAGAAAAAAATTCAGATTATGAGCTTCTTTGAGCAGTAAAATCCCAATTCCTTGGGTTTTCATAGAATCATAGAATGGTTAGAGTTGGAAGGGACCTTAAAGATCATCAAGTTCCAACCCCCCTGCCCTGGGCAGGGACACCTCTCCCTAGAGCAGGTTGCTCCAAGCCCCATCCAGCCTGGCCTTAAACACTTCCAGGGATGGGGCAGCAACAACTTCCCTGGGCAACCTGTTCCAGTGCCTCACCACCCTCACACCAAAGAACTTCTTCCTAATATCTCATCTAAATCTCCCCTCTTCCAATTTAAAACCATTATCCCTCATCCTGTCACTAGACTTCCTGACCAAGAGTCCCTCCCCAGCTCTCCTGTAGGGTCCCTTCAGATCCTGGAAGGCTGCTCTCAGGTCTCCCCGGAGCCTTCTCTTCTCCAGGCTGAACAGCCCCAGCTCTCTCAGCCTGTCCTCATAGGAGAGGTGCTCCATTTTGAACAGGAAAAGCTGGTTGGCCTAACCTTGCTGCTCCCTCATCCTTCCTTCCCTGTACCGATGGTGGATATTACCCAAAAAAAAAAAAGGAAAAGGTTGATATTCATCTGAAACAGATTGTGAGGGGAGGCCTGGCCCCGTCAAGCTCAGCTGAGCATTAGGTCTGGTCATTTATCACTGTCAGCTGGGCGAGGGGTTGGGGGGAAGAAGCGCTGGACCGTTCCTGCTCATCTGCTGACTGACAGCTGACGGAAGCCTAATGCAACCTCCGGGTGGATAATCTGCCATCAAGGGTGGGGGGAACGTGGATGAGGGAGATGCTCTATCCTAGGCTGTGCGACTGCTGCTCCTTCAAAGCCAACGATGTCTTCACAAAGTGAAAAAAAAAACCAAAAAACCCACCCAGAAATGTCAGTCGTGCTCTAAGGGATGGTGGTGTGCATCGTAACGCTTCGCTAGAACCGCTCTGGACTTCATTTCCATGGGTTCGTGGAGATGGGGTTTTTAAAAACACATTAAGGGCGTAAGGGAGACACGCAGTCGGGATGGGATAATGGGATGACAACATTCAGAGGAGAAAAAGCACTGTTTTGTTTCATCTCTGGGTTTAATCCTCGGGAATGCGGATATTCTTTCAAAATAGCAAAACCCACACTGCCAAATACAGATCTCTGAGTGAACGTACATATTTAAAGAACAGGAAAAATACCTTGCAAGGGAAAACTGAAACGAAAGCAAAAAAATATCTAGTAAGTCAGGATTAATGCTATTTCCCACAGTGTTTTGGACAACAAATACTTCCTGTAGGTGCTAATTTAGAGCCGTGCTCTGCAAGACGGGCTCCCAGAATGCTGTGAGAATATCCCCTTTTCAAAAATTCTTGCTCTCCTGCCTTAATGAAAAATTCTGTGCCCTTAATTTTGTCAGTCTCAAACTCCAGATTTTATTGTTTTTAATTTGCTATTATTTTTATTAACAGTATCTAATTTTGCTATTCATTACAAATCATATGCATTAACTTAACTGGGGAACGTTTTAATTGAGCACTGCTGGAGATTTTCCAATAAATTAACATTACATACTTTTAACAGATGTCTGAATTAGACATTGTTATTAGACATTGTAATTAATAGAAGTATTACTCAAATTAAAATCTCAGGGCCTTAGAAAAATTAAATTGTAGGTGACTGAGTGATGTTAACTCATTAATAGAGAGTGACTGTTGAATTCCCTCCGTTGGGGATTATTAGCCCAATAAACACCCTTTCCCATGTGGCTGGAGAGGACATTGGATAAACTCTTTGGTACAAGGGACTGGGAATCAAGACAGGTTTCACCAGTGATATTGTGAAGTTCTTTAACCTGTTGTTGTGTTATTGGTATAATATGCATCACATTACCTTTCTACTCTGCGCTTGTGAGACCCCACCTGGAGTCCTGTG
>VXBW01007692.1:22153-140321 GCA_013400375.1 Thinocorus orbignyianus
CTTTAAGGTCCCTTCCAACTCTAACCATTCTATGATTCTATGGTGTTGTATAATTTAAATATTGTGTGTTGGTTAGATTTGGTTTAGATACAAAAATCACAACAGGGCTGGTTGTTCGCTGGCTTGGATCTTCAAAACTGTGGGTTTTTTTCCTCCCCATTTTCATAGAGAACTAGCCCAAAGCTGGTATAAAACAGGACCTTTGTGCAAGGCAAAATCAAGCCCTCTAAAGGAACAGAGTATTGAATAGATGGAGAAAAGCATGAGAGTGACTTTTCTTTGGTGTTGCTTCTCTAAGTGAATGAAAACAGACAGTCTGATATTGGAATTAATTTGCCCCAATATAGATGTCTTTATCTGAGGTAACCACTATAGAATCTTTCATATCAGTTGGGGAAAAATAGTCATCTGTTGTATAAGATTCATCTCTCCTGGATATGGATGCCTCGAAGCAGATGAGTTGCTCAGAGCTGCCTGTTTCTCGCCGTTAGTCCAGGTGCTTTGGGTGAGAGGAACCTTTCCTGGTGCCAGCTCTTTCATGTCAAATTTGAGAAAAACACAAAAAAGTTACACGTAGGGTGATGTCCTCAGCTTAAATGGCATGTTTTAGTGCAATATTAGAATACTGGGAAAGCCATGTTTCATTATGAGCCCCTCCACAGGAAAAAAATGTTTGAGTTATATCTCTCTGTATGTCATTAAAGCCTTGAGAAGCCACGTCTCTACTATTTGTCTCCACATCCGTGGCCAGCCTTGAACTTCAGAGAGATTTTCCCCCTTTGAGCAATCCAGAAAAATTATTTTGGGTCTAATTTTGAGAAGCTGCAAACATAAAAAAATCAGTAATAGGTCATTGGTGTTAAGATCCCCACAGTATCAACTGGCACCAGACCTAACTGCTCTCAAGCTGAGCCCTCAGGAGGTGAGCATCCTAAATCAAAAGTCACATTAAGCTGGTTATTTATGTAAATATTAACGTGTAAAATTACACTATAAAAAAGCAACTTGCTTAAAAGCAATCTGGGGTTTTTCCCATTAGATCTGCACTGTTTTCTGGACCTTTCCTTTGCGTAGGCTGGCCTAGGATTTGGCTTTTATGCTACTGATCTACAAGCAAGGAGATGTTGAGGCAGGAAACACCAACAGGGATTATCTCCCCAGCACCAGGCTGGGGGCACATCACTTTCCACAGTCTAGCCATTCTAGGAGTTTATTTCCTCCTGTGAATCCTCTGTCCTTCTCTCAACCTGTGGTCCCTGCCCTTTTAGACAGTTTTATTTTCCTTTTTTCTTTTCTTTTTTTCCCCTCAAGAAAGATGAGGGTGCAAGCTCTTCTTCCATAATAAGGAAGCAGCAGTATTCCTGGAGCTACTTTGCATCTCTCTGTGCTTCATTGCAGAATTTCTGCCTAGAGCTCTTTGCTAGTTTTCATTTTTCATGGTGTACACATGATGTCCCAGTTGAGTATCCAGTGCATGTTTTATTCATGTGCTTTTCACCCCGTCTTTGAGATCATTAATAAAGCTGCTAAATAAACCCAGGCTTAACAACCCTCCTCGCCACACCCCACTGGACATCTCCTCCCACCTCCGTGTTTATCATCCTCCTTTGTTTGGACCTCTTGGATTTCCAGCCTGTCTGACAGTATTCTTACCCAAGCTGCTTTAGATAAGGGCTTCAAGTGGGGTTTTGAAAGGCATTGTCTCTCCTGAAATAAAGTCTAGTTGTATTTTATCAGCTTCATTCAATTCCTACACTAACAACCAGCTGCTGCTGGCACTGCCGGACAAGAAGTGATGGTAGAGATGGGATGGGTTGTTGGTCTTATGTGGAGAGCTCAATGCCACCCTCTGTTCCAGGTTTGGGGCTTTTTCTCTGCATTTAGGGCATTGCTGATCATTACAGGTAGTCAAAAAAAGGGGATGTGTGCTGGTATATTCTCTCAAATGATGACATACTAACCCATTCTTTTGAAGAAGGGGATAATCACAGCATTGAAGAGTTGTAGGCTTGGAAGGGACCTCTGGAGATCATCCAGTCCAACCCCCAGCCAGAGCAGGGCCACCCAGAGCAGGTCCCACAGAAACATGTCCAGGTGGTGTTTGAATATCTTCAGAGGAGGAGACTTCACCACCTCTCTGGGCAACCTGTCTCAAGACTCTGCCACCCTCAAAGGAAAGAAGTGTTTCCTCATGTTGAGATGGAATTTCCCTTCTTTCATCTTGTACCTGTTCCCTCTTGTCCTGGCCCTGGGCACCAGTGAGAGGAGGCTGGCCCCATCCTCTTGATACCCACCCTTTAGATATTGCTCAGCATTGATGAGATCCCCTCTCAGTCTGCTCTTCTCCAGGCTAATTGTCAACCCCAATTACTCACCGGCTGTGCATTGGGTCCTGCACGGTAAATGCAAGACTATTTTTATGATTCTTATTTGGGTTACCACACGATATGGAACCAACAGGGAGCTGAAATCTCTGTAGGTCAGTACAATGGCAACCTGACCATACCTTACATACAGGCAGAAGAACAAGCGTCAGGCACTGGAACAGGTTGCCCAGAGAAGCTGTGGCTGCCCCATCCCTGGAGGGGTTCAAGGCCAGGTTGGATGGGGCTTGGAGCCACCTGGTGTGGTGGGAGGTGTCCCTGCCCAGGGCAGGGGGTGGCACTGGGTGGGCTTTAAGGTCCTTTCCAACCCAAGCCATTCTATGATTCTGTGGTTCTGTGATTCATCTGAACTTCCATAAGGGAGAGGAGGTTTAAGGCAGGAGATAAGGAGATGGTGGCTCTGGTTTGATGTAGGGGGATCTTCTCCCTTCTGGCAGGAGGAGCACCATAGAAACGATGGGGAAACTTGTTAGAAAGCATGAAGAGTGATGGCTTTCTGCCTGATCAGAGGGGGAACATGACGTGCAGCTTCTGCATGAAAGATGGTTGGCAACAGAGTCGTGGTCAGGAGGCCTTCAAAGCAGACAAGCAACTCCTGCTTGGGGTGCTAGAGAAGCAATTTGAGGAGGAGAGTGATGATGTCAAACTGATAGACCAGAACAGTGTGCTTTGTAGCGATACTCTATGGGAATTTTAGTGCTCCAGAGAACCTTTCTCAAGTCTCAAGGAAAGCATATTTTAGCAATCAAGGTGGGAGATAATGAGAACCTACACAAAAGATTCATATATACATGTAGATAGTCAAGCCATACTGTTGAGGTATTGGGAAGACAAAATCTTGCACATTTGAATACTGCATGTTTTAGAAGAACAATTATTTTTGTATTTCATGTTTATTTTTAATTTTTGAGTGTAGGTGATCTCTAGTTTTGTAGTCTCCCAACAGGCACCCTAAAAAGGATAGGTTGTAAAAATTAAACCTGATATTTCCGTGTTATGTCGTAACTCCAGGAGTTGGGTTTTTGGGAAGTGAAATGATGTGTCAATCCTTGAAATGCTACAAGAGTCGACTGTTGTGTATACCTCCTATGTTTCTGTCTGTGTTACCTGTCTGAGCTGGGCAAACACTGTATTAATTAGAGGTCTATTACTCTGACACAGCAACAAAACTGCTTGTGAGAGAGACTACCTGCTAGCAACCCGTGTAGATAGTGTTGCCTTTCAGATTTTGATCATATGTTTTACTGTTAACATCTGTCCTGGTTCATAACCCAGGATTTCCATCGGTGTCAAGCCCATATCCGTGCCCACAGGTACGGGTAATCCTCCCACTGATCAGCTCATAAATCTCAGTGATATTACTGCAGGTGATACAGGTGGAATTCTTCTGAGTTTCTCACTAGTTTCCTTATAATCACCGCTCAGAAATTGCTGTTTTTAAATATGATTCATTTTATCCTGAAGAAAACATCCAAAATATGCCAGATGAATCACCATAAAAGTGTCTGGTTCTTTCCAGGGTACAGAAGGATCCAAGGCTGAGTGCTCAGATGTAGATATCCATTGTAGGTGACTGAAGCCCAATGGCATGAATCCCAATTTAAACCTATTTAATTTAACCTTAATATGTCTACGTCAAACCTCAAAAGATAAACACTTGGCCTGCAGAATCAGAAAATGCATCAAGGATACAGTCTGGATGTGGGAGACCTTGTTTCATAGAATCAAAGGATCATAGAACATTTCGGGTTGGGAGGGACCTTAAAGACCACCCAGTGCCACCTCTTGCCCTGGGCAGGGACACCTCCCACCACACCAGGTTGCTCCAAGCCCCATCCAACCTGGCCTTGAACCCCTCCAGGGATGGGGCAGCCACAGCTTCTCTGGGCAACCTGTTCCAGAGTCTCACCACCCTCACAGCGAAGAATTTCATCCTAGTACCTAGTCTGAAGTTTTTCTAGGTCTCGTGCGCTTTCTGTGAGTGAAAGTCACATCATGGTGTGTGGCTTTGTCTCCTTGAAAGCATTTAGTCCATTATTTTAGTTTCTAGGATACTTTCCTCTGGCCATACCCCAAATAGATTCCTGCTCCTCATATTTTACCCCCACACCTCACCATCCTCTCTCCCTGCTGCCACATACCCAGTATGAACATCTGCTCCTGTGCAGAGTTTTTCCCCGTGCCATCGATGTACTCCTGCCTTCCCCATCACACATGTGGTCTCCTCTGACCTGGGACCCCACCACCCTTTCCCTTGTGGTCCATCTATGCATGACATTCTGCATCCTATTAGCCTGATCCCACGGCTACCGGCGCAGCTGGTCGGCCACTAATCTGCAAACCCCAGTAGGCTGGAAATTTCAAAATAGCTATTTCTCCTCTTCTGTGTCTCCACTGCCCTCTTCTAAGAAATGAATTCATTTTCATTTTCAAACCCTTATTTTCCTGTCCTTGCTGTTGGTACATTTCCCAGGAAGAACAGTGGAACAAAATCAACGTCTTTGTTCGTTAAGCAGAACCTATGTTTTTTTTTTGAGGAATCCGTGTGTTTTGGGGTCTGAAGTGACGCACTGGGCTGGGAAGCATCAGGGTTTGTAGCATCAATCAGTTTGTGTCTCCTAATCGGTTTGATAGCATGGATGCAGCGGAACACGGTGTGTCACGTTGGGAGACATCATCTCCAGAATACATTGCTAAACTGCTTTCAGCTCCCACTCTTCCTTTCTCGACCTATTTTAACAAGCAAAGTTATTTATTTTTTTCAGCAAAATGTGTAATTAACATTTTCCATTGAATGATACCTGGCTTTTTTTAAGAATAGTTGGGAACCACTGCCTGAGAAAAATAGCACGATGCAAGGAATGGTTGTAGGCAGTGAATTACCCTTACGTAGCTGACCCCTCTTTTTAATTGGTAATGAGCTGACAGCTGATCTCCACCCTCTGACAGAGGATGGAACTGGAGAAGGGCGAGGTGGGAGAAACCCAGTAGATCATGTACGCCATCTCTCTGCCAGCGCTGAGAACCAAAATGACTTGGCAGAGGTGGAAATGGCTGGGTTCAGGCGTCCCTGCACTGAAAATATCCTTTGGGAGGCAAAATGATGTGAAATATAACACTCGGGGTTTCATCTGCTAAGACATTAGATTTTCTTATTACACAGGAGCTTGCAGAACTCACAGTTCTGCTCATTGAACTAGACCTGCAAATAAAGAAGAGCTGCTATTTCATCACCAGCGATGAAGAATTTATGGGTGGAATTCTGCCATAAATTACACATCTAATACCACCAGTAGCTCTGCAGAAGCCTGAGGTGCAGACCTCTCCCTCTCATGCCCCTGGTGAAGCGTTGCTTCCATGGATTTTTCCATTGAGGAGCTTTTTGAAATCCCCCGAGTGATGAAGAGAGGCTCCACCTTCAGGGACATGGATGAATGGGTGGTTTTAGACAGTTTAGGTTGGAAATGGGGGGATTTAATAGGTAATTCCTACTTTTTCAGCAGCACCACCTACAAGCTTTCTCTCTTAAAGCCAGGCTTCCCTTCTGTCCTTTCCAGATCATTGGGAAACCTTCTCAAAAGCTTTTTCTCTTACCCAGGAGATCTTGCTAGATGGGAAGAGTATAAGTAAGGTGAAAGATTTCTCCTCTTTCTCAAGATGTAAGGTTCAATGTTAGTGACTGAAAAAACCCTACCCTTGTACGATTTATAAAATAAATTTATAGAATATGGAATATAGAAAAAGTTATCAAATAAATATCCTCTTATATGACACAATTTGATATGTAGCACATGTCTAACTCCTCTTGGCTTATACATCAGGTACCAGATCAGAGAACTAAACCCTTTTATAAAAAGGAAGTATCTTCCAGGTTATAAAATAGGTTGATGGTGAAAAGTTTTGCATCTGTGCTTTTGTCTGAAAGAACTCTCGACCTCACTCCTGGAATTCCTGACAAAGCAATCTCTTCGCTGTTTTGATCAAACTATCAGCAGTGAGAATGATAGGACAAAAGCAAAAAAGAAAAGATTCTGGCTCTGTTGCAGCTGAGCTTTCAAACCAGAATTCAGTCAAATTGACTTCTAATTGGACGAAGCAATTGTGAAAAGATTAACTTTTTTAAAAAAAATAAACAGGTTTAACAATTACTGTTAAAAAATATAACAGTGATTAAGAGTCACCCGGCCACTAGGGGTAAGGTAGAGTGAAAAAGAACCTCCAAAACCTTATTAGGTTTCAAAAGTCAGGTTTCAAGGCTCATATTTAGGTATATAAATGGATCACCTGCTTCTGAAAAGTACTGGCCAGTTGTGGCTTTCAGTGAAGTTAACAGGAATTCTGGAAGCTCAGAAGTTTTCAAATCAGGTGATTAACTTGGGTACCTCATTTTAAATACAAGTAGAATTAAAAGTACAAAGCTCAGCTCCCTGGTTTTGAAGCCAGGTCAATGAAATGCAATGAAACTCTGGTCAGATAACGTGAATATACTGAAATGAGTTCTGTTTTAAGTAAGTTTTATACTTGAAAATGTGAGTAACATCTTTGTGTAGCCCAATGGAGGTGTACTTTTTAGTGCAGTTGGTTCACTGTTCATAAATGAAGTGCTGCCTGTAGATTTCACTGTAGTTATGGTAAAGGATATGGCTATTTAAAAACATGAGCAGGTATCTGGTTAATTTTGTGTTGACATGAACTGGTTGTATTAAATGGTTAAATAGTTAAATCAAAAATGATTTAAAAGAAATAATACTGGTAAGTAAGGGTAATTTTCCTTCCTTTGAACTGAGTTTTCATGTGTAATTTTTGTTGGTCTTTTACCTCAGGGCAGTGAATTCCTTTTACTTGGTCTTTTTTTTTTGGCTATTTAGCCTTCTTTAGCTTAGGATTTCTTCTCTTTGGTGACACACACAGATAGAATGGTCCGAGTTGGAAGGGACCTTAAAGATNCTTCTACTGGTTACATCTTAAGTGGCAGCTCTGCACTGCCAAGCTTCCACCTTTTTTTTTTTGTTGGTGGTGTTTTTCCCCAAAACGTTGCAGTCTTTTACTGGAAATAAAAATTAGATAATTTCTTGTTTACAAGACAGAAGAGAAACCCACTGGCCTTCAATTACGTGCTGTATATTGATGGTGCACAGCAGTGAGAAGTGTTATATGAAAAAGCAGTAGGGGATGATCAGGCTGGAGAGCCTGTGTGTCTCGCAGTGGGTGACCAATTGTGCCATGAGGAGTTTTTCTCAACATCTTACTTCTCACAAAGCCTTGTGCTATGGCTTACAGTTGTCATTACATCCATTTTCAGGCTGCTGATAATCCCTTCTCCTCCTAAAGCAGTAAAACTTTCTCAGCCATCACGGGAGCAATGAATCTGGTGTCTCCTCACTGGAGCCTTCATTTTACCATGGTTTTTCTGGAGCGTGCAAACTCCGACACCAGAGTTAAACTTGGGCATTTGATAGAATCATAGAATCATAGAATGGTCAGAGTTGGAAGGGACCTTCAAGATCATCAAGTTCCAACCCCCCTGCCATGGGCAGGGACACCTCTCCCTAGAGCAGGTTGCTCCAAGCCCCATCCAACCTGGCCTTAAACACTTCCAGGGATGGGGCGTCAACAACTTCCCTGGGCAACCTGTTCCAGTGCCTCACCACCCTCACACCAAAGAACTTCTTCCTAAGATCTCATCTAAATCTCCCTTCTTCCAATTTAAAACCATTCCCCCTCGTTCTGTCACTAGACTCCCTGACCAAGAGTCCCTCCCCAGCTCTCCTGGAGCTCCCTTCAGATCCTGGAAGGCTGCACCAAGGTCTCCCCGGAGCCTTCTCTTCTCCAGGCTGAACAGCCCCAGCTCTCTCAGCCTGTCCTCACAGCAGAGCTGCTCCAGCCCTCTGATCATCTTGGTGGCCCTGCGCTGGACCTGTTCCAACAGTTCCATGTCCTTTCTGTGTTGAGGACTCCAGAGCTGGACCCAGGACTCCAGGTGGGGTCTCAGGAGCACAGAGCAGAGGGGGAGAATCCCCTCCCTGGCCCTGCTGCTCACCCTTTTGCTGCAGCCCAGGCTGGGGTTGGTTTCTGGGCTGCCAGCGCGCACTGCCGGCTCATGGGGAGCTTCTCATCCGGGAGCACTCCCAAGTCCTTCTCCTCAGGGCTGCTCTCCAGCCATTCTCTGCCCAACCTGTATTTGTGCCTGGGATTGCCACGTCCCAGAATTTTTAAATCAAAAACCCGTGGCAGCTGTAGGTTATGGTGAAATGCCATCAGTCTGTCTCCGTGTTATGGGTTTGCAGGCGGCATCTGTCATCCCACTTTTTTATTACTTCACTTCGGAGAGGCGGAGTTGTGACTGGGATGATATTCTCCCTCTCACAGCCAGGATTTAGGAGGCATTTAAATAACTTGCTTATTCAACGCCGAACATTTTTCTTCACGCCTCTTTGTTTAGATGAAGCAGCCTTTTTCACACAGGCCTGGTTCTAAGTTTTATACCCTTTTATTGGCTCCGAAGTTTTGTTTAAAATTAATATGGTAACTACACTAAGTGTTCTATTTACTTGCCATGCAAAGTGAGCTGGGCTTTTATGTTTCTTTGGTGCCTGTCTTGCAACTCTTACAATATATATATATGACTTATTTGCTACTTTGGGGAGTAATAACCACTGAGTTATTTTTATAACTGTTTTACAAATGTCATATATCACAGAATCACAGACTGGTGAGGGTTGGAAGGGATCTCTGGAGATCATCCAATCCAACCCCCTGCCAAAGCAGGTCCTCCTAGAGCAGTTTGCACAGGAACGTGTCCAGGTGGGGTTTGAATGTCTCCAGAGATGGGGCAGCCTCTGCCAGGGCTCTGCCACCCTCAGAGAAAAGAGGCTTTTCCTCATGTTCAGATGGAGTTTCCCATGTTCTAGTTTCTGCCTGCTGCCCCTTGTCCTGTCCCTGGGCATCCCAGAGAAGAGTCTGGCCCCATCCTCTTACCACTCGAACTCAGCAGAGATGCTCCAGTCTCCTTTCAGCATCTTCTTATCTCCTGACCCGCTTTCTCCATTATCTGTCCAAAATTTCCATCCATGTCAGCAGCTGAGAGAATGTTTGCTGTATCCACTGGAGAAAAAACCTCCACCACTTGTGAGGTGTGATGGAAAGTGTAGCAAAAGGTGCCTAAGGCAAAACAGAAAGGGAAAAGGAGTCATTCAAGCAGCAGCTGACTTGCTTTAGGAAGTTCCTCTCGCATCCCATCACTGCTTCTCCCTTCTCCTCCTCCTCTTCCCATCTACCCATCATGGTTGTGCTGGGAGGAAATGGAGGAGGCTCGTGGTAGTTGGTTAATCAGCTATTTTCAATTCAATTCCTGGCTGTGCTTACCATGGAAAATTAACAGTCCTTGTGTATAAATATGACCCCTACTCCTGGATTAATTTGATTATGCGAGAATCTCAGTTTTCATTTAAAAAGAATAACTTTCTGGCTGCTCTGATAAAACAAGTTTGGATATGTAGTCTAAATATTCCCTCAAGGTTTAAAAAATCAAAAGATAAACATGAGGAACGCGTGAATCTCTTACTAATAAAAAATGAATGTTCTCAAATTTTTACAACGATTGCCTGAGACTGAATGTTATGAGAGGAGAAAATGTCTGATTTTCGCTCAGTGCTGGATCAGCATTTTGTGAGAGCCAGATCTTTTCAAGCAGCTTCATTTGGATCCACAAATAGAGAAGAGATGTTCGTTAATGACCCTGGGTATCTTCATCTGGAGTTCCTCACGAATATCTTCAGTCATGCAAAATGCCTCGTAGAGACTTTTCTGCGCTGCTGATTTCCTTCTCATTTGATTCAACTTCCATTTCATCTGTGCTACGGTGAGGGAGGATTTTGGCTGCGAGTGAGTGGCTGCTCTTGCATTAGGCCAGGGCTTTAATTTTGCATATTTCAGAAAGAAGCACAAACCTCAGTCTCTAATAATCGCCGGTTTGATTCTGTTAAAGGTCTGATAAATGCTATAAATTTTGTGGCAATGACTTTATTAGGAATCTAACTTGACGGCAGTGAGCTTTTATTTAGCTGAGCTTTAAATTTCCTCTGGGCTTTTTAGCAGAACAGTAAATCTGTTTAGGAACTAAGCCAGGCTGGTCTGAAAGGAAGTATTTTTTTTATAAAACTTTCTCATTTGAACATCTTTCATTGTTAAATTTGTCTATTACAGGTGTGATACTATCGACATACATGGAACTGCGGAGATAAATGAAGTGTGTACTAGTAAATTAAAATGTGCTGGAGAACAGGTCTGGGCACTGGAACTTCATTGTCTGCCTGGTAAATTGCTAGGATAGGATCTAGCCTGATTTCGGCTGAGCTAATTAACACCATCTCAAATAGTTTCTAGATATGACTTGTTTGTTTTAATAGTTTACTAGAGCAGATATAATCCGTGTGTGAACAGAACTTTACTTGAAGTTAGTGAACCTTTAGCAACTGTAGGACTATGTTAGAAACTATGGAGCTGCAAAGACTGAATAATGCCAAAGAAATGTTGAAGACCTGTTTAGCAACCTTTGATTTTCTTTCCATATATTAAGCTGTTACACTTCTTGGAGGACAGGCTGAGAAAGTTGGGGGTGTTAAGTCTGTAGAAGGCTTCAGGGAGACCTTAAACTCCCTTCCAGTCTCTCAGGGGGCTCCAGGAGAGATGGGGAGGGAGTCTAGATCAGGGAGTGGAATGATAGGATGAGGGGGAATGGTTTTAAACTGAAAAAGGGGAAATTTAGGTGAGATCTGGGGAAGAACTTCTTTGGTGTGAGGGTGGTAAGAGCCTGGCCCAGGTTGCCCAGAGAAACTGTGGTTGTCCCGTCCCTGGAGTTCAAGGCCAGGCTGGATGGGGCTTGGAGCAACCTGGTCTAGTGGGAGGTGTCCCTGCACATGTCAGGGGGCTTGGAACTGGATGATCTTTAAGGTCCCTTCCAATCTGAACCAGTCTATGATTCTATGATTCACAGATACAGAGGATCTGTGAATTATTTCTATAAAAATTCTGAGAATCTAAGGAGAGAGGGCCAGGCACTGCACCTATTTAAAGCAGACTTTGCCTGAAGCTAAAGTAGAATGTCAAGACCTCCAGGATAAGTGTTGCTTTCAGTGCATCCTACTTCTGTTCAGCAGGGAGCAAAGTATGTTGCAGATATCTCTCAGGCTTAGTTTGAAAAATGGTAAAAGTTGTTCTTGGAGTTGAGGATGGAGCAGCATTGAACAGTTTTGAGAGCAAGTCCCCTGTTGTTTGCTTTGGTTCATGAAAATGCTGACAGCTTGAATAGCAGTAAAGCAGAAATAAAAATTTATTCCTTACCAGTTGGCTTTCTGTTGAAACCCTGAGGATCAAGAAGATCAAGATGACAAAATAAAGACATTAATGTCCTTTCAATTCTACTGATTGCTGTTGAAGTCCACTGAAGGAGTAACCCTCTAAATATTGACAGTATTAGGGTGAAATGTGTTGTTTTCACCACTAGGAAGTTGAATTTAACTTCTCAAAGCCAGTTCAGTGTTCACTAATCATCTTTCCATGGTTCTGTATCCAGGACACTGGTTTTATCTTATTTTTTTATTGTAAGCCCTTGTGTCTGGACTGATGATGAGCTTGAAACAGTCATTTATTCTTTCTGTTGGCAAGTTTTAGGACAAGTCCTAATTATTTATTTTTTTTTCATTCGATGGGACCAAAGTGTTTCTGATTTTCTGGGGCCCCTCAGTCCAGTTTGTAGGTGTGAATTAAAGCTTAGATTTCCACAAGAAAAACTGTTCAGTAAAATGCCAGACACTGCAATGTTCTCTGAATAGTGTGCTTGTCGAGAGACTCTTTATATTTATTTGTTATTTTCTTCCTGAGTTTGAATGTATGTTTTGTGAAAGTCTTAGGTTTTTCTTATTTTTTCGTATTTACTTTTTAGTGCATCTAGACAGAAAGGCAGAGAATACTGGAAAAATTGAAAAACAGAGTATGAATGACATGAAAAAGAATTATTTTATCTGTCTACAATCTTTGAAACCCAAGTATGATGGCATTGGAAGACAGCTGGAGGACTCTGAAAGTATTATTTTCATTCAAACCCATCTCACCTCTAAAAGTTTAATTTTAATATATTGAAAGCCTCACCATTTGAAATGCTTCATCCATCATAGTTGCCATTCACTCTTTAAATGAAGGCAGCTACTGGGACTAGGGCAGGGTTAGTTTATGTGATCTCCAATGATGTTCCATAATTTTTCTGCCTGTTCGCTCATCTCAGATGGCTGTAGATCATGTTGGCAATAAAAGCCAGAGCTAACGAGGTTGAAACCTTGTACAGCCCTGGTCATATTACTCCCACTCTTGAACCTCCCAACAATTTCCTTCCTAAAGCCCCTCTCTTGGCTGATGTGGCCCAGGACATTCAATCTTCCTAAAGGCAAACAATTGACTTTATGGCGCCTCTTGCTCCGGTTGCAGATAACCCTGATTTTCAATTCTCATTGACTGTTGATAAATGTTTGATGCCAGCTGGGATTAGTTCTGTGCTGTGCCTCCCTGCTAATGAAAAATATTGCTTTCAGAGAATTTGCAAGGCAATCCCATGTTCTTAATTTGACCTGTTTCATTCCTCACCGGGTTCTGGACTATAGGAAGTAAAATAATGCACCAACTGAGAAAATCTCCCAGCTTTCTCCCTGGAAAGTATTTTGTGAACAGAAATGCATATTTTCAGTTCAGAAGATTTTATTTATGTTCACCATTGTTGATAATGAGTCTTAGTAGATGAAGAAATGAATGTGGGAATACCGGTGGAAAGGATTGGGAATATTCTGTTGTGGATCTGTATATTTGATTTGATTTGGAGGTTGGAGAGCTCATTTCCAGGTTATGAATACAACCCTTCCAGCTTATATGTGCAACCCTGATCATACAATAGGGACAAGCCTATATTATCACAAGGAGTAGAATTATCTCTATGCTCAGGAAAGCACATAGGGATGTGAAGAATATACTACTAATTTTGGAAATTGAGCAGTTTGTAGCTATCTTGTCACAGAGGGTGTAAAGCCAGGCTTTGGCTATTTTACTGCAGAGAAATCATTCCTGTGAGCACCAGTGATGCCTTAATATTGCACTTCCCTGTATGCTGTGTGTTCCTCGAGATTGAAAGTCTCAGTCTTGATTTGACTTCTATGCAAATGCTTTGTATAAGAAAAGAAGGCTCCAGGAAGACCTCACTGGAGCTGGTGAAGGGTCTGGAGACCAAGTCTTGTGAGAAGAGGCTGAGGGAGCTGAGGGTGTTGAGCCTGGAGAAAAGGAGGCTGAGGGGAGATCTTCCTGCTCTCTACAACTCCCTGAAAGGAGGGTGTAGCCAGGGGGGGTTGGTCTCTTCTCCCAAGGAACAGGGGATGAGACAAGATGAAACAGCCTCAAGTTGTGCCGGGGGAGGTTTAGGATGGATATTATGAAAAATTTCTTCATGGAAAGGATTGTCAAGCCTTGGAAGAAGCTGCTCAGGGAAGTGGTGGAGTCACTGTTCACCAATGGAGGCAGTTAAAAGCTGGGCAGACGTGGTGCTGAGGGGCATTAGTTAGTGGTAACTTGGCAGTGCTAAGTTAAATGGTTGGACTTGATGATCTTAACGGTCTCTTCCATCCCAAATAATTTTATAATTGTCTTAGTTTTTCCACCTTGTTTTCTCCCTGTCGATGATGGGGAGTGAGAGAGTGGCTGGGTGGGCATCTGGGAGCCAGGCAAGATCAACCCACCCCACTGGTGCAGGAAATACACTGTATTCTTGGTTGTATAAAAAAATTGTGGTTGAGCACCAAGATATTCTAGCAGCAATTATGATTTCTCTGCTTGCACGAGGAGGTTGCTTTCAAGAGTACTTTGCCTTTGACAGTGATTGACTGTCACTTGCTCTGTACGTGTGTGTCATGTTAGTACCAGCTGACTTGTTTCAAGCAGCAAAGTGAAATGCAGCTCGAGTTTATATCCTGGGACTTGCAGACAGTATTTTTGGAAAACAAGCTCATAAAGTGTGAAGTTGCAGGTATCGGTGTATCATACAGCTTGCTTTTCATAAATTAAACTTCAGATTTCAGTAAAACTGTAAGAAATAAACAGTTGCTTTTATGCAAAGCATATATTCTATTACATTTTGACTTTTTCTTTTTTTTTTTTTTCCCCCCCTTCTAGATAAACATCACGTCAATGGAAACAGAATGGTAGAACCTTTCCCAGAGGGAACACAGATGGCTGTTTTTGGTAAGACATCAGTTTTAAAATAAAAGCTCTAAGCTGTATAGCGTTACTGCATGCCAAATTCCTTAATTTCAGCCTGAGTCCTTAGAGTTTTGGAACGTGGGCTGCTATTGCAATGTTCTAATCACTACAGACAGCTAAAGCCACTGGTCATTTTGGGAGATGTCTGTGCCCCAAGAGGAGCATATGAAAAGTATTTTTCTGAGTTGTACAAAGAGAAAACCGCTTGACTGCCAGCTGAGCACGAGCCAGCAGAGAGCTCAGGTGGCCAAGAATGCCAACAGCATCCTGGCCTGGATCAGCAGTAGTGTGGCCAGCAGGACTGGGGCTGTGATTGTCCTGCTCTACTTGGCACTGGTGTGCCCCCCCCTGGAGTGCTGTGTCCAGTTTTGGGCCCAGCACTACAAAAAAAATGACACTGAGGTGCAGGAGCGTGTCCAGAGACCTGGTGGACGACAAACTGGTGAGGCATCTGGAGCACAAGCCTTGTGAGGAGCAGCTGAGGGAGCTGGGGTTGTTCAGCCTGGAGAAATTCAACGAGGGGAGAGCTTCTTGCTCTCTAGAACTACCTGAAAGGAAGATGAAGTGAGGTGGAGGTCAGTCCATTCTCCTGAGTAAGACACAATCGGACAAAAGGAAATGGCCTCAAGTTGTACCAAGGGATGTTTAGTTTGAAGATTAGGATTATTCTTCTCTGAAATGGTTGCCAAGTTCTGGGAAAAGCTGCCCAGGGAACATATTGGGTGTCCATCCCTGGAGGTATTTAAAAGACAGGTAGATGTGGTGCTGGGGCCCTTGGTTTAGTGGTAGTTTTGTCAATGTTAGAGCAACAGCTGGACTCGATGATCTTAAAGGTCCCTTCCAAATTAGATGGTTCCATGATTCTTCTATGATTCTATGAAAATTTAAACACTTATTTTTTATGTATGATAATTCCTCTAAGATCATTCGTTAGTTCAATCAAAATTCTGATGATGTTCCATGATTCTGCAGACCTTATATCGTTCAAGGAACTCAAAGTGTTGGAATCTACTGCTCTTGCAGAGGTGTTACCGTTTACATGTCCCAAACCAAACCTACTGGTTTTTACTTTGTGAGAAGTCCCGTAGAGTTCCTGCTGAATGCCAACAGAGCTGGAAAGGTGGCCAGCTGGAAAAGAGAAGATGTTTCATTTCACTGTATGCATTTTCTATGAAAAAGTCATTCTTTGAGCCCTCTTGTAAAACTTGAAAAAAGGGTTTCACTGAAGAAATTAGTTATTTTTGGAAGAAACAACCTAAAATACATCAGTCACCATTTTTTTTACCAAGATATGGACTTTATTCAAATCTGGGAATTGTCAGAGCTGTCATTTTAGAGTGTACTAATGTTAATCCTCAAAGCCAAACCTATGAAGTTTACTAGGGAAAAAAAAAGTGGATTTTTATGACAATTATTCTTAAAACTTAATGTTAGAGAGAATGAAAAATTTCCTAACCCTCTTTTGAACCGTAAGATTGGATTGTTTAGGAAGGATATAATTCTCTATTAACTTCTACAGGATGGTACAAAAGTGCCTTAGGAAATTTATTGTGTTGTATTAAATGTTTATCTATCTGGGATGCTGAAGTAAATATTAAATTACTACTTGATACACCTGCTATATCATCTAGCCTGATGGAATTCTAGATCACAGTAAGTGCAGATGAGGTATATAAAGCACTCCTCACTATTTTCGACCTGAGCCTGTTCTAATAAGATATATATAAACTTTGGCAAGGCAATGTGTGTATCAAAAATATGTAAAAAGGGAAGATGTACCCTGGAAATCCTACGTTGAATGCAAAGGGCTAAGTTATCCATGAACACTAATTTTTTACTCCAGAAATTATCTTTTCACTTGAATATTGCAAAAAATCATAGAATCATAGAATGGTNACTCCAGAGCTGGACACAGGACTCCAGGTGGGGTCTCAGGAGCACAGAGTAGAGGGGGAGAATCACCTCCCGTGACCTGCTGCTCACGCTTCTTTTGATGCAACCCAGGATAAAATCATAGTAAATTTTAACTTTCCTGTGGAGCTCATGTTTCTGCAGTAACCATGATTGAAGAGGAGAAATGGTTTGTGTGTGACCCCCTTCAGTTATGGTCCTGATTTCTTCAAGTCCTCTTTGGAGTTCCTCTAACCCAGTACTGCATTTCTGCCGGTATTCCCTTGTCTGTGGATTTTGGGAACATCAGAAATACTCTTGGAGTGGTGGAATGAGGGATTGATTGAGAATATTTTTTTTGAGCTAATGGAAAAATCTTGTGTGTTAACGTTTGAGTTTTAAGGTTAAGATGGATGTAGAGATTCTTCTTTGAATTTCTTGCAGCAATCAGGGTTAGAGAGTCCTGGTACAATCTGATATTGATGCAGTCAACACTGTTTAAAGTTTTTGAAGCATCTCCTTTATTTCCTATGTGATGGTTAAATCAGCTTTCTGGTGGTTGTGGTGGGTGTTGGTGTGAGCGCTTCTGTTGGTTCTATCACTGTTAGTTCTACATGATTTGTAAAATTTCACAGACGATAATATCCTCCCTTCAGAATTGCAGTGGAAAACCACCACATCTTAATCGTCCTGCTTTGAATATTTTCCTAGCCACTCCATTCTGTTCCTATCAAGCCTGGTAACTCTCATCATTTTTAAATTGCCCTAGATTTTCCACAAGACTGTGATTGCAAACGTTGGGCAAGGTGGTGAAAACTCACGCTGCTGCCATCTGTGCTGTGAAGAAATGGAAAAACCTACATGTTCTTAGGTTTACTATTAGACCTAAAATATCGTGGTATACAAACATGACTCTGATGATAATTGTTGTCATTTGTTGTCATTGGCATCCCATTCTGATGTGTGGTATGGAAAAATGGAACTACGGTTCAGTTTCACTACCTCCAAGGGTGCAGCTTTTGCTGGCCCCACGTGAATGGGAATGAAAGGGAACACTCGAAGAAGAAAACAATAATCTCTTAGTAATTCTTCTCTTTTGATTATTATTCATCCCCTCGTAGCAGCAAATTCTTTGTATTTTAGGGCTCTGTAAGCTAGAAGAAACTGAGGAAGAAACCAAGCTCATCTTTTTGCCTCCACCTTAGCAAGAGAGGAGGGTTGGAAGGAAGGTGTAGAGAGGCGGGAGGTGGTCTCTCCTCTCAAGGAACAGGCAATGGGACAAGAGGAAATGGCCTCAAGTTGCACCAGGGGAGGTTCAGATTGGATATTAGGAAAAAGGTTTACACTGAATGGGTTACTAATCCTTGGAATGGGCTGCCCAGGGAAGGGGTTGAGGCACCATCCCTGAAGGTATTCAAAAGATGGGTTGACATAGTGCTCAGTGGCGTGATTTAGTGGTGGGTTTTTATCAGAGTTAGGTTGATGGTTGGACTAAATGATCTAAAGGTCCCTTCCAACTCAGACAATTCTGTGGTTCTAAGAGGTGTCTTCTCACGCCTCTGCTCCAGAAGCATCCGTTAATCCTTTGCTTGGGCTTGCACAAGGGAGGGACAAGGCTCAAAGAGCATTAGTTACTCAGAAGTAATCCCTCTCCCTTGAAAAGGTCTACAAAAGCTAAAAGATGGGAAATAACTGTGTGATTTTGTAAATGTAGCCTGCATACAGTGAATTTTCCTGCTGCTTGGGTAGTTTTAGAGCCGCCACTAAAACCAACAGTATAAAATGTAGTGCTGAGCTGTAGACAGTAATCCTTTTACCTGCTTGCAAAATGCAGTCAGATTGCATTACAGAGCTCCATCTCCTGCAAAACCTCCTTTGAGATGCTCTTACTGACACTGTGTTATTTACTTTATGATGTGACTTCTTGTTTTAATCAAGGTATGGGGTAAATGTATGTGGGTTGTTGTTCCGGCAGCCTTCCTATTTATAACAGAACCTCGCAGTTTTCAAAAGACTATTTAAATCATCTTGAGACTCTCCAGTTGCCTATTTAGCATCATTAGCTGCCTAAGATACACCTATTGTTCATTAGAACAAAGAAATGTGGCCTTGTTTCTACAGTGCTGAAAAAGCTGGATTCCAAGGGTGAGGGTGACTCTTTAATGGAAATCTTTTAATGCTAAGCATCCAGTGACCTCTTAATCCAGTTTCCAGCTAATATTGAAGCACTAAGAGCACTGGGACTGCTCACAGCCTCACTGGAGACACTGGAGAATGCTATATCAAAAATCTTTGCGTCTCTGGAAGTAAAGAGGGTGTATGTTGCCAAGTTCAGTGACTGAAACAGAGAAAACTCTGGGTGTGATATGCTCATGTTATGGATAGAATAGAAGCTGTTCAATAAATGCCTTCCAGAAAATTTTCTCATAGTTTTTATAGCCACAGATATCTTCAATTGAAAGTATTTTGCCTGAAGTGACTTAATTTTGACCAAAAACCTAACCAAAAGTCAAAACCTGGATGTATATTAGATGGCTGATAATGTTTTGAAAAGAATCAATTTAGAGGCTAAAATCAACTTTGGATAGAGGTGTGAAAAATGGAAAGAAATGCTTCAAAGCTGGAGGACATATGCAAATATAAATTAATATTTCCATCAGTACTATTGTAATTCCTTGCATATTTTAAACATATTTACATGCACTGCTGTGTTATGCTCAGGAATAGTTCAGGTCAGTGTTTCTGAATGTTAAGTGAGTATTTTTCTTAGCAGCTGCTGCTATTGCAAGACTCTGGTTTCTCCCAGAGCACTGATAGATTCACTGTGCTTTACATTTTACCTTCTTGCTGTAAGAGGGAGCATTTGTGCATATGGTGCGTTCATAGAAGGGTTCCTATTACCTTTAGGAAAGTCTGGCAGTATTTCACATTTCTAATCATAACACTTTTTAAATATGGAACTAAATTGTGTTGTATTTGCTTGACATATACCGGCTAGTAATGGGATAATTGGTTTCTGGATGTAAACAAAATATAGACAGAAGTAGGATGTTAAGTAACTGATAGGATCTAATTACAGACATTTCTGAGCTGGCAGACAGATCCAAGCTTGCTCACCTTCTGCTCTGCACTTATTAGACAGCAGCGTATTCCAGTAATTCTGTAGAGCCATATTATTGTTTACTTTGCTGGAGTTATTAAGTCCTATTGAGATTCAAACATACCCTATGCATTTCCACGACTCCCACACTTCCAAAGGTTATTTAAAACACTAAAATAGGGGTTCTACTGAGATTGTGATATTAGTCCTGGGCAGAGCCAGGGGTTTCTCAACCTTTGGATGTGGTCAGTTCAGCTGCCTCTGCAGTACAGCATCAACGCCTATGGAGGTGGAAAGCTGAGCTTCTCAGGTGGTTCAGCCCTTTCTAATGAAGGCATGATCACCTGTTCAACTGAAGAGGAAACTAATTTCACTTGAAAGTGGGATGAAAGCTGGGAAGGGACTCTGGATCAGGGAGGGGAGCCATAAGACAAGGGGGAATAGGTTTTAAACTAAAAGAAAGCAAACTGAGATGAGATCTGGGGAAGAACTTCTTTGCTGTGAAGGTGGTGAGACCCTGGCCCAGGTTGCCCAGAGAAGCTGTGGCTGCCCTATACCTGGAGAGGTTCAAGGCCAGGTTGGAGGGGGCTTTGATCAACCTGTCCTGGATGATCTTTAAGATCCCTTCCAACCCGAACCATTCTATGATTCTGTGACATATTTAAGAATTATTGATCACTCTGCCTAGAGTTTCTTTTGCTCATTTGTGAAAGATCTACTGGTGGCCACTTGAGATAAAAAAATGTGTTAAGAAGTCCTCTGGTCTCTCTCAGTTACATTTTTATGATAAGCTTCTTTCTTTTCACCAGAAATAGGAAATAACAGGAAACAAAGTTTAGACCCCAAAGGAAAATACATTTTTTTTTGTAGACAGTAAAAAATAGAACAAACAATTTTTCTCTGTTGCTCAAAGAAAAGGAAGAAAACTTCTACATGTCAGAAGATATTATATCTGTAGCTGAAGAGAATATAGGACTTCATGATGTTGAAACAGGTGCGTGTGCTGTGACCCAAATTGTAGGAGAAACTTCTACAGAAATATTGCCAGATGTTACAAGGATCACGTTGTGGGAGAACCGAGAGCCAGAGGGAACGTCTTTCAGGAGGGGTTCATGTTTCTCATGCTAATTCTCTTTCGATGTCTTGGAAAAGCAAAGGAAGTGAACTAATTGGCTGGGTTTGTAAAGTATTGCCATGGGAATGTTGTCTTGTGCTCACAAGGTGGGGTAAAAATGGACATCTGTGGTTCTGCAATGAGGACATAAATCTGTGAAGACACTGCATCCCATAAAGGGATTACCTAAAGGGGGGCTGCTCTGTCCCTAAACCAAATCCTCTTCCTATTCTTACCTTTGCAGTATGTTTATTAAAGAAATATATCTTTACATGATATATGTTGTGACTTGGGTCACCACAAGCCCCTGCAGCTCTACAGGCTTGGGGCAGAGTGGCTGGAGCTCCATGGCAGAAAGGGACCTGGGGATGTTGGTTGACTGTCAGCTGAACATGAGCCAGCAGAGTGCCCAGGTGGCCAAGAAGGCCACCAGCATCCTACTTTGTATCAGGAACAGTGTGGCGAGTAGGACTCAAGAAAAAAATTTGCTCTGAAAGGTTTATTAAGCCTTGGAATGGGCTGCCCAGGGAAGGGATTGAGGCACCATCCCTGGAGGTGTTTAGGTGACGAATTGACATCTTGCTCAGTGACATGGTTTAGTGGTGTTTCTTTTTTTATCAGAGTTAGGATGATGGTTGGACTTGATGATCTCAAAGGTCCCTTCCAACCTAGACAATTCTGTGATTCTATGATTATTTCCCATTTTCTTTTTTCATCTTCCAAATACTGACTTAAGGCCAGTGTCTTTTTGTTGCCTCCTCCAGGGAGGTGAAACATGACCCAGTTCCCCACTTCTGCTCTCTGGTCCTGGCCCATCCTTATTGCCACCAGTGCCTAAACATCTTCTTCCTTGTAATCTGGCCTGAAGTAGGATGCTCTGCTTTGCTGCCTAGAACTTAAGGGGTTAGATCAGCTCCAAGAACTTGCCAGGGAAGGTTATCTCTTTAGGGTTTAAAAGTCTACCCAGGGAAGCCCTGAATTGATAATTTTCCCCTAAGCCTACTGTAAAATAAAGTGATAAACGCAGAAATAAACATAAATCTGGGACCTTTAAAAAAGATAATCTTAATATTCAGTTTCTTTTATTATATCTTAGGCATTACATGTTAAATGCTGGTGATCTGATTTGGTATCATTGTGCATCAGCTCTGCGGTAGCGTAAATGGCCGGTTGTGAGAGCTCTATGTGAGACAGACCCAGATAAATACAAAATGCTACAGTCGGCTTGGTCTCTGCCAAGGACATTTCCTGACATTTCTGAACATTAATAAAGGCCAATAAAATATCCCTAATGCAAAGCGAAAGCTGTCCTTGATCAGCACAACCCTTCATAACGTGGTTGAGGGTTTTTTTTTTTTATTTCAAAGGATCTACATCTCTTTTTCTTTTCCTTTCTGAAAACAAAAGTAATGTGGCCTTCAAACACAATATCTGTCCTTCTCCATCAGGGTCTTGTTTATGTTAATTTAGCTTTCTGGAGGTAATGAAGACTTCAGCTTTGTGTGGGTTTCCACTTAGAGCCCGTATTGCACATTAGTGAAGATTTGGAGGTCTTTAAAAAGTAAATCAGATCGCGGCTTTTCAGTCAACAACATTCACCTTAAAACAGCCATTTAATTACATTTTGGGGACTTTCCCACTGAAAGGAGTAGAAGAGACACAGTTAATTTTCATGGGGTTTGGGATAAGGCTCAGTGATCTCCAAAAGGAGGAATTGTCTCTTCCATACATTTTATTTTCTATGGGAAAAGCCGGCAAAAGCACCTAGATTACTTCAGCAGTGCAAAAACCTTGGAGAGAAGTAATTTCTTGCCAATGATAAATAGGGCTGTATCAGTGACTAGGATGAACATATGCTCGGCATCATTCTGAGTTGGTTTAAGTTTGAAATACAAGTAAATACAAGTAAATTACCTTTTAAATGACTAGAGGCTGCCCTCGTCAGATTTATGCTGCTTTGCTGGAGATATATGTGTGTTTTTATGTGCTGGGATATATGATACACACACACACACATTTGCCATCAGCATTTATCCTTTGATTCCTGTTAATAAAGCACAGAGCACGATGACATAGCATAAAACATAGAGAACAGGGATGATTTATCCTATTCAGCCATGAAAAATGGGATGCTAATTGTCAGCAGTTACAACAGCAGAGAAAAAAAATGTATAAGGAGGGTTTTTTGGGGGGGATAAAAATGTGTTGTTTTGATAATTTTAGACAGACTGTGACATTCACAGAGTATCGTCAGTGCATCTTGCAGATCCTAATGGATTTGTCTTTACAACCCTGCTGTCACAGACTGACAATATTAGCACCGGGGATGTGAGGCTGAGCAAATAGGGTCCTAGATTAAAAAATAGAGATTATTTACTATTACGTTACTCAGTCTGGGGTAATTTAAAGTGATTTTCATGATTTTCAGGAGTTTTTTTCACCTGATGAAGTTATTGATGATCTCGAAAAATGATATCATTAGATATCTTGCTTAAAATAGAAGCTACAAAGATCTTCAACTATTTTTTTAAAAGGCTTGCTCCAAAATGCTCCTGAAGCTTGGGGGAGTTGACTGGAATCTTTATATCGATCTCATTGGTGCTTTCAACTCATCAGGCTGGAACTAACCTGAATGGATTTTAGGTGTGTAATCTAAAGTCGTCTTCAAGAATTTCTCCCTAGTCAGAGAAAACACATTTGGAGGTCAGCTCACACGGGCTGTCTCAGAAAGGAACACATCACTCTCTGTAGGTGCCTTGTTCTGTCAAACGCTGTCTAAACAACTAGCTTAGACTAGGAGGAATTGATTCATTTGCATAAATGTGTTGAAAAGTGTTTTATGCCCTTTGAGGTGGCCCTAGAGCATTTGAGACATCCACAGGGGGCTGGGAGGGATGATGCAGGGCTCACAGGAGTCCTGTGCTCTTCTCAATTAGGAGATGAAGGCCAGGTAGGTTTATCTAGGACATCCCAAATGCTAGGAGGTATCTGTGTTTAGGGATTCAATGTACATATAAAGATATCTAAATATAAGTGTAAAATGTATGTGAAATTGTCCTTGATCTCCAGCTTCCAAGGACACGGGTCTACTTTTTGGTCTATGTGCCCCTCTTATGCCAACCTTGTGGAGAACTGCTCAGAAGGCATCTTAGATGACACCAGATACCTTTATTTATGCATCGATACGGAACCCTGGATTCCCAATGACCCTCATGGGAGCTGGGACAGCTTTTGTCACGTGTGAACACCTATTTGTAACTCTAAATTTGAGATCTAAATGCAGTTGTGCAAGTTCGGTGCTGAAGCTCTCCCTAGAGGTCTCTATTTCAAGGGCTGGAGAAGAATTCCTTCTGGAGTGCTTCTCACAGAACCTTTTACAACCCAATATATCCACATACAGTGTTTACCTCTCTATTTAGGGGATTGCTCACATCATTAGATCATTTTTTAATGATTAAATTTTTAAATACTTTAAGGCCAGGCTGGATGGGGCTTGGAGCAACCTGCTCTAGGGAAAGGTGTCCCTGCCCATGGCAGGGGGGTTGGAACTTGATGATCTTTAAGGTCCCTTCCAACTCTAACCATTCTATGATTCTATGATTTTCAATGGCAAACTATGCTGGCTACTGTAAGTTCTCTGTTTTTTTCTGAGAGACACAAACAAATCTTTTGTCTTTAGAAGAGAGTGAAAACTCTGCACTTCAAGAGGGCCAGACAGCGTTTAGTTCCTGATTTTTCTTCTGGAATGCCACCCCACTTTGCTCTCCGTGCAGGACACACTTCAGAAACGAAGGAAAGAATAGCCTTCAACATCTAGAAGAAAGAAATAATATGATCAGTTTTTCAAATAAGATACAAACTGATCACACAAAAAAAATATTTCTGATTCTAGTTGAACTGTAAGTAATTTTGCAACAGCCGTAGCTATTTGTTTGTGAGCCAGGGAAAACAGCATGCAATATGTCAGGCTTTGAGATAAAATTTATTGGTGTGTCATTGGCTTAAATCCAACATTATGCTCAGAAATAATATAATCCTGGTGTGACACATTTCTGCTTGAACCTTGACTGAAAATTATTGAGAATCATGTTATGAATTATGTAGTAGCAGTCGTGCGTTCAAGTCAAAAGGCTCTAACTTGAGTGAAATGCTGGAATGTGTTTGTAATTAGGTACGCTATCTGGAGGCGCCTGGTTGCAGAAAGGGCAAGGTGTCTTTGTGTGTCTCCAAAGGGAGGATATGGAGCCTTCCTGCAGATGCATGCAAACAGTCATCCAGCCTTTTACTGACTCATTCGTCTGGGATGGAGAGCCTGATGTGGTTGAATGTGCTGTTGTCATCTATCATAGAATTCTAGAATGGTTAGAGTTGGAAGGGACCTTAAAGATCATCAAGTTCCAACCCCCCTGCCATGGGCAGGGACACCTCTCCCTAGAGCAGGTTGCTCCAAGCCCCATCCAGCCTGGCCTTAAACGCTTCCAGGGATGGGGCATCCACAACTTCCCTGGGCAACCTGTTCCAGTGCCTCACCACCCTCACAGCAAAGAACTTCTTCCTAAGATCTCATCTAAATCTCCCCTCTTCCAATTTAAAACCATTCCCCCTTGTCCTGTCACTAGTCTCCCTGACAAAGATTCCCTCTCCAGCTCTCCTGTAGGCTCCCTTCAGATCCTGGAAGGCTGCTCTCAGGTCTCCCTGGAGCCTTCTCTTCTCCAGGCTGAACAGTCCCAGTCTATATCACTCTCTTGTCTGCTCTTAAGCACTGTCTTTTGTCTCTTAATTTATACTGGCTCAATATGACCCAAGGCTTCAGACAAACCTTGATGATAACATACAGTCCAGCTGCACAGCAGGATGGGAGCAAATCGGTGTTATTCAGTGGAATGTGCCTGAAAAGTCAAAAAGGGGCAAATGTAGGGGCTTAAGCATTGAAATGGTTGTACTCGGACTCATCAAGGGTGATGGTGTTTATCCCTGGGGCAGATAAAGAGATTATCAACTGCTTTGCTTTATGGAAACCAATAAACCCAAGATTTACCATGCTGCTACATTAGAGATCTGAGCATTTATGTAGAAGGACTTCTGGTAGCTCATGTGGTTCCTCTTCAAACCGCAGAAATTCTTACCTGGGCTCTTCTCTTTTATTTTTTGTCCTTACTCTCTGCACCCTGCTTTGTTCCCAGGCTGTCTTCTGGAGATGAAACCTGCTTGTGGTTCTGGGGGTGGTTCATCCTGGGCACACTTCCTTCTAATCACACTATGAAGGAGAGTCCTTCTGCTCTGTGCTATCCCCCAATGTTCTCCTGGCAAACCTGGCATCCTCAGATGCCCTGATGTGCTCTCACGTCATGCCCCAGCAGGCTTTTGGTCTTCTGCTGTAGAAGCCCCACTGTTAATGGACTGACACTGATTTGAAACAAACCCCTAAATGGAGAAAATGTGTGTGCACACATACACACACCACCTGAGTGCCATAGGTAAGATGTAGGGGCAATATCAATTGAAGAACAAGGTTCTTGGACGTGTTTCCCACCTCAGATTTTCAGCTTTTCTTAAATTTCATAGATCTGATGCCGTGGTATATCCTGAAAAGAGAGCACAGGAGCGTTAAATGAATAAATGAAGGCAGGCCATGAACCACCTGTGATACAGGAGTATTCAGCCAACTGGAGCTGACTGTAATGTGAGAATGTAGCATCTCAGAAGGATTCATGGAAAAAAATCTCCAAAACCTCCAAAGGAGGCAAAATGATTGATTGCTGTAAAACAGGCAGCAGCTCCATCTGGATGCAGGTCTGGCTTGGCATGGATGGGAGAGATGTCTGTGTCTCTGTGTTTGGAAAGCAGGTGGGCTGATGGCTTTAGCATGGAGGGACCTCCTACTACGTCCACCTCAGGACTGCACAGCTCTGTCTCTGAGACTGCGGTTGAATAGCTACAGGTAGCCAAAATACAGCTGTAGAAGTGTCCAGCTCTGGAGTTGTTAGTCCAGCTCTGGAGTCCTCAGCACAGGAGAGACATGGACTTGTTGGAGAGGGGCCAGAGGAGACCCTGGAGATGCTGGAAGGGCTGGACCCCCTCTACTGTGAGGACAGGCTGGGAGAGTTGGGGAGGTTCAGCCTGGAGAAGAGAAGGCTCCGGGGAGACCTTAGAGCCCCTTCCAGTCCCTCCAGAGGCTCCAGGAAAGCTGGGGAGGGACTCTTGGTGAAGGAGGGGAGCCTAGAACAAGGGGGAATGGTTTTAAACTGAAAAAAGGGGATTGAGATGAGATCTGGGGAAGAACTTGTTTGATGTGAGGGTGGTGAGACCCTGGCCCAGGTTGCCCAGAGAAGCTGTGGCTGCCCCATCCTTGGAGGGGTTCAAGGCCAGGCTGGATGGGGCTTGGAGCCACCTGGTGTGGGGGGAAGTGTCCCTGCCCAGGGAAGCTGGGTGGAACTAGATGATCTTTTAAGGTCCCTTCCTACCCAACCATTCTGTGATTCTGTTCTGTGATCTCTGACCGTGGTTTACATGACCTAATTTATTTTCTGCTTCAGTGTTCACTCTGTTGCATCTCACACTTGTCTGCTACGTATCACTTTTGACTATTTCATTAATCTGAAATGCAGCAGTCATAAGTAATACAGAATGTATTGCTTTTTCTTTAAAAAAAACCAAAACATTAAGAATTGCTCATTCAAAACCTGTAAAGAAAGAGACAAATCCTACTGCCTACAAAAGTAAGGATATCTTTCCGTGTTCAAAGAGTTGCTGTTCAATGGCCTTATCCAGCTTCATGGTAAAGATGGGAATTTTCACCTTGGCTGCCTGCTGTGCAGCTGCCGTGGTGCTTCTTTAGTGAATGATGGTTCATACGTCTACAGCACATTATGAAACTCTACCAGCAGCCAGTTTCAAGGGCAGAGAGGCTGTTTATTTAAGAAAAGGATGCAACTCCAGCCCTTATACCCACCAAAGGCCATGTACCTCGTGATGTCCTCCAGCTTAACGTTCTGCCAACCACAGCCAGGGAGAACGGGTCATTTAGAGGCCGTCTAAGAAAACCAGGGGGTTGGAGAGTGGGAAGGTCATGGACTTCGCCGTGCGTAATGGCAATTCCTTTGCCGAGTCCTCAATGCGGGGTGGACACTCTGCCTCAGCAGTTATTAGAGTTACTTTCTTTTCAAGAGTGACATACCATGTTTTTGGGGAATGAGTACAACGTCAAGTGCTGCATAGATGGTGAATGACTAACCACATATCTATTTGGCCTCTGCCTGTTCCTCTGGATATAAATGAGTTTTTCTGGAACAATCTTCTCTGGTATTTTCTTGAGTAATTGTCATTTTGGGGGCTGGGTAGGAAAGAGTTATTCCCTTTTGCAAATGAGAAGGTACCATCATTTTATTGGCTACTGGCAGATGAGAAAGTAACTCTTGGAAATTCTATATTTCCATTAAGGATAGCTCTGGTTCAAAACAGATTAATTTTAATGATCTTCTAGGTAGCCTTAGGAGGTATTTGTTAGTTTGGGCTTTTACTGGAAAAGGGTTAAGGGTATGTTTCTGTGGAGCTGGGGAAAGGAGGAGTAAAGGGCTGCTTGGTGAATTGGCATGTTGTTTGAATGTAATTATTTTTTACTTCTGAGCAATTATAGATTGTAAGTTGAAATAATTGTCAGGGTGCCTACAGCTTTCTATTGTTGTCTAGAATCTAAGGTAATAAATAAAATAGGTAATACCAGGTTCCTTTTTCTGAATGTCTCTCTGGCAGTTCATTTAACTTAGCAATAGTTATTGAAGGAGGAAAGAAAAGTCAGGTTTTCTATTCCTTGCAGTAAACAAACTTTGTAAACAAGTTATTATTTTCTGCGGCACAGGCCTAGACGTGATTCTTATTTTGCTGGTAACAAAACGTTTGGGGTGCTTTGTTGTAAAATAGTAGAATATATTTTGGGTTGTTTCTGTATATTTCAAGCTCCCTGAGGTTGCCGAGAGATTACAGAGATTTTCAGAAGACAAGGGTAAGGCTTTGCTATTATTGCAGAGATGAATTTCTATGAAAGATACAGTTTCAAGAGAATCGAATGGATTACACAGTGCTGATGACATCTCTTATTTTATGTGTACATCAAGTTCTACTTGAGTAGCAGAGCACTAAAGCGTGTCAAATGACCGAGGATGATCTAAAATGAATCTCTGCACAGTGTTGGAATGCTCAGAGCAAAGGAAGATCACAAAATGATTTGAAAGCCTCAAATCAATGACTGAACTAAAGATGTGATGCTTTGCAATGAAGCAAATAATCAGGTTGATGATAGGACCGTGTAGCTCTATCTCAATCTCTTTCACATATTATTGTAGCAGAGGTTCTTTTTTATCCCTAACAGACTTTGGAAAGGTAATATATTAAGAGACTACTCCCTTCTTCAAAGGAGATAGAAAAGTGGCTTGACTGAATTTATCTGTGCACAACCTGGCATAATTTACTCTTTATTGACTGTATCCTTGAACATTCGTCTGTGTGAATTCAGACTAAGATTTGCTTCCAGTTTTGGACAGTTCAGAGGTGTGCAAAGAACTTCTGATGCTTTTATTGCTACTCATCACATTTGCATCCATCCAGTAGTTGATTTTGTAAGGGAAATTAAAAAGAAGAAATAGTGAACGGACTCAGAATCTTGACCATAAACCCTGACATTTTTTTTCTGTATCCTTGGGACACTTCACTCTTTGTGGCCAGGAAACGCCAGGTCCCTACAGTACTTCTTAAGGCTTCTCTCTAATTGATTAGACATGAAAGACGTGGAATTTCAGTCCAAATATTTTGCACTTCAGGACTGATTGTTCTTACTTCGTGAACTTCTTTTTCTGCAGGTCATACCCAGTTTTGGTACAATGTTGCTTTGTCTGTGATTCAGACAAAGTTCATGGCAAATGGTGCCCAATTGTTCCCAGCCATGAGCATTCACTCAGTTGCCTTCCCAGATCCCCAGATATGAAAGAAAACATCTATTTATTGGATTCCAATTCCTGAATTGTACAATTTATGACAGTTCTTATTCATGTTTATGGAATGTACCAGTATGAATGGCCCTGTAAATAGAAAATTAAAACTTTGGAGAGGTTGCTGGTTTCTTCTACATATTTACCCAGAACCCAGCATGAAGGAATTCAAAATCATGATGATGTTTTTTTATGTGCTGGAGTTTTGAAAACAGCACTAATACTAATGACAGAAACAAGCCTCAGAGAGAAAATCTTTTACAGTCTGCATTTGGGCTTGAATTCCCAAACCTTCCTTCTCATCTCATTTTCCCCAGTCCTACACCTGTCTAAATATAATGGAATCACTTACTTCCACAATGCCAAGTAAACAGAATTAGTTCCACTTTGTGAATGACACTTAAAAACAAAAGAAATTTTTATAAGATGGAAATCTTCAAGAGTGAGACATCGAACAATTCTTTGGATGAATTACCTGTTTATTGTTAAACATTTTTGATTTATCTTGTCCTGTGTGTTTCTTGAATCTTGAATCTTGAATCTTGAGTGCTTCTATCCTCAAGCTAACAAATATCAGGATCACCAGTTGATATCTCACTGGACTTGTTCAAGTAATCGCAGTGCTCCAATAGATTTTCCATATTTTTGGAACTTCTTTGTTTTGTCTTATTTTCTACATTACTATATTGCAGCTACGTTCCACCAAAAGATGGCAAAGAAGATGAAAGTTGCTACAGGTTGTCTCTTCAAAGTTTTACGGAAGAATACAAAACAACCAAATATGGGAAGGAAAAAG
Source organism: Thinocorus orbignyianus (assembly GCA_013400375.1). NCBI lineage: Eukaryota > Metazoa > Chordata > Aves > Ciconiiformes > Thinocoridae > Thinocorus > Thinocorus orbignyianus. The sequence goes on from VXBW01007692.1 coordinate 52,716, forward strand.
AGAATGTCTATTTTTATCAAGTGATGCTTCTATCACCCAATAGTTAGGGTGTGAAAAAGAGGTATTTTAAACAAAGACCTGATGGTTGGGATCCTTTGGTATTTTTCCAAAGGGGATTCTTTGCTTTGGGACCACTCATACCTCACTTGTGGAGTATTTCAAGTAATAATTCATAAATTATGGTTCATGTGAGGCTTAATTATTGTGTGCAAAATGCTTTGATGTTTTTGGATGAAAAGAGTTAAATACATGTGAATTACTATTTGCTTTCTAGAGGAGATCGAAAACCTGGTTCCTCAGATCCAAATGTCTGCTGCTGGGCTTCCTCCTGTGGCTTATCCCTGCACTGGGGTCTGTTTGGGAGCTGGGAAGTAAAGCCCATGAATTCTATGCATATGTTTGAGCCTGATGAACCCTGTGCATCTTCCATCTCCTTTTAACCAGTCTCTCCCAATTAAGAAAATGCTGAGTGTGATGAATGCAGAAGAGATTATTTTTGAGTGGGCTGTATCTTCCAGGTTCTGGGAACTAGAGGCAAGAAGTTTCCCAACAGAAGATTTTGATGATGGATTTTTTTTTTTTTTTATCACGTAGACTCGCCAGAGAACAGTTTTGTTGACGTTCAGGATAAAACTGGTTTAAATGTTTCTGCTTATTGGGTGGGGAGAGAACACTGAGGCATTGAATCAGGCCATCTTTGAAAGTATTTTAATACACTGACTTGTGTATATCCCTGCTCTCTGCTGGTTAAGATCAAAATTACATTGAAATAGGAATATCTGAAACCTCTCCTACCATAATTGTGAAGTTTAGAGCAACTGTGGTTTGTGCCTTATTAACATTCTTGATACTGGCTTCAGATTTACTTAAATCCTGTGGATTTTGTATTATTTATAACTTGTAAGATGCTTTTATGATGGATTGAATAAACACATTTTAGGACTCATTTTCTCCCTCTCCATCTCTCTAGTGCTTTGCCCAGTTTGAGTGCTGTTGTTTTATAGGGTTTTTCAAGCCATGCTTATACTTATGACATGTTATGCATATTTTTCGTGCTGAAAACATGGCAGTTTTTCTCTTGACAGTAAAATATTCCTTTTCTATTATGATAGCCTGCTTTTCCTTTTACAATCATTCTAATCTGTTGTGCAGATTTTATACAAACACACATACAAACATGTGCCCACACGCACTTCGAATGTCACCGTAGAGGCAGAAACGAATTGCCTGGGCATTTGTTAATTTGAATGAACATGAGGCTTCTGCTTCTCCTGTGGAAAAAAAAAAAAGAAAAAAGAAGCAAACCCAACAGTTTCGCTGGGAATTCATGCAGTGTGAACAGAACACATCTTGGCAAAATGGGGAGCCAAGAAATTCCTCTTTAGTTGCTCTGTTAGGCAAACTGCATTTTAAATTTCTTGCCGAGGGCTTTGTTTGACTTGCCCCAGGCAAGCTGTTCAACATATTTATCAACCCTGTTGTAGCATTAGAGCCAACGCTTATCTAGGAAGATCATCCTCTTAATGCCATCTGTCATCGGGAGTTTTAGTTCTTTCAGCTGAGCTTCTTCTCCGTTTCAGGTTTGTTTTGTTTTTTTTTTTATACTCCTCCCAACCATTTCTTAGTTGATTGTTTTCCAGTGATCTCAAATATTCTGTGATTGCTCAAATATTCGGTGCTTGCTGCATGTTAAAGCCCCGAAGACATCAATAATACAATTTTACTTGAAATCCTGATTGATAACGTTAATCCTGTATGCATCCAGATGGCTCAACAAAGCGCCCTACATATTACAGTGGTATGTAAAAGACAATATTGCTTTTCAATCTGAATCTGGAATTCTTTCCAGATTCTCAACTGGAATTTGAAAAAAAATCGGAACAAAGACTCTGAGGTAATTCATGCTGCTTTTTTATCTTGGTGCCTATGAGCTTCCATTATTTTAGATTTTTCAGACCCTTATTAACTGCTTTGTAAGTGTAAAAGCAGCCCAAAAATCTTCACCAAAGCTGTGCTCGCTCACTTCACATGTGATTGTGAGATCCAGGTCGATTTTGGATTTGTGTCCCCAGTCATGAGGAAGCCAAAGGGACTGGCGTATTTCCCTGCAGAGAACAAAATGTAACTTTCTGGAAATCTGGTGCTATTGAGTTGCATAAAATTAAGAAAAATTATTGAAACCAGGTGTGCAACCAATGTGTATAGACTAGATGTAGGCTGGATGTTCTCCTGGGGGTGCCAGGACATCCTGATCTCCTTATTGTCCAAACTGGGAGTCTGCTGGGTTCCATCACAGCTTCCCTGTTGCCTGCTTGCCCATCTTCTCTTTGGGAGAAGGAACACGATGGTGCCTCCCAAGGTCTCACGCTGACCTTTCATGGTGAAGCCAAGCTACCTCCTTCAGCCTGTGAAGTACCGAAAATGAATGTTCCCCACAGTTTTCAGAGCACACAGCAGAAATATCTCTTTGGCTCAGTCCTTGGAAATATCAGTACTTGGACTGCCTTCAATCAATCAGCTGTACCAACTGCTCTACACAAATTTTTAAAGAGAAAAATGCCAATCACAGTATTTGGTGGAAATGAGCATTATTATATAGGTATATAACTTGCTGAGCTTCAATTTATTCCTTCCAACCGGAGGGGGGAAAAAAAATAATAAAAATACAAAATCATTTCAGTTCAAAGCAGCTGAGCATTTCCTTCTCCAGATTTTATAGAGGTAACTAAATCAATCGTATTCAACATTTGGGCCAAGTCCTACCCTGGCCAAGAGAAGTGGGGACACTGGCAGCTGTGTCTTCGACTCCCGGAGAGCTGCTGGCTCGAGCGAGCTGCGTGGAGGAAGGCCGGTGGGATGTTCTCTTGGCTGTCCTTTACTGCCTCAATGTATAGGAGCAGCCTGTGCCCCCAGCTCCTTTTGGCTGGGGATCCTAGCATTTGAGCAGCTGGCAGAATCATTGCTTTTAGGGTTTCGGAACATAAGCTGGCACAAGAGCTGGTCTCCTCTGTCTAGTGTGCTCCTGAGCTTTGGAGACATCCTCTCCCGGTAGTTGCTCTAATCTGGGGTCAGGGAAAAGGTTTCCAGGGCACGTTGCTCTTTGTTCTCACAGCTTCCCAGCACATGTTATTTTTCTGATTATATATATGTATATATTTAAAACTGACATTTCCCCCTACTTAGTGGAATCATAAATTTGAAAATCCTGTTAACAGAAGGAGGAGCAGGAGCCACATCCTTTGCAGTTCATCTTCTGCAGTGAAGCGTTGCTATCAACCTGGCGCGGGAACAGCTTCTTAATCTGCTGCATGGAAAAGTGCCTTCAAGTGTGGGTGTAGGGCTTGCAGGCGATGGGCCAGAAAAGCCTTGGCACACCACTGAAATAATGCATTCATTCTTCAGAATGTGACAAAAAATATATATATTAAAAAAACCCCAATCCTAAAAGAGTCTTCTGGATGTCCTGTTGGGCAGGGGAGGGAGAATGTTCGCAAATAAAGCTGGCAGGAGCAAAAGGTTGTTGGGCAGGAAGGTAGAAGTTGGGTTGTGGTGCACCTGAAGGATGTACCACAAAGGTAAAGGACAAAGACAATAATAAAAAAAGCTCCACAAAATAATATACCACATACGTGTACGTGTTTTAGGGAAAAATATGAAAATTAGCCCATTATATGTAAAACCAATACACCTGCTGCAAGTTGCCTGAAATAGAAGGAGTCCCTGAAGCATCAGCCTCCTTTAGCAGCTCTGGAGCTCCAAACTTAATAGATTTTAATTAGTGCAGAATGGGTGCATCTTGTGAGGTTTTGGTTTGGAGCAGGAATGCCCTTCTGATGCAAATGTGCTGCTTGTGCTAATTTGCATAACAGAATCATAAATAGGAATTTACATGGGGGAACCTGCTTGGAAACGGAGTGTTATTCAAGGATGAGATAGGAACAGAGTTCGGAGAAGGGAATCAGAAGGGAAGGGGGTGGTTGTTACCTTTGTAGGACCATGTGGTTTCTTGTAGGACTGGAGAATATCTTGAATATTACCTAATTTTCAAACAAGTTTTCCAATCTGTTCTTTGATTCTGCGTGATGCCTGTTGGATGCAGTACACAAAATAAAGAGTTGGATATTATTATGAGGATAGATAACTTTTTAATTAGTAGTTTTGCTTATGATTCATCTAGTTTATGCCGTAGCATAGACTTCTGCATCTGAGCTAGTCATGCTCTTTATAGTTGTGGGGGAGAAACAGGCAACTTTCAGACACAAATCTGAATTACTGGCTCTGTGACAGGACTCAGAGGTTTGTAATTAATGGAGCAGGGTCAAGTTGGAGGCCTGTAACCAGTGGTGTCCCCCAAGGGTCAATACTTGGTCCAGTCTTATTCAACATGTTCATCAATGACCTGGACAAGGGGACCAAGTGTATCCTCAGCAAGTTTGTTGATGATACTAAACTGGGAGGACTGGCTGACATTCCAGAAGGCTATGTCACCATCCAGTGTGACCTGGCCAGGCTGGAGAGCTGGGCAGAGAAGAACCTCATGAGGTTCAACAAGAGCAAGTGTAGGGTCCTGCATCTGGGGAGGAAGAACTCCAAGCACCAATATAGGTTAGGGGTGGACCTGCTGGAAAGCACTTCTGAGGAGAAGGACCTGGAGGTCCTGATAGGCTGTAAACTCTCCATGAGCCAGCAATGTGCCCTGGTGGCCAAGAGGGCCAATGGAATCCTGGGGAAGAGTGTGGCCAAGATGTGCAAGGAGGTCATTCTCCCCCTCTGCTCTGCACTGGTGGGGCTACAGCTGGAATCCTGCCTCCAGTTCTGGGCTCCCCAGTTCAAGAGAGACAGGGAGCTGCTGGAGAGAGTCCAGCGTAGGGCAACCAAGATGCTGGATTGATTGGAGCATCTCCCTGAGGAGGAAAGGCTGAGAGAGCTGGGACTCTTGAGCCTGCAGAAGAGAAGGCTGAGGGGAGACCTTCATATTCAAAGATGTTCCAGTTTTTGGAATGTCTGCATCTGGGGTATAGGGTAGTTTCTCTTACCTTAAAATATACCAACAGCTACATTTGTGATGTCCAGGAGTGTTTGCCTGGCCTTGGGATGGCTTTCGAGAAAGGCATGTGTTTCTTTTGAGTCCTGTGTCATTTAAGTCAGCCTTGTGTAGATAGATGTTGTGGATGTCCTAAAGTATCTCAGATGACTCTGGGGGACTCAATTTAGGCAAGTAAATTAGTCCCTAAATGTATAAGTTCCTGTTGCAGTCGATGGAGACCGAGTCAATATGGTTAATGCAATCTTCAACGCTCTTCATCTCACTAGAAATTAAACATCGGGGGGTCAATTCTGCTCCGTTTATGGCTGAATATTTCAAAATTATTACAGATTATCTTTTACAATGCCTTGCTTATCTCTTTTATCAGGGTAACGCTTTGCTTTCATTATTTTACAAAAATAGTTCAGCTTATGCTAACTATTTTTTAGAAATATGCAAATGATCCGGGTTGCCTATGGAAACACATGTTCCTTGGCTGCGTGTAAGGCTGTGTACAAAAAGAGTTGCTCCGAGGATATATATGTGTGTGGACCTATAAAGGGAATAGCTTGAGAAAATGGATGTGGATACTAGAAGGGAATAGGAGAATGACTGTTTATTCTCAAATTATATGATTGATATTATTTATAGAGAGGAATGAACCTTTAAAGATTGCCATTTGAATCCATTTGGGTTTGAAGTTCAAAAGCAAAAAAAAAAAGTAATAAATTTAAATACCTTTTGAAATTCCAATTAAGAGTCAGTCAAAACCCATCACTAAAAGAATAGGTTTTGTTTTACAAATTAGCAATTATGAAGTGGCAAATATCTTCAGGGTTTAAACACTCTTCTGCAATATCCGTTATGTTCAATTAATACTTTTTACTGGGAATATGTTCCCCAGAATTTCCTTTTTTATATCCTTTCTCATAGGAATGCTTCCGGAAGCTCTAACTCAAAAGCCACACTCACTTCACCAGTACTAGGGATTATGCAAATTATTTCACAAGTAGTTTCAAATCACATTCATGTTTTCTAGTTTCAAATTATAATATGAGAGGCTTATTTTGCTTTTATGTTTCTTTTCCTACTGATTTTTTTTTCCTTCCTTTTTCTCATCTGAGTTTTATTTAATTATTTCACAGAATCACAGAATGCTATGGGGTTGGAAGGGACCTCTGGAGATCATCCAGTCCAACCCTCCTGCCAAAGCAGGTCCACCCAGAGCAGGTCCCACAGGAACGTGTCCAGGCGGGATTTGAATGTCTCCAGAGATGGAGACTCCCCCACCTCTCTGAGCAGCCTCTGCCAGGGCTCTGCCACCCTCAGAGTGAAGAAATTCCTCCTCATGTTGAGATGGAACATATGTTCCAGTTTGTGCCCGTTCCCTCTTGTCCTGTCACTGGGCACCACTGACAAGAGACTGTACCCATCCTCCTGACACCCACCTTGAAGTATTTATAGGTGTTGATCAGATCCCATCTCAGCCTTCTCTTCTCCAGACTAAAAAGCCCCCAAGCTTTCCTCCTAAGAGAGATGCTCCAGGCCCCTCATCATCTTGGTGGTCCTCTGCTGTCCCCTCTCCAGCAGTTCCCTGTCTTTCTTGAACTGGGGAGCCCAGAACTGGTCCCAGTGCTCCAGATGGGGCTTCACCAGGGCAGAGCAGAGGGGGGAGGATGACCTCCCTCCACCTGATGATCACACTCTTCTTGGTGCCCCCCAGGATTCCATTGACTGTCTTGTCCACAAGGGCACATTGCTGGCTCGTGGTCATCCTGTTGGACGTTTATTTCTTTCTTCAGTTTTCTTATTAGAGTAGTAATCAATAGGGAAGTTAAACTTTTATGTACTATATATAACTTTTATGTGAAGTCTTGAATTGAGATTATTTCCCTATTTTAGTGATCGTTGTTTGTGTTAAACTTGGCTTAAGGCATCCAGTGCTCTGAAGAACAGGCTTTCCATGAGCTGATGTGTCTTAACTCCGGAATATTATGAGGGGGGGAGTTATTCACGATATTTCTCTCCTTGTGACAATTTGTCTGTAGAACGTGGCACCACTTTAGGAGAATACCAATCATCAACTGCTGAATGTATTAATACTGAGGAAAGCAATTTAGTCTTGTCTTGTTGTAAATTATATTCCTTTACTACCAGGTTGTTTTATTATGACAAAGATTTCAATTTTATCTGTTCACATAGAGGGGAGGATTTATTGTTTGTGCAAGGTGCCAGCGTACTTGAGAAACGATGAGAAGGCTTCACCAAGAGAATAAAGTGTCTCTCTTTCAGAGGAAGGAGGGCAGAATGAATTCAGGCATCAACTGGAAGAAAAGAAAGTGAAAGAAACCCCGATGAGGATGTAGGTCACCAGGTCAAGTCAACAGATCAGAGAGGAGAGAATTCTAGAGAGTAATTCTTGATCAAGGAGAGTCCGTGACCACTACCCTGATGATCAGCAGCTTCAGGCAGAAAGGGATTTATTAAGCATTAAAATTATTGAAACAAATAGGAAAAGAAGGAGCATTTCTACTTTATATTTGAAGCTGGGCTTTTACCTGAATTTGGGAGTTGCCTTCCTCTTTCCATGGTCTCCGGGAGCAGTCTGCCCTCCTTGTTTATGGGCCTTGCCTGATCACATGGAGTAGAAGGAGAAAGCTGGGTCATTACTTCTGTCATTTTTTGGTCCTTTACAACTTTAATTTGAAGTTAATTTCTGAAATTTCAAAGAAAGAAGGTGCCTTTGTGAGCCTTCAGAGTTGACAGAAGGGGCTGCTTTGTTCTAGCTGTACTTTGATGGAACATATCTCTAATTTTTTAACCTGTCATATCAGCGGTGTTATCAATAGAAAACCCATCACGGATCATTGATTACTAAGTGTATTTAATATTTAGGTTACTTTTACTGCCTTTTATTTCAAATGTTTTTGCGAGGAAATAATAAAAGGAAGTACGTTCTCATTGAAATAGGAAATACATCACTCATAACCAGGGATAAGCTGAAGGATACTGGAATGTACATGACATATTTCAGCTTTGGAGAGACCCCCAAACTGTAGCTAATGTTTCTTAACTATTTAAGCTGTTGGAGAATTGTGACTTTTACCCTGGTTTGCTCCTTCCCCCTGGCTTTCAAGCAAGGTGCTCAGTTCCTATTACCAGGAGAGTTTTGCTAATTCACACCTGGTGACAGCCTGGTGTCCTTTGATGACTGGCCATGGAGGTGAATGACTACCAAAATTTTACCTGTGCTCATAAATTGTTAAATGAAAGCATTTTTCCTCCTGTAGAGCATATCATTTAATACATTATTACTGCCACCATTAAAGATGGCATATGCCTGAAAGCAGAAAATTAAATAACTGTTTGCCATTAATACAAATTATTGTGTTTTGACAGCTTGCTAATCAAGTAAAGTAAAAATGGTGCTGTACAAATAGCACAATTGCTTTTTAAGTTATGGGTTTTTTTTAATGTGCATGAGAATTCTCCTTCTCTGGGCCTTTGAACCCTTATAGGGTTTGTCCTCTGTGAGATGTTAATATTCACAAGCATAAATAAAGCTTTATTTGAGTTGAGCTTGTGGTGCGGAATGGATTTCTCAGAATAGTTCTCCTGTGCATGACCTTGGGAATTATTTGACCATCCTGTGCTTGTTATAGATGTTGCTTCCGTGATGGAGCCTATCAATTAATTTGTGAATGAGTGATTGAGCAGATTTTGACATAATAATATGTATTTTATGCAATATTCAGGTATGGGCTGCTTCTGGGGAGCCGAGAGGAAGTTCTGGAGGCAAAAAGGAGTCTACTCAACTCAAGTGGGTTACGCAGGAGGGTATACTCCAAATCCTACCTACAAAGAGGTCTGCTCAGGTAAGTTTCTCTCTTTGTTTTTTAAGGATTTTGAGTAGAATCCTCTCAGATTATTAAGGAATAAAATGAATGACTGCAGCCACTAAAGAGATTCGGTATTTGGTCAACCCTGGTATTGGCCTTGCATCCTAAACTGTTGTGAAACCTATGGTGTGCCCAATCCCATCTCCTAATCATCAAGGAGTTAATGTGTATACAAATGTTCTGAGGGAAAAGAAAATATAATGTCTCCAGGAAATGAATTCTGTTTCAAATTATGCAAATGTGCTCCTTGGAAATTGCTTTACTTGGAAAAGTTTTGGTTTTACTTTTGTCTATATCTTAGAATGAACAGAAATCAGAAAGCACAGAATAATTCTTCTTTTTTCCATTTAACCAAGAGGTTGTACAGGGAAGTGTAAGTTTATCATTCACATTCTTATTTATAATTTGTTAAATGTTTATACAGATCAGTGCACAGCATCCTGTTGTTTCCACCTTTGCATTTATTTTTCATTTCACTCTCATACTAATCCTTCTACACTACTAATAACCCAATGCAGTTTCTTTCTGTGATCTAAAACATCGAAACACTGGCAGCCAACTGACTAATGTTACTGTTAAACTGGATTCTTGCTTTCCCTTTACTGGCTGGTGGAGAACAGCTTGGAGGTTTTCTTTTTGGTTTATTTCCTTGTTAACACTTTTTATGCCAAACGCAGAAGTTGGTACACTGTTCTCACTGACAATCCGTCACGTAGGCTTGACAGAAAGTCTGTAAAAAGTTGGGTGGCACAAACAGATAACGGGCACTTTAGCGATTGTACAGAAGTGCTGCGGGCATCCAGAAAAGCAGAANAATAGAATAGAATAGAATAGACTATTTCAGTTGGAAGAGACCTACAAGGATCATCTAGTCCAACTACTTGGCCAATTCAGGGCTGAGCAAAATTTAAAGCATGCTATCAGAAGAATTGTCCAAAATGCCTCTGTTTTATAGACGACACTGTGCTAATTAGGAATCCCCTATAAATGCTTAAGAAAATATATAGATTAGAGAGAATTTCTGGTGGGAACATGTAGCAGTAGGCAGTCTCCTGAGTGTAAGTGTTTAGTTGTATAGAAATTTTAAAATATCTTGGCCAAAAAAGAAAGGACACTTTGCCCATCCCTGGGGCTGTTCAAGGCCAGGTTGGATGGGCTTTGAGCAACCTGTTCTGGTGGGAGGTGAGATTGGAACAGGATGATCTTTAAGGTCCCTTCCAAGTCTAACCATTCTATGATTCTAAATACCCAGAACTCCTGCAACACATAGAAACAAAAAGCATCATCTATGGAAGGTTCAATGATGCATGTCCTATTTATCCAAGTGAGCTGTTAATTCCTCATACTTCTGCAGACTTGTATTTTCTACTTTCATCATTTGCCTGCACTATCTGGAATTTTTATAAATATATATGGTCCAAGATCTATCTGGTAATTATTGCCCACTTTGCTTAATGGCCTAAGTATTAAATAATTAGATTATTTATATAGAATAGGGATGTGCAGCACAACTCTTTCCCAACACTCTCAAGGTTCCAGTACACCCACAGTAGTTACACTGGGTTGTTCAGTGTTTCTCCAAAGATTCTGAGTGCTGGCTGTTGGCTGAGGGGAGCTGTGAATGCGGGACATGATGATGCGACCAAGAAAGAAGAAAAAAGAATCCATCTCTCTCTCAATTCTGTGCAGTAAAGGCTAGTTTTAAATTTCAGAATAGCTCCATAGTGTTGTGAGCTTTATGTTTGATTGAGATACTTTGAAAGCTTCTTGTAGCTACTTTATTTTACCAATAGCGAACAAAAATAAAAATGGCAATTAAATAGTAAGAATCCTGGAATAAAGAAATGGAAAAAAAATCTTCAAAGTCTGTTTTCTGATAGTTTTTAAAGTTAGATTTGTAGTGCAAAACACAGCTGAGGTTATTTTTCTAGTGTTTGTTTTTCTCTACATTTGCATTACGGATGTTTATATGCCTCCAGATGCTGGACACTGGAGGATTCTTTACTCAGAGATATCCAGAAGCATAAGCACATATTTCATAGCTTTGTCTGTGTGAACATAAACGGGATGTGTACATGCTACACATTTCTGTTCCTAGTTGGGCAGCTGAGCTGAGTTGGAGAATTTACTGATTTACTGCATGCTATTTTTTTCCTCCTTAGCTTCCTCCAGCCCTATTTCATTCTGATTTTTTTGTTGGCAGCTTTGAACATACTTTTTGGAAGTCTCTTTAAAGAGAGCTCTCACAAACTCCCCTAAGATACTGCCGTCCAACTGCTTCCAGTTGCCATAGTTTTTAGTGGGAAGAACAGTTCTTATGAAATAGTAGACTTCAGTTATTCCCTGTGTGGTTGCCACTTTTTTATTCATCTGCTCTGGCAAGATCTTATCTTTGGTAAGCACTTAACCGTCATGTCCTCTAAATCCAGCTCTAGTGAGAACATCAGAGCCTCCAAACAGTATCCACTTGGCAAGTCTTTGAGCTTTGTTTCAGCCCATGCAGTCCTGAAAATCTGTGCAGGGAAGTTATTTTAGTCCAGCACCTTTCTGGCACTCTGCGCTGAAGAAAGAAAGCAACAATTCTTTGGATGAAATATTTAGCACTTCTTCTAACAGCACATTGTCAGCTAGACCTCAGGCAAAATGGTGTGGATTTAGTCTTTTCTCCTTTCTAAGGTCACTCGAAACATATCAACCAATGTTGGGTTGATAGGATTCTGGGAGGGGTATCACAAGAAGTAGAGGGCGGGGAATCATCTCCCTTGACCTGCTGCCCACACTTCTTTTTCCGCAGCCCGGGATACAACTGTCTGTCTATCAATCTGGACTGCAGGCATACATTTTTTGCTCATATCTTAATTTTTCATCTGCTGATACCCCCGAGTCCTTCTCTGCAGGGCTGCTCCAGGTCCGTTCATCCCTCACTCTGTACTGATACTGTTGGGTGCCCTGGTCCAGGTGCAGGACCTTGCACTTAGCCTTGATGAACTTCATGAGGTTCACATTGGCCCTCTTTTCAAACCTATCACAGTCCCTCTGGATGATATCCCTTCCCTCCACATACCAACTGCACACTTGGCTTCTATTACCTGCAAACTTGCTGAGGGTGCACTCAATCCCACTGTCTATGTCATTAATTAAGTTATTGAACAGTACCAGTCCCAGTACAGATCCCTGAGGGATACTACTTGTTATTGATCCCTGTTTGGTCGTTGAGCTGTTGACTGCAACTCTTTGGATGCAAACACACAGCCAATTCCTTGTCCATTGAATGCATCCATCAAACCTGTATCTCTCCTAATTTAGAATAGATGGATATTGTGTGGGACCACGTTAAATACCTTACACAAGCCAAGACAGAAGATATTGGTTGCTCTTCCCTTATGCACCCTGACAGTCACTCCATGGTAGAAGGCCACAAGATCAGTCAGACTTGCTGACTTTCCTGTTTGCTGATTCCAAAAGGGACAGGAATATGTTCCGTGTGCACTGGATCATAGAACCTACAAAGGTTTTTCTCTTCTTGTGCATTATTTTGGATGTTCCATGATGATCTTAAATAATACATTGTTTGGAGACCTTGCAGGACAACACTGCCTTAAATATAGATGAGTAGGTATCTTGTATAGAGAACAAGAAAATGGTGTTTCTTTTTTTTCTTTTTCATGTTTTTAATATATTATCTAGAAAGAAGTGTGTTCTTTAAGTGAATACAGGCCCATTTTTCACACCCATGGTGTTCCAGTCTTCTCCCATGATCTTCATGTGATGGACTTCACTGTGAAGGAAGTGATCTTCAGACCTACAATTAAACTATGTGAGGGGACACCAGTTTTCTTAGGGCACCCAGGTGATGGCTGTGATATTACAAAACTCTGTTGGTTCTCCACGAAAACTTAAACCTCTAAGGACAAACCTCCAACCTCATGAGCCTTAAAGAGCAGGATGATGCACCCCTCTGTTGGAGAGGTAGGAAAATCAGGATTCCACTTGAAAGGGTGATGTTAGTGTTGCCCTGTTCCGATGTGGGACAGGTCGTTTGAAGATTCTCCCACCAGCTGACATGGTATTGCCTTACTAAACTGATGTTTAAGAGATAATCGAGTTACTCTGAAGCTTCTGAATGCAGTGCTGGAAATTTATTTTTACATTTTGTGGTGACAACCATACAGATGAAAATCTGAAAAGGCATTCTGGAGCACGTAAAGGATTTGGAGCTATTTTGGTGCTTCAGCCTGATGCATAAATACACCATTTTTGGCCAGCATTAGACAAGCCAGGATGTTCATTCAGTACGAAACATCTTTTCATATTTTGCTTACAGATGTTCAGAACAATTCTGTTTATCTCTATATTCATAAGCTTTTTGAAATCTGCATAGCTCAAGTGGCACTGAAATCAGAAGTCTGCTGTTGTTATTCATAAACTGGTTTTGTACAATTACCATATAAAATATGCAGCTAAGGATGATTTTCTTAAAAACAGGGCTTATGGTTCAAGCTGTTAACATCTAAGCAGGTCATTTTATTTTGTTTGGGGTTTCTCTCTTTCTTTATCTTCAGTGTAAGAAAATTAGATGAATATGCCTATTTATTATCCAATATTAGTGAGAAGGCTTAGTGAACGTAACAGTATTTTAGTTAGTTAAATCAATTTGTAATCTAGTCCATTCTCTGTACCCTTCTGAAGCACATTCTCTTGCACACAAGTCCCATTTCTTAATAATTAACATGATATAAAAGTGTGCCACATGGTCTTAGAGTCTGTGTTAAGTTATGGAAAATACTTGATTGTGAATTGTTTTACATTTCCTATGCAGCAACCCCCATTTTTCTGAGGGTTAGTATTGCCTCTTGCATCCCAATTAGTCTTTGGATTGATTCCTATATGTAGGAGCTCCAATTCTCCTTAAAATGTCTAGGTTTCCAAAGGTCATCCAGAAGACTTGTAAATATCTGATGGAAGAGAGTGGAGAAAGGCAAAATTAATTTCTTGCTCTGTTACCTCCTATCCCTTTGGTCAGTTGATGATTTACAAAGTGAATTCCATCTCTGCTTCCTCTTAGTTCTGCTGGAAAGAGAGGGCAAAGCATCCAGTAAAGTCCACAACAGGTTGATAATCTGCATGTTTTTGCTTTAAGAATGGAAAAGGGTTGGACTCTATGACGTGGGGCTTATATTTGACACACTTCTGCGTAAACAGCATTAAAGCCAACAAGAGAAAATCTGACTAGCATTTTTTCACCAGCTGTTAATATCAGTAGAGAGAAAATAGAATGTCAGTAGAGAGAAAATAGAATATGGGAAAATATTTCTTTCCTTCTCAGATTGGCCATTCTCTACAAAACACAGGTGAATGTCCTGTGACAAACTATCAGTATGTTGAGACAGCACCTCATGTTACTTGAAAAGCCCTTCATTTAAACATCACAACACTAGTCCAAAGTGGGTCTGACTCTCCAAAACGTTTAAATGTATAATTAAACTACAAGTATTCCCTTCCCTTTCTGTAGCTTATAAAGGGATCTGAAGGTTTTCATGAACAGGAACTAAGTCCACGAGATTAAAGTTTCCAAGCAGTAATGAGAATGGCTCAGAACATTTCCTTTTGTTATTAAATTGCTGTCAAGAGAATAGATTCCTGTTGTGCCTTTGTCTGTTCTTTTTTTTTCTTATAAGAACAGGATAGAGGAATTTTAATGACTTATAGATTCTATGAAGAATATCAGCATTCACCTTCATCTGAACAGCGTGCCTTGGTACCACTGGCCAATTGCTCCACCTCTCCCCTTTTCTTTCCCCTAGTTCACCTGTGAGGAAGGAAGGAAGGAAGGGTCAGCCAAAATACAAAATATGGTATTGATCACACTTCACGTCATATACAGTGGATGTTAGTGTCCTGTATATTTTTTTTGTAGCAGTTGAAGAACAGGATTTTATAGAAAATGTAATTTTTATAACTAGGCCACTGTCGGAATAACTTGTGTCTCTGTAATCGTGTGGCTACGGTCCTAGGATCCTCCTAGATGTGGAGCCAAAGCCTTGATATAACCCTGTAAGCTGTAATTTGTCCTTGATGCAATTGCTAAGTCATGAAATAAAATGAATGTACCAATTTCATTTAAAAAAAATCATTTGGAAAGGTGATAGCAGATGCTGCTGCAACGTTAAAACCTTGGCAACAAGAAATACAACAGATGCACTGAATTTGAGTTACCTGCTCTGTTGCAGTCCTACCTAGAAAATTGTCTGCGTTGACATTACTGACATGTTCTTTTTCAACAGAAGAGCTTCATGTTGACCAAGAAAATGTCATTTACACCTTGGAATACCTGGGTACAGAAATGTATTCTGTAGATTCTTTATTTAAAAATAAAAGGTAGAATAAAGATTTTTCCCAACCATTGTCTGAAAAACAAAAAGCGGCCTGTCCGTGAGGGATGAGAACTGCTCTGCTCAGGGAGTTCTGCTACATCTTTAATCAAGGTTAAGGTTACTTTCCCATTTCAGAATTTGACTTCTCAGGGTTAATGTCTTGGCTGATTCAGGCTTGAAGAAATTACACTGATATTTATTATTTAGATACCTGATTGTGCCTTGTGGCAAATTTAAAATCCTAATAGCCTCGCTGCTCTCCTCTGTTCCTTTTATCTATTTATCTCAGCGTTGCCCATAATCACAGGCTTAGGTAGTGGTAGCAGTATAAATACCAAATATATTATTTATTATTAACAACTTTATTTGAATTGTATTCCACTGAGATGTGTTGCTTCTGTCTTTCTCATCTCCCGGTTTTATTAAAGATATATATAAGATGAAAATGCGATAGCCCTGGAGGTTGGAAGAGCCATTACAGAACAAGTCAAAAGACAAAAATCTTCTGACCTGAAGACTCTACTGGGTTCCCAAAGGACATTATTTTTCCGAAAGCTCTGTGCAGGATTAGGCTGTGATGTTCCCTGTGTCACTGTGCCTGAACGGGAAAGATTCTTCTCATTTTAGGCACGGGAGTATGGTGTATTTGTAAAAGACATGATGTTACTGAAGAGCTCCCTGGTGTTATTATGGCTAGTGGGGTTTTCTTACATTTGTTTTTGTTATGGAGATGCTTGAAAATCTAAAAAACCAACGAGGCTGGTCTATTCAGCCTACCAAACTGTCCTCCCTAAAGTAGCGATTACTACAGGTAGTAACTCCATTGAGGTCACCTGTGGCTGTTTGTGTCCTTGAGAACCATTCTTGGTCTGTAATATTTGAAGTACTGAGCAAACTGATACTATAAGTCAAAAGAAAATGGAAAACAATAAGCAAAAGAATGTCCTGAGAGGTAGTGATCAGAGGGGGAGGACACCAGGGAGAAGGTACAGCTCTTGGGAGAGCATTGTGCTGGAGGTAGAACCTGTCTGTGTTTTACCTGATTTCTTGTTTATTGTGGTGTGTTTGTGTTATTTTGCTACTCCTATTCTTCTTCCCCCAGCTGACATCATCATTCCTTTAGTGGCACATGACTGAAATGTTTTTGGGATAATACTGATATTTCTGAGAATATATTTTTTTCCTGAAATTGGGACTATTTTTCCTCAAGTTACTGTGTGTAAAATTGACTTATGCTCTTTATGGAACGTGTTCTTAGGCTGGCATATAAAAGTCTGTAAATTGAATACCATCTCACCGTGATAATTAGGATTTTCAATAATTCTGCAAGTGACCTGTGTAGTTTCTATGTCATGGATGATCGATGAAAATATCTAATTACAAGAGTTTAACTTCTTCTCACTCAGCCGTGCCTGAGAAGACTATTTTATCTCAGTTTATAAGTCAAATTATGATAGTTCAAGTTCTGCTCTGTTTTACAGTTCAGACTCGCACATTCTCACATGAGTTTCTCCAGGTGAGAAGAATTTGGTCCATGAGTAGAAGAATTTGGTCCAGTGAAAGGAGAGGCAGAGCCTTAGGTATCCCCATGGCTGTAATGATCTACAGCAACAGTTTCTGTGTTGGATGTGAAGTAACAACAGGGTAAAGGACACTTTGAGAGGGAAAGGACATTTTTTGGGAAAGCCAAAGCTCAGGGGAGTTCACGGAATTGCTCACAAAAAATTTAGAAAGATCAAACAAATCCCTTCGGAGTGTGACACACAGCAGTAGGCAACTGCCCTGTATTACTGTTTTAGAGGCTTACAAAAAGAAGACAGTTGCTAAGGAAATAGCTTTTTTTTTAGTTAGCTGGATGCACAGAAGAAACCAAAGAGAAATAATTCTTGAGTCAACTCATTTTATTTTTTTCCTGATTAGTTTTGACTAACATAAAAACCAAAAAAAAATGAAGAAATTGAGACCATGTAGGACTCTGATTTTATTTTAAAGAGTTCTTAAAATTTTAAGTAATGGACCCATGTTTTAGAATGGCACTTTTGCTTGAATTAAAAGAAAAAACAAAAATATTTCATTATGAAAAGAACAGCACCTCACTTTTCTCAATTCTACTGTGACATCCATTAAGGGGAACATCAACAAAATTGCAATTATTTTTTTTTTGGTCAGACTCAGGATGATTTGGGGGAAGAGAAGGCTCATAAAATAGCAAAAGTTTACAATGGTGCACAGCAAGAAATATTTTCTAAAAGAGATCAAGCAGTCTGTCTGAGGAGTCCCAACTTACCTTGGTAAAGCCAAGGGATGAAGGATCCTTTGATGAATTCATCTCTCAGTTTAATTACTGAGGATTTGCTGTGGGTTAGGACTTGAGTACGTCCATTGCAGGCATATTCTTTTATAGGAGAGACAAAAGTCTTTAAAATACTTTGGTGCACTAAAAAAGGCTATATCTATGTCAGTAAACTGAAGAGGGCACAGATTTGGGCATGAGTATGTGACCAGTCATACCACTGGAGTGCTTTGATAATCCGTGACGTGCTGGTTGCCCGGCCAGTAGCCTGTCCTGGAAGATTCCTGGACACAGCTGGTGGTCTCCAGGAATGCTGGTACAGATCACAGAATCACAGAGACAAAGAATGACATGGGGTTGGAAGGGACCTCTGGAGATCATCTCCTCCAACGCTCCTACCAAAGCAGGTCCACCCAGAGTAGGTTGCACAGGAATGTGTCCAGGTGGGGTTTGAATGTCTCCAGAGAAGGAGACTCCCCCACCTCTCTGGGCAGCCTCTTCCAGGCCTCTGCCACCCTCAAAGTGAAGAAATTCCTCCTCATGTTGAGATGGAACTTCTTATGTTCCAGTTTGTGCCTGTTTCCTCTTGTCCTGTCACTGGGCACCACTGAAAAAAAGACTGGCACCATCCACCTGACACCCATCATTTAAGTGGAAGATAACACAAGATACTCACAACTTAAGATACTCAAACCTGGACTCTTTGGACTGCCCTATCCTTGTTTTTGATCTTTTTTGAGGTATGTTGTCTATACTGACGTTTGCAACCAACCCTTTAAACCCATGGATCCTCAAATTTCTCTGGCTGGGAAGAAGCAAGAAGGAATTACCAGCTTTGCCTCCTCGACTCTGCATGTGGTAAATGCCCGAAGACACTTCTGTACCTATTACTGAGCACAAAAATGTGTCGTGGCAGCACTTGTGTACACGTGCACCCACACTGCCAACACACAGATCAAACCTGCCTGGAAAAAGAACCAACCCTGACGTGTGGCTAACCTTATTTTTTTGTCTTCTACTTCCCCATTTGGTTCTTTCCTGTGTTTATTCAGTGAAGCCATTCAATTAGAAACTATTTTTATTTTCTTTCCGAGGAGTGAAAAATGTTAATTGTAGCTGAAATGCCTTCGAGTGATTCTGTTCTAATGTCACATTTCCATAAAGTCTATACAGTTTGCTTTCTGCTAATATAGTACAGCACCAGAACAAAAGTGCTAAAAAAGTGCTGTTAATGTTTTGAATGCTAGACTTGGCATGGACTGTGACCTCTCTGGGTAAAGCACAGAAGAAAAATAAAGTCCTTTCCTCCCAAAGTATAGTATCTAAAACTAAGAGGAGAGACAGCAGATTGCTGCAAACAGTTGGAGGAATCGAAAGAAGCTGTAAGAGAATTTTAATTAATATGGTAAGCCATCATCTCAGCCTACCACTGCCTGGTTTTGAGTAGAAAGTAAGTGAAAAGAGAGCGGTTTTGGCTGTACTGTCCTTGTGTTCGCAGACTGTTATTGGGCTTTAAACTGGAGCAGGCTGTGATGGTCCTTCTTCTCAGGAACTGTTAGCCATGAAAAATACAGCCATGCTCCTGTTACTTAGTACAAGGGCATTTGGTGGCATCTGTTGTAGCACCTCTGGAAGAGGTAGGATGCTATTGTCACCAAGAGTATGGGGTCAGCTGGTGAGCCTGTGTGGTGTCCCAGTAGAGGGGTGGCTTTGGGTGTCCTCAGGTAGTGACATTTCGTTCTAAAGAAGTCAAAGGAACAAGTATAATCTTAATGGGTGATTTGCAAGACATTTATGTTAAAGGGGTGGTAATCTGTGTTGATATCTGGTTTAGAAACTTCTCAGGGGTTCTCAGGTGGCCCAGGTTGGCCAGAGAAACTGTGGCTGTCCCATCCCTGGAGGCGTTCAAGGCCAGGTTGGATGGGGCTTGGAGCAACCTGGTCTGTTGGGAGGTGTCCCTGCCCAGGGCAGGTGGGTTGGAACTGGATGATCTTGAAGGTCCCTTCCAACGCAAACCACTCTGTGATTTTGTGATTCTGTAAGTGGGAGGCTGCTGGGAGCAGGGTGTACTTCTTGCAAGCTATGGTTCTCTCTGGAGGGTTGTTGGGGAAGAAAGGCTTCATGGCCTGTGAGCGTTGTTGAGCTTCTCATGGCCCTGTCATAACACTTCTGCCTCCCCTGTTGTGCCTCCTTTCGGGTTCAGTCCTTCTGGAGGCAGAAGAGATGGAGATACTTTCCAGGACTTAGTGATAGTAGCAATTGTTTTATCTTCTTTCTCTGTGGGCAGAGTAACCATTCATTTCAGTCTAGGAGCCAACTAAACTCCAGAAATACACACTGAGGCTAAAACATTGCATTAGAGCTGGCAGCCTTGATTAAGATGTGCATCTTAATTATAAAGATTAGAAGGTATTCTGAAACGAGGTAAAAATTCACCATCACTGAGAAGCTTTAAATTAGGATTTGTTTATTTTTCTAAGGCACGTTTGGCTTAACCATGAGTGATCCAACTTATGGGTATGAAAGAATACTTTCCTCCTCGAAGGGACACTGTGGATTAATAGAAACTCTCTGGCTTGTGTTATTAAGGAGGTCATAATTTATCCTGGCCATAATTTTACTTTATTCATCCTGGAAAGGTGACAGGTTCTACGTACTAAGCTGAAAGTTTGCATTATCATCAGATACCATGATTACACACTGTTGACTTCTTTTTTTTTCCCTTTTTTTTTTTTCTTTTTTTTCTGTCTTCTTTTTTTTCTTTTCTTTCATTATTGTGTTATAATTATAGTGTTTTAGATTTCCTGGAAAGCATACAGGGTTTAATCATGTCATTATGTGTGCTGAATGCTGTGAAAATTCTTTGTTCCAACTCAAGTGGAACACCATTATAATACTCTTACCATCTATTAAGAAAGTCATAAATTGGGCCAAATTGATCCTAGACATAATTCTACTCATGTCAATGGGGTTACATCAGGAAGAAATTTGTCTGAGTCTGTTAATATGATGATAAGAGAGAGGAGAAAACTGGCCACCGAGTCAGAAAAAAGTCTTGGGAAATGAAGTTCCACTCTCATTGATGAGACCCTGTTTGTGCGATGTCTTGAAGCTCCAAACCATTACAAGAGCACTAAATATTGTTGTTATTATTATTACTGTTATTATTATTGTTTTCTGAATGGACTATGTGGTGAGGAAAATGGTCAGGATTCTATTTCATTCTTCTTTCCATTTTTGGCAGCACACTTTTCTTCAGCAGAACTGACCCCGAACCAGTGATGGGTGCAGATGGAACCATTATTTTTCACCGCTACATTTATTTTGGTTTAACGAATGGCTTCATATTATTTCTTGCCTCATTCCTCTCTATTCAGGGACAGTTTAGCCCTGCTGCAGGTGTTCAAAGATGTTTGAAGACAGGAGTAGTGGTGTAATGAGTTCTCCGCTCACAATGCAGTCTTTGTGATCCATTCAGATGTCTTTACGTGAAGCTAAAATTAAATGAAAAGCTATGGAGTGGGATAAGGTGTCCTTACTGTGTGAGGTGAATTTAGGCACCAAACTTGAAAGTGAAAAGAAGGTAGGATCCAGTTTTCATGAATTAAGTAGGTCGGGTTTTAGATGGGGAGAAGACCTCGTCTTCCTTCTGCTTCTGAATGTGCAGCAACGTGTGATCCAAAATGGAAACGTAGTGGGAACAGAAGCAAACAAGAGGAGATTCTTGCATAGGAAAAAGCACAGATCCCTGATCTGGCTTCCCACAGTGTATCTGGTATGAAACTGTTAGAAAGTGTATTAAAAAAGTTGTTAACAATGGAAATAGATTCCAGGAGCTCACTCTTCTTTCTCTCCTTCTCCTCCCTGTCCCAGATTGCCCTCTAAGCAATAAAAAAAGCCAAGCTTCCCATCTGGCTTTATGGTGTCCAAAGAAGAGGAGTGAATCTGGTGAGGGGTCTGGAGCACAAGTCTTGTGAGGAGCAGCTGAGGGAGCTGGAGGTGTTCAGCTCTGGAGGAGAGGAGGCTGAGGGGAGACCTTCTTGCTTTGTACAGCTCCCTGAAAGGAGGGTGTAGCTGGGGGAGGTTGATCTCTTCTCCCAAGAACAGATGATGGGACAAGAGGAACTGGCCTCAAGTTGTGCCAAGGGAGGTTTAAGATGGATATGAGGAAATTTTTTTTTTCACTGAAAAGAGTTGTCAATCCTTAGAACAGGCTTCCCAGGGAAGTGGTGGAATCATCATCTCTGGAGGTATTTAAAAGACATGTAGGTACGGTGCTGAGGAACGTGGGTTAGTGGTGGACTTGGCAGTGCTATGTTTATGGTTGGATTTGATGATCTTAAAGGTCTTTTCTGACCTAAATGATTCTATCAACCTATAATCTTGCATTTATGGCTACGCAGTGACCTTGCTCCATCAGGACAAGTAATTGATGTTTTTCCTGAGCATGTCCTCTACCCTGGTAGTTAGGATGATCTCTGGAGTTTTACATCCCATATTTTGAGAGTCGTTTGAGATCCAGGCATCAAACTTCCTGAGCAGGTGTTTGAACCGAGGGATGTCACACCCAAGGTGTGCAATATTGTGGTGCCAGCTCCTGCTGTGTCAGGTCTAATTAACTAGAAAAAGCAAAATGCTCTTCTTGGTCTTTCCCAGAGATTCACACACTCTGAAGCCCACCAAAGTCTCTAATGATTAGCAATATCTTTCATAGAGCAGTGGGGATTTAAGGAACTTTCCATAATAAAGGGAATTATTTCTAAAGCCTGCTTGAAGGATGACTATTTCAGGCAGTTGTGGAAAATAATTCATTAAAAAGGGAAAAATTGTGCAGCAAAACTGCATTTGTTGTGACTGCTCTTGAAATAGAGAGTTCTGATCTTCTACTAAAGGTGCAGAGATAAATACTGTCACATCAGATCTAGGCAGCCAATTCTGCAGACTCACTGAATATAAAGCCAAATGTCTCACTGCATATTCATCTATTTACTGCCTTCCATTCTTCTCTAATTCCTTTATTTTCTATATGATAATAGACTCCTCCACGCGGACTCATTGTTCCCGTGAAATAGAATTTGTCTACACATGATAAGTTCATATGAAGTGTGAGGGCAGAATTCATCAAAACAATTGATCTATGAGCAGGGATATCACTTAGTTGCTTTTTGCCTCCTTTATTCTCATCTTTCTGCATTTGAATTGTTAACCAGGAGCTCTGCAGCAGTGTTAAAGAGTATCTCACAAAAGCTGTTGCCATAGTGTTTCTCCCAGATATGAATTCTTTTTATATCACTGACATGGTAAGTGGTTATTTATTTGTACTTAGGCCTATTTAATAGCTCTTAATTAGAAGAGTGGCCCAGAGTTTGAGGAACAACTGAACTACTAGAACTACAGATAAAGATCAGGTAAATCTTTTCAGATGTTTTTCAGAAAGTTGTGAGATTCATAGACTCACAGAATGGTTCACGTTGGAAGGGACTTCAAAGATCATCCAGTCCCTGGACAGGGACCCCTCCCACCAGACCAGGTTGCTCCAAGCCCCATCCAGCCTGGCCTTGAACCCCTCCAGGGATGGGGCAGCCACAGCTTCTCTGGGCAACCTGGGCCAGGGTCTCACCACCCTGAGTGAAAAAATTCTGCCTGATATCTAAACTAAATCTTACCTCTTTCAGTTTGAATCCATTAATCCTTGTTCTATCACTAAATGCCCTGGTGAAAAGTCACTCCCCATCTCTCCTGAAAGGCCTCTATCAGGTCTCCCTGGAGCCTTCTCATCTCCAGGCTGAACCCCCCCAACTCTCTCAGCCTGTCCTCCCAGCAGAGGGCCTCCAGCCCTCCCAGCATCTCTGTGGCCTCCTCTGGCTCCACTCCAACAGATCCATATTCTTCTGATGTTGGTGGCCCCAAAACTGGAGGTAGCACTGGGGGGAAGGTCTCCCCAGAGCAGAGCAGAGGGGCAGAATCAACCTTCCTCACCCTCCTTCTATTCTCACCTCATCCAAGAATCCCTAAACTACCATTGTAGCTGTCACACCAGGAATACAACCTTCCTCCCTGCTTTTGAAACCCCTCCTAGAAAGGAAACTTCTCCCTGAATGCAGTAGGGGAAGATCTTCCCATTTAATTACACTCTGACTGAAAATGGGCAACAGAAGCTTCTCTCACGCAGCACCACCCTCTTGCTCAGTGTGTGTTTGCTTCCCTTTTCCTGCTCTTCCCTTTCATATTCCTCAGCTGCGGATTTAATGCTGGACTTTTCCTGGCAGCTCTTTGGAGCAGAAGGGATTGCAGAAAGGAGGAGGAGCTCCTCAGCTGGGCTGGTACCTTGAGACTCAGCTGATTTCCTTCTATTCCTGGCTCCAAGGCTGACTTGGATGACCTTCAGCTCTTTCTGCCTCTTGTCCTTATTTATGAAAAAGGAAGTACTTTATCTTATCTTACAAAGCCCTTTGAAACATACAGCCCTCTGGATTTTTCTGGTACTGAGGAGTGTTGGAGGAAAGCATAGGTAACATGAGGAAATCTGAAGTTTTCTTTTATCTCCTGTAGTCATAGAGAATTTCAGCTGATATATTTAGGTATTTATGTATCTAAAGGGCTTTATTCAACTGAAATGGAACTATGCATCTGAACATATGAAATTAAACGTAATTTTTAGTCTCAGTTTTAAATATCTCATTCCTTTCTAGTCCTGTAGGATGCAGGATAACGTAGTGTATTATACAAAATCTTCTTTGGGCACTTTATAACTGTCCAAATTTTACAATGTGTGATAATACGTACTCTATACAATCTCTGCCCCTCAAACCTGCTCCGTTGATTTCATGAAAATATTACTTTTAATAGAAATAAGCTTCCAGACAGAGATTTTTAGAGCTCTGCAGAACGCGATTTGATGGCTTCATTCTGTACTTAGTTACATTGCTCAAATGCACCAAATTCACTGGAGTTACTGTTTTCACTTATAATGGACTTACTGATAAAAAGGTCTGCCCCTAAAACTTCTGTTATTTTGACATACTAAATACAACAAAGGAGTATTAACAAGGGTAATACATTTTTTCCCATGAATGGACTGTAACGTACTGTCTCCTTGATTGAAGACCTTTGATGAAGACTGGGTTTTAAAAAATAGTCCTCCTGCAGAAATATCCTAAACCCCCCTAATTCTCCTGTGAAGCTTTTTATCCCCCCAGAATTATTTGAAACACTTTTTCTGCATCTCCTTAATTGAATGTAGCGTTATTTCGATGCTACAAGCCAAGGTAAATCCTATTTCATTGTAAAGCTACTACCTTGACACAACCAAAATAAAAGGATAATAAAAAAAAAACCCTCAGGGAAAAAAAAAAAAAGAAAACAAAACAAAAACCCCCCTAACCCTGAAGCCAGAAATTACTGCTTGTGCAAGGACAGTGTTAGTGGTTGTGTCGTTCCCTTTTAAATAATTCCTCTCTAATTGGTAACCCAATGTAATGGGTAAGTGAACATATTTCACAGCAGCAGCTGTTGGATGTTCAATGACTGGAAAATACAGTGATGGTTAAGTGTATGGAGTACTCATCCCATCAGTAGGAGTAAGTTAATCATATACAATTCACTGAACAGTAGAGTTGCATTTGCGGAGCAGTGGGCTGCCTTTTAATTGTTGTAGGTCTTTTTCAATATCTTGCAGTATCTTTTGTCTCAGCTGTAGCAGTTTTGGTTGCATCCCTAAAACTGTCAGTCTTCCTTATTTTTGCAAGGGCCTAACAATTCCTCCTTCACAATGCAGCTTAAATTGGACCAGATGCTGCATCAATAGAGCAGTCTGCCCATCTCGGAGGCATTAAGCCCAAAATTATTTAGAAAATTGAAGCCTTTAACATACTCTGGATTAATGTGATTAAGTAGAGCTTGCTTTAATTCATAGCCATCTATTCCTTTATTAATAGCCATTTCATCAACAGGAGCAGCACATATGGGTACAAGATGACTGAAAGTTAAATTGATTGCTGTAAGCCTGGAAGAAAAGCATTTAATGTTTCAATAATAACTGATGTAAGACTTCACTGTGGGGCATTTTAGATAGATTTAGACCGGCTTATAGACACAGTATTTATTAACATCTTTTAATTTTTAATACGAGCTTGCTAAATGAAAGTATTCTCTTTTCTTTATTTTATTTCTTTTATTTATTTTTAATCCCTTCTTTAAGTCTGCATTTGATATACAAGATCAGTGCGTTTATAAAGGAGAGTCTCTCATGTGAATGCTAACAGCTGGTCCAGGGTGTAGCGGAGTCAAGACTTCTGTCAGGCTTAGAAAAAGACAAAATGTGGCAGAGGTTAATTTTCTATGAGTCTATATACCCCTGCTTCCTCCAACGCCACATATTTCTGATCCTATCATCATTCTAGGTACTGAAAAAGTGCTCATGTGCGACCGATAATATGGGAATCCACCACTCACACACTTAAAGTGCTTTTTTTTGGGGAGGGTTCAGGTGGTCCTTACTGATTTCCCAGCTCAGTAATTACATATGTGCAAGTGTACACATGCACACACGTGTAGGGAGAGGCAGGGACATTTACAGTATTACCCAAGGCCATGGAGAAGACCATTCCAAGAATGTATAGTTGAAGAGATCTAATGCCAGGACCTGGGAATGTTCCCTGATACTGTTTAATTTTATAGCACAGGCATAGTCTTAAATTCTGCTAAAGATGCTGTGGTTTAGTGATGGGTTGTTGTGTTTTAATCAGAGTTATGTTGATGGTTGGACTAAATGATCTTAAAGGTCCCTTCCAACCTAGATAATACTATGATTTGATCATTCTAATATGTGAAAAATGTATCTCCGTGGAATGGTGTCTGTGAGAAAGAAATTTGTGCCTCTCATTTTGCTAGATTTGATGTTATTGAATTCAAATAGATCTCGCAGTGGTAGGTAGTGTACAATAAACATAAATGCACAGTGATTCACATTATTTGAATGTACTACTTCCTTGAGTTCTGGGTTTTTTTAATAGATTAACAATTACTTCTTTTCCTCATTGTCTTCTGAGGACTGTTGAGCATCCAAATTGGGCATTTCTTTTTGGATGAATCAATGTCAAGGAATACTGGCTTCACTTCAATTAAAATCCTTTCTTTGCTTTTCTTAAATGCTCCCATTTAAATGGGATTTTTAGAAAAGATACAAGTGACCTGTAATTTCAAACTTTTGATTTGTGACCAGTTGAATGGGAATAATGGATAGTCAAATGCAATGGATGTTCATTAGGTTTAAGCAGGAGGTAAGTGCTTTCACTGGTCTAATATGAAGTAGAATACTTGCATTTTAGGGAAAAAAAAGGCAAAACTATTTTTTGTTGTGTGTAAGTAGTGGTATAAATAAGTTACTGTTTACTGGACTAAATTTTAATTAATTTTATCAATGGCTGAAGTAAAGATTGCTCTTATTGGCCTATTACAGCATAATTAATCACTAGTAATAATTCATTTTACGTGACTTCTTGAGGTTAAGCATTGGCACAGCCATTCATTAAAAATGGGGTGAGAATTAATAATGTCTAAAAGGTTCGCCACAAAAAAAAGTGAAATCTCTCTAAAGATTTATTAAAGGCTAATGATTGATCTACTTGCCTTTATTTTATAAACCTGATCTCAAATATGGGTCATACAGCTGTAGAAATATATTCGCCGGGGTTTGATCTGTTTCCAGTGGTTAATGGTCTTTGTGAAACCTATGACACTGTGAGGCATATTTTTCACCATGTCCTTAAGAAGATGCTTGTCATCACTAAGTGGGGTTTTATGCTCGGGGTGAGATCCTAGGAATGAAGGATTCCACTTACCATAATCAGAAATGAGATATTCTAAAGCGTTCATGCAGCCTTAGGTGACGATAGAATGAGCCACCTCTTCTCATTGCAGGGACCTTCCTGAGGACGGTTGGGAAAAGTAAGCTTGCCATCAAGGAATCATTAGTTCTTCCCAGAAGTTTCAGTGGGTGGAAGGGCCGTCTCTTATTCTGTATTTATATGGCACCTCAGTCAGTGACATGGAAGATATGATTTGCAATGTGAAGTCCAGGTATTTCAATAATGAAATAAGGCAGGAAAGGGAGGAGGTGTTATTTTCTAGGAGAAAGACAACCCATTGCTCTATAGTACTCCCAGTAGGGTCACTGGTTTTATGGAATCATAGATTGGTTAGAGTTGGAAGGGACCTTGAAGATCACCCAGTTCCAACCCCCCTGCCATGGGCAGGGACACCTCCCACCACACCAGGTGGCTCCAAGCCCCATCCAGCCTGGCCTTGAACCCCTCCAGGGATGGGGCAGCCACAGCTTCTCTGGGCAACCTGTTCCAGAGTCTCACCACCATATATCTTCCACACATCATATCATAATTTTTTATTATCTAAGCGTGATAATATTGTTTCCCTTAGCCTCACACTAAATATTTATATTAGGTAAGGTTTTGCATTTGGGATTTAAAAGAACAGAAATGCTGTTAACCCAGAGCTTGTTTTATTTGGAGAAATTATGTTGCATGTATGGAAAATTAATTATGAAGAACACAATGTAATAGTGGATTATGCTCTTCAAAATGGAGATAATGGAATCCAAATTTAGAAACTGCTTTGAAATCCTTAGGACAAAGGGATGGTGCAACTGTGACGTGGTGTTAGTCTTTTATCCCCAAAGTTTTTCATGCCCATGGATAACAGGATATACTTCCCGGGCAGATCTTTATTCACTGTGTTTATCTATTATGATAAAAAAATATCAATGTAATTTCATTAATTTGATTTTTCAAAGGAGGTGAGTGATGAAACAATCTTCTGAGCTGCTAAATTCATAACTGTCTGGCAGCAGAAACTGATGATACAAGAAGGCGGCTAGAGCTGATGTGTAATTTGGTGGCAGAATGACTCCCGTGCATAATTTAGTGGCCCAGATTTGAGTTTGAGTTCAGTTTGGGTCGTATCCCCTACGCAAAGAGCAAGGAGTTGAAGTTGGATGTCTCAAGGTCTTACACTGCTGTGTTCTGTCCCCAGTTCTCTTCTATCTTCCGTATGAAATGAGTGGGAGAAATATAAAAAACATAGTGTGGATTTTAGCTCCTTTTGTAAACATCATATAAGCAAAGATGTTGTTAAAATACAGTTAAATCAAAACTGTATATTATGCTGTTACTGTGCTGTTAGGAGGGCTTTGGAGCGAGTGGTAGATTTTCTTATGCTTTCGTTGAGGAGATGAAAATAAATACATTTGGAATAAAAAATGATAGACACTATATTTTGGTGTATTGTTCCAAAGCTTGGATCCTGGTCTAGGGAAGAAAATGGAATGATTTATACTGCTTTATGGTATTGAGTGTTGCAGTCCCAGCCAGGAAAGTGACAAATTCAGTGACATTTTTCAAAACCACCTGTCTTCGGTGCAGTATCTTCATTGTACCATTCTGTGTTCATTTGGCCACGTTATTGACCTTATTTCATTTCTTATCACTCTCCAAACTACTTTTTATGGAACACATTGTGATTTTTCAGCATTTGAAAGTCTACAAAATACATTTTTGTTTCCAAGAGCGAAGCTTTAAGTTCTTTGTAGAGCAATGGTTATTTTAACGTGCCATTTTTATAGAAAACATAGAATATAAACCAGTTATGCCCTAATTCTTGACTTCAAGGTAAGACGCCGTCAATAATCTGAGATTGCTGTCAGTTACGAGCTGAGGTTCAGTGATTCCCATTACTACTTCCATATTTAATCCTTCAGTTTATTAATTAACTTTGTAGTTAGCATGTCCTAACCTAAAACTAGCATTTCTCACTTGCTTGACCACTTGTTCTGTTCTATATTCACTTGATTTAGTGTTTGGGTTCACATGGGCTAGATCTTACAAGCCTGGCATTGCATTTCCTTGGAGCTGGTGTAACTGAATTGTCAGTAAATATCATTTATTGACCTGTAAAGGCTCCGTTCATCAAATGTATAAGTTTAGGGTTAAATTTGGGTTTTTAAATTAGACCATATGGTGTCTATCTCTTCCCAACATTGTGACTGAAAGATTTTAACTCACTTATAGAAAGATGATAGAGAAATTGTGGTTAGGTTAATCCCTACTTCATCAACCATGATAAAACGAAGCTGATTCAAAAACTCCAATTCTTTGTACAGAGAACATTATTTGGGATATAAAGCTTTCTTCCAGCCAAGTGAACAAAGGAAAAAGAGGGGCAATTCACTCATATTCCCAGCATTTAAGGATGGTAAAGGCTCACTGCATTATTTAATTTGACATCTTTTAGATCGTAGGTCATGATGTTTCATACCTGTACTATTTTATTAAGCCCTATAACTTTTTCCTTTAACTGCTGTTTGTCTGAAGTGTCTCTCCCAGAAGAAAACCTGATTTGAGTCAAAAACATCAGGAGATGAAGAATCAGCCTCTTCCCTCAGTTTATAGAACACAAGTTTATGAGAGCGCCAAACAATCCAATGGTGTAATTGAGCCGTGTGGTGGTTCACAGCAGATAACCTTAAGCAGATACATGTTTGAGCAACTTGGTCTAGTGGGAGTTGGAACTTGATGATCTTTGAGGTCCCTTCCAACTCTAACCATTCTGTGATTCTAGGATTCTACAATACAGACCTACTTTTCCACTTGCATTTCCCCAGTTTCCATCCCTTGATATGGCTTTTCATTGCTTCTTCAAAGACCCTTTTTGCAAGAAGTCATTCTCTTTCCTGAGAAGATGCTTATATCCTTTAATTAAAAATCTCTAGGTTTTCTTTTGGAAAGGCTAAATGTATCATGCTCTTCGTGGCTGTCACTGAAACTATTTTTGAGGATGTGCTTAATGTCAGGATTGATCTCTCCAGCGCCTTTGCTACCAACCTCTTTTTCACTGAGACATCCCAGTTCAGTCACTCTTCCATTTTATTGCAATATTGAGGTGAAATTCCGTATTTATTTGCTTGTCTATTGCCACCCTTGTGCTTTGCCCAAAGGCTGTTCCTCATTTGCAGGTGGGGTGTGTGTCACTCGTTCCCTTCAGTAGAGATTGTACACAGGACTATTTTTTAATACCCATTTGATTGAATTGCCCAGTGCAGCAACTAATCAATTTATAAGACCTGCTCATCTGAGTTATCCACAGATTCTGTAGGTTGAGACTTTTTATTTCTTTAAAATTACAGATGAAAGACTTTACCAGCAACGGACTTTGTACAACCCCTGCAGAGGACAGATAAAAATGCTGCCATTCAGCGCCTGTTCGCTGCCTTTAAACCCTTTTTTTTTTTAGAACTGTCATTTAGACAATTCTTAATCCATTTAACATGTGCACTATTGATATTGTATAGTGCTAATTTTTTAATCAGACTGTCATGAAGTAATAAGTCAAATGCATTAATTAAGTCTATTACATCCATGCTATTACATCCTACATTTATTACAACTAGACTTGTAATTTCATGAGAGAATGAAATCGAGTTTGGCTGACAAGACCTATGTTCCATACAACCCTGTTGACTGGCATTAATTATATGTCTATCTTCAACTTTTTTTCTTCAGTTGAATGCTGCATGAGATACTCTGTTTTGTTGGCCAGGACTAATGTCAGGCTGATCCTTAAGATGATGAAGATCTCTGCTCCACCCAGGCTGGCAAAGAAACACAACTCAAACTGGAGATATCCCATGGCACAAATCCCAGCCAAACCCATTTAATAAAATAACAGAATCATAGGATGGTTAGAGTTGGAATGGACCTTAATGGTCATCTAGCTCCTCCCACTAGACCAGGTTGCTCCAAGCCCCATCCAACCTGGTCTTGAACCCCTCCAGGGATGGGTCCTCCACAGCTTCTCTGGGCAACCTGGACCAGGGTCTTACCACCCTCACAGTAAAGAAAAGGAAAGATTTCCCTGGGATGCAGACATTTCTCCCAACTCAAACTCTAAAGAAGTTTTCCACTGATATCTGTGAGAAATCACTGGGATATTTTTTGAACCTCAGAATCCTTTTGCAAAAAGTTAAATCAGAATATACTCTCTAGGAGGACCCTTAATGCTCTCCAACTGTGAAAACCACTCAGTCCAGAGATAAAATAGTCCCTCCTGCAGTGCTTCCAGTGAGACCGTGCAGCCTAATGAGGACATAACCAGTCAACAAGATAGTCAAGGTTTGCTCTCTCCTTTGGTCCTGTAGGCTATATAATTGTTGATTTTTTTTTCCTTTTATGGATTCTTCAATCTACACCATTATAAAAATAAGAATAGAAAGAGTGTCAGTAGTGATGGTCTTGCTTTCAGATGTTCTCTTCAGCCTCTGATTATCAAAACCAACATGCTGCTAAAGAATACAGAAAAGTTTTGTAGCTATACCATATAAATATTAAATACTTGCAGATAAGAAACAAGTTCATTTAGTAGTTTTGTATTGCAGATTTTTTTAAAAAAATATCAGTATTTGTTGTTCAAACTGACAATCTCCTTTATTTTAAATTCATTCAGCTGGTTTAACAGAAAAATATGGCTGAATTTCTGTGAAAAAATTGATCATAACAGCACTTTGTACCCCATTTTTCACTGTCACTTTTATTCTCTCGATTTTGATCTGATGGGATAAAAAATTAAGTGACTCTTACACTTAACAGAAGTGAACTTTATAGGAACTCATTGTTCTGCCAGCAAATTTTCTTATCTTTTTAAATTTTCACTTACCGTTTGATTAATCTGTCCTCTACTAAAACAGGTAAATAAAATTCAAGAAAGTTCTCTCTGTAGGTGTATGCACCACATTGTAGCTGCTGTATGTAGCTACTTCCTGTAGGGACTGGAAGAGCTGTGATTTCCTGTGATCCAGACAGAATTTGGTAGAATTTATGGAAAATTTTATTTTGATGAACAGTTGCAGGATTGGCTGGCCCATAGCGACAAATTGGCTTCTTGCTGTATAAGACTGCCATATTTTAATACAACTGCGTAAAAGAGTGTGGCTCATGCTGAGAAGGTAAAGCGTTGCATTTTGTGAAGAAGGAATTCACAGTGGATAATAAACTGAGAGTAATCTCCTCGTTCAATGCTAACAAAGTCATTAAAGTTATTTGGAGTATAAAGAAAGTGCAAAAAGAGTAGACACGTTAATGCCAATGTATACCTGATATATTTCATGGTGCCTTCAGAAAAAATAGATGAGGGATGACTTCCTAGTCATCTTTGGCTATGGAGAAAGATACTTAAATACATACTCAGGTAATAAATAAAATGTCTGATGTCTTTGTTTTTGTTCTTTGCTTGTTTTAAAAGTGAAAGGTAGTAACCACTCACAGAGTCACAGGTTGGCAGGGTTTGGAAGGGGCCTCTGGAGATCATCTCCTCCAACCCTCTGCCAGAGCAGCTTCACCCAGAGCAGGTTGCACAGGAACGTGTCCAGGAGGAGTCTGAATGTCTCCAGAGAAGGAGACTGTTGCAGAATGGCTGCGGAAGCAGGGCCCTGGATCCACGGAAGCATTGTACAAGCAATCCTCTTGTTAGCCTAAGTGTTTAGCATAAGTAGGATTTTAGCCACAGTAGGCCTCAGTGAGAACTGCAAGTTACGCTGACAAGGAAGAAGAGCCAAGGTCACACAGACCCTGCGAGAATGATAAACAAGGAGAGAGGGAGAGTGTCCTTCTGGAATGTTGGAGAACCTTGAAGCAGAAACTGCAAGTAGGAGGTGTATGAACATGTAATCTTTAGAAGCCTAGCCAATTAGTGTGTGACAAGTAGGCATAATTTACAATAAGTGTATAAATATCTGAGCTGTCCGAATAAACACCGGAGCTTGCTTTATCACTCATATTGAGTCGGCCGCATGTCTTCCCGGGCCC
The DNA here is from genome assembly GCA_013400375.1 of Thinocorus orbignyianus. Classification (NCBI taxonomy): domain Eukaryota; kingdom Metazoa; phylum Chordata; class Aves; order Ciconiiformes; family Thinocoridae; genus Thinocorus; species Thinocorus orbignyianus. The sequence goes on from VXBW01007692.1 coordinate 86,180, forward strand.
CTCCCGACAGGAGACTCCACCACCTCTCTGGGCAGCCTCTGCCAGGGCTCTGGCACCCACACAGGAAAGAAGTTCCTCCTGTTGAGGTGGAATATCCATATGAAGTGTAATATGATTGAGTTACCTTGACTTTTGATGGGTTTTCTATCCATTGGGTTCCTCAAGTCAAGAGCTGTTACTTTTCTAAGTACAAAACGTGGGCCTGCTCCAGTGGCATTCTCTCCTCTGTGTCAGCCAGGAAATCCAAAAAATTGGCGTAGTGGACCCTTCTGAAAAATCATAGAATCGCAGAATCATGGGATGGTTTGGGTTGGAAGGGACCTTCAAGACCATCTAATTCCAATCCCCTGCCCTGGGCAGGGACACCTCTCACCAGACCAGGTTGCTCCAAGCCTCATCCAGCCTCTTCCACCGCTTTGAAGGTGGAAAGGTAGAAGTTAAGTAGATCCCCAAGATGTGGTTTGTTTGTTTATGTAATGCATCGCTATTTTAGGACAAAACTGGCAATGGTATTAGCGATAACTACAACATAATAAAAATTCCCAGGCCAGTTTGGAGAAACAGATGCTCAAAAGCCCTCCTGCTTTTTCATGTAATACTTTGCGTATTCACTGGGGCCTAGGCTTTAGCCAGCACTAATTGTTTTAGCTCCAAAAATCAATAAGCTCTGAAATGTGCTTCATTCAGCTGAAGATCTGCCACCTATTTCTTTTGATTATATTATGACATTTACTAGAGTTAGACCTTCTATTTCAGGGGGTAAAGAGAGACAAGTGGGTTTTTTCACGGAAAAAGTGGGGCAGGAGGGAATAGTTTTGGCATTGCTTGAATTTTATAACTTAATTCACCCAGGGCTGGACTGCCTAAAGATGGCTTGTAGCTGCTGGGCATTGGGTATTCACCGGTGAGGTGCTCTCGAGCCAACCCTTTGAAGTTGTTCCACTTTGCCACCAATAATTAAATGCTTCTGAGATAGAGCAAGTTAAAAAGAATGAGTTCGCTTCTCTAATCCGCCAGCTTGGGCACTCACCTGGGAGATGATTAAGAAGGTGAAAATCTAAACACTATTAGGAAGAGAAAAAAAAAGGGGGGGGGAGGGGGAGAAAGGAGCACTGAGGTGTCACTCAGATGTCTTTTTCTCTTGCTCTTTACAGGAAGGTTTTTGCCAGAGTTTGAATCCCTGCTGAAAGAGCTCACTGTAGCTAATCCTCTGAGAGTGGCTGTGTTTTCTAAGTGGGAAATGGATCCAGGATAAACAGACAATCTGCTGTTGGCACGCAGCCCTCTCTGCCACGGTGTAATAAAGTCTTATCATCTGCAGCGAGGTTCTTCAATGGCTAAGCTCCTTCTAAAGCTGAAGGAGAACTGAGCACCAGAACTGGCAATCCGATAATGGCACCTATAAATAAAAGATTTCTCTTTGCACAGTTAACAGCAAATGAAATTATATTTAGTGTTTCAATACGTTATTTAAAAAAACATGGCTCAAATGTCAACCTTTTTTTTTGGGAGAAGGCTTCTAGAAAAATTCATACTTGTTAAAACTTTCAGAACTTAAAGCGAAGCGTGCTTTTGCGGGGGAATATTAAAAATCAGCTAATTAAAAGCAATAGGTGAACTGAGGACACCCTCGCTCTCTGACTTATTATAAATGGGCCTTTCATGAGAAATTCTGCAAGAGGCACTAAGGTGAAGAGCTGAATATTACTGAAATAATAGCATCTATCACTGATGGCTTTAAATCGCTTCAGCTGTTCGGTGTCATCCTGCTAAATTTCTCGTTAAAAACACAGGCAGCTTTTTTTTTGATAACAAGTGGGTTTATTGTCTCTCTTTGATTACCCCCTCTCCATTTTAAGAAATGGTACAAAAAAGATTTGATTAGGAATATTTGGATGATTGTCTTTTACAATACAGAGGAGTGGTTCTCTGGTTTGATGCCTGCTCTCTTCTTTTGGCGCTGTACTGTACCACATGTATGAAACCCCAACGGAAATGTAATTATTCTGTTTTCATCATGGAACGTAAGGCTAAGACAAAGAGTGAAATAGTAGGATAAATAAGGAGAGCCCAATTTAGGTTCCCTTTTACTGCTTTGGCTGCAGCTGAATCAGATTTGGCACTGATGAGCTGGTAGTTTCCACCTGCTACTTTGGGTAATCTTATGGTGTCTTCGGATTCCTTCTTGTGAGGTGTTTTGCATCCTGGAGGGATTCCTCTTGTTCTCATACTATCCCCTAATATCATTTTCTTTCTCTGCTATGAGGATAGGCTGAGAGAGCTGGGACTGTTCAGCTTGGAGAAGAGAAGGCTCCAGGAAGACCTGAGAGCAGCCTTCCAGGATCTGAAGGGAGCTCCAGGAGAGCTGGGGAGGGACTCTTCAGGATCTGAAGGGAGCTCCAGGAGAGCTGGGGAGGGACTCTTGGTCAGGAAGTCTAGTGACAGGACGAGGGGGAATGGTTTTAAATTGGAAGAGGGGAGATTGAGATGAGATCTTAGGAAGAAGTTCTTTGCTGTGAGGGTGGTGAGGCACTGGAAGAGGTTGCCCAGGGAAGTTGTTGATGCCCCATCCCTGGAAGTGTTTAAGGCCAGGCTGGATGGGGCTTGGAGCAACCTGCTCTAGGGAGAGGTGTCCCTGCCCATGGCAGCGGGGTTGGAACTTGATGATCTTTAAGGTCCCTTCCAACTCTGACCATTCTATGATTCTATGATTCTACTTCTAGGAAGTCTTATATTTAATCTGTCCCACACAGAGCCTTTTACCTGTCTATTTGCTCGCCAGTACCTGATTGATTGGAATGATTTCTGCTAAAATCATTGGGAAGTAGAAGTGCTCACCACAAATGACTAAGATTGTTCTTAGAAGAAATAGCCCACGCTGTATTCTGAAAGAAAATCCACCAGATTGTGGAAAAGCTTTGAGGAACATTAGAGGTGAATCTGACAGGACCAGCAGCATCACCTTCTTGCTTTTCCTCTGAGGATGAATATTGATTTTAAATACGCTCTAGGTTCTAACAGTCTGTTAGCCACACATCTGAGGCTTTTTTTCCCCTTCTTGAGGTCAGGCTATAGTTCTCAGCATAGCACTGTTATTTTCTCATTCATAGGGAAAGAAGAAAGCTGATTCTTTGAACTTCTGGATTAGTCAGCGCAGACAGTGTTGACAGGATGTAATTGCTCCTTCAGTTGAGAGGAAAGGTAGTGCCTCTGTTGTTTTTGAAGTTGTTTAAGAAATTGTCTTGTGATCTTAAGCTAGTCATCTTAGACAAGCAATTTGCTCCTGAGTGATAAGAACCTTTTGTAAGGTTCACATTGGCTTAAAAAATAATAATAATAAAAAGAATTAAAGTCAGAAACCACTCCTTAATCTGTTCTTAGCTGTATGATGTTTGCTCACGAGAGCTGGAGATGCTGATGTCCGTTTGCTTTCCTGCTTTATCTCAAGCCATAGCAAAATTCCTGATCTGGTCTTCAGCTAAGCCAGACCCCCTTATTTTTACTGACAATCCATGTTAAACCACGAAATCTGGAATAAATTCCATCACTGATCTAAACTGGCCATCGGTTCATTCCATAATATAGAAAGACCATTTCACTTTCTTATTAAGCCAATTATCTGTAACTTGGATTTTTATTCTACTAAATGTACGATCCCTTTCTGTTAGCTTTCCATCAGAATTTGCCTTCAGATAATGAGTTGCTCCCATGGATTTCAATAGGAATGTGAGAGGGGGATTGGGCCATCTCTTGCCTGGACAGTATCCTGGTGGACAGGATGGCATGGCTTTAGCTACGGGTTACATCAAAGCTCTACATTTTTGTCTTTTAGTCTCAGCGAGTATCTTTGTTGTATTGTGAAGCAGACTAGATAGGAACCAATTTGATTTTAGCAAAATTTTCATTATAGATATCCCAGATGTGTCCCCTTTTACTCCTCTAAATTTAATCCCAGTCTTTTAAATCCCTTTTAATAGCTAACCCGCCCCTCTGTGCCTCATTTAGGTTTTCTTCATTTCTGGTGCCCCATTAACTGATACAATACTGTCATCCTTTTCCCTGTTATGTCTCTTTAATATATCCTAGCATCCTTTTTATTTCTTTCTACTTTTTTTTTTTTTTTAATTAAAATTTCTCTGGGTGCTAAATTGGTGTTTCTGCAGAACACTCCTCAGTTCCTCGTAGAATCTGATTTTTCTTGTTTGGTGACAGCTAATTGGGGCCAGATTCACTTGGTTGTTCCACTGCATGAAATTCAACAATTCTGTTGAAATCAGTTGAGGAAATCTGAAATTTATGCCAATGTAGTAGAAAAAAACCCACCCTGGTCTAGAGTGACCAAGGAGCTTATTGCAGCCCCACCAAAAGGCAGATCTGACTGTCCAGTTTACTTTTGTTTAGTTCATATTATGATTTAACTGAAGAATAGGATAAGTGTTTTTCCCATTTATGCATATATTACGACAGCAAATATCCCTACTTTTATAAATTTTGAAATATATAATATGTTTATAAAATACAAAATGCTTGTGTAGCACTCAGTGCAATGGACTTTCACCCTGAGATCTCTGAGCACTCATCAATCTAACTCTTAATTACGACTGAAGTGAATTATGTGGCCAGATCATTCACGTTTTAGGAAGCTGGACCTTTCAATAATACTGTGAGCGATTAGACCCATAAGGAATGGACAAAATAGTGTCTGTGATGTTGAAAAAATAGGAAAAATACATTTATTGTGGCTTTGACACCTGCTGATCTTCCTTGAACTTCATTTGCTGCTGTGAAGTTCAGGCAGGTTCTCTTTGAAGCTTTTTGAGGCCCATTGGCATTGATGCTTCGGGTGATGTAGAATAATTTGAAAGGATTTGTGTGTTCTTGTATAAGCACGCCCTTGAAATTTGTTTTCTTAACCAGTTATTTTATCTGGATCTTATCTCATGGAAACAAAGTTTTATAGTGTCAGGACAACTTCGTTTTCATATTTTCGACAAGTTTTCGTATTTTAATATGTTATTTAGAATATTTTATAATATTTTACTAGTCAGTTACAAATATTTAAGAACTATTCTTTTTTTTTCCCCCCTGTAAAATGACAAATTCCTGTAATAATGTCACTGTCTTACCTTTTGCCTCTCTGGATGGTTTATTTGATGATGGCCTTGTCCTAAGTAGCAAACATCGTAGAGCTGCCACGCATAGAAAATGTTGTATAAAAAGGCTTAAATATAAATGATGGTAAATCAAAACAGCTTTAGGTGGAGAAAAAAATAAGAAGGAAAGCAAGGGATTGTGCTTTGAATCACAGATATTAAAAACTAGATACACACTAGCTAATTCTCACTAATAACATCTGAATTTATTTTGTCTTTTAAGGTAAAACTGGCCACACAGAGGCTGTACGAGTAGTATATCAGCCAGAAAACATCAGCTTTGAGAAACTGCTCAAGGTCTTCTGGGAGAATCATGACCCGACACAAGGTAGAGTGATGAGTGAGCCAGTATTTAATTATCTTACTAATTACAGCTGGGATAATTAGTGTTTGAGCTGCCTGGAAGAGATGAACCTTGAAATCACACTGGAGCTCAAGAATATGATTGCAGACGTTTATTGACAGAGAAAGAGAGGAAGAGAGAGAATGAGAGTACAGAAACTCACAATCCCCCTCCTCCTTTACAGCTGTCTGTGCTGGGAAAATTCCCACAGAGAGGCAGAGGAAACAATAGAAAATTTTTTTTTCAACTTTGATTATGACAATTTCTTCTGTAATGCTGTCTTTTGTCTTGGAAATTAAAGCATATTTCTTTGCAGCTTCAGAGCTGGTCATTTTATTTGTGCCAAAGACCTTTATCCCTCGTAAAAAAAAATTGTTTTTTGTGTTTTTTAATGGCAGTGAATATCTTTTATGATTAGGAAAAGGGAACAAAAAGAGGTAAGAGATGGTGTGCAGAGGCACCAGCAGAGCACTCTAGTTATTTGCCTTATTGGAACCTTTTGATTTAATTTATCTTTCTTGGAAGAGGCTTCATGATGCCATTACCCACATCTGTGCAAACATAAATGGGAAACTGTGTTGAGAAAGCATTTTACATGTTTATATAGTTTCAATAAACATCATCCTTTCTACCATTTCCCAGAAATATTGCACACACTAACTCATTTCGGTATTTTAACAGCTATCATAATTATGCCACTTGTTACTACATCTGGGAACAAAAAATGCAGATGATACCTTCAAAGTGTGATCCCATCCTGGGAAACAGTAGCTCCGAGAAGGATCCTGGGGCTCTTGAGGGTACGTGTCTACCAGGCAGCCCAGAGCACAATGCAAAGACAAAACCAGCTATTGCAGCTCCTGCCTGTGTGAAAAGGGAAGCCTCAATCAGGAGTAAGAAAGCTTTTTTCTCTAGGTAGAGTCAGTAAAATCTCCAAATATTTAGTGCAGTTTATGCATTGACATACCAGGAATTTTACAGAGATATCACTGGGGATTCAAAGGAGGGACAGGAAAGGGATGTAGAGCCTAGAAAACTGGCCTGATGCTGTAAATAAATGAATTGAAGAGATGTAACACTATGATCAGGTAATTTTTACAGGTATTTAAGTGAGCAGCAGGTACCTGGTGGTGTGTCTCACGACTCAACCACTGAAAAACCATGTCAAGTTCCAGTAGTTGGAAGCTGAAGATTGAAAAGCTACACCATAGAATAAAAGAGTTTCACAATTCTCAGTGTAATTAGACATCAGACTATTTTTTCCATCATCATCCTTTCGAGTCTTTAAGATGAGATCATTCATCATTTTAAAAGAGGCGTTTGATTTAAGTCATGAGAAGAAATTCTGTGTCTGCATGTCAAGTGTGGTGGCCAATACTGGGATGTGGTGATTTATGAGCCCCCCTTTTCAACACCTTCCTTTATAGTTGTGCTCAGAGTGATTTCTCTGCACCATCCTTGAAATGCTTGCAGCTCTACATTTAGGCGATGACCATCTTCAAATCATGCTTTGGGTCCTCTCTGGTTTGCTCGTTGGGGTCAGGAAGGAGGTTTTCTCCCTCTCATACCAGTGGCTGTTTTTAAGTCTTTTTTTTTTTGTTCTTTTTTTTCACTTTGGATTGTCAGAGATTGGCCATCACCAGAGTCCGGCTTCTTTGTAATGGGCTGATTCTTTTGATATGTCAGAGAATCCTTTTTCTAGATAATTGGTTCATGTGTCTTGCTCACACATTGGGATTGATCCTGATTGCCAGAGCTGGGAACTAATGGCCAGGACTCTAGGATTCTTCAGCTTCTGGAACAGGATGAGGAATGGATTTCTGCTGTAATAATCTGGGCAACTACCACCTAATCAGTCATCAGGCCGTAGTCTTGGTTTTGACAGCGTGTGGTTGGGCTCTGCCTGTGGAACGTGAACAATAGATTGGTCTCTAAAGGATTTGGGAGCTTGAGGCTGACTGAAATTCATGTGCTGGACACGACACTGCATGGCTGAGGTGTAGCAGTTGTGATAACAGGTCAGCTCAGGTGATTTTGTGATTCCTTCTGGCTTTAAAACAAAGTAAAATGATGACACGGTGTCTTGGTATTCACCTTGCGTTCTCATAGAACCAAGGCTCAAAATAATTCCAGTCTGTGCTTTCAGAAGCAGGTTGGATGCTGGCAGGTGTATGATTCACTCTTTGATTTCTGGCAACTGGGGAAACATCACCTAATTAGCCCAGGCACAGAGCCACGCTAATGGGGATGTGAGCTAATATCTCGGCACCACGCTGCACCGTGTAGATACCCCAGTCATTCACAGCTCTCTCAGGCATCTGTGTGGCACCACAGCACTTGGTGTAAACACACCTAAACCTTTCTCTAAGCTCAGCTCCATAGAATTTCCAAATGATTCTTCTGTAATGATTAGCTAAAAATGGGAACATCACTTTATCTGCAGAGAAGATGACCGTCATCTTCTCTGAAGGCTTTGCATCCCCAGACTTGGATAGGTTGCTTTGCCTCTCTATTTTTATGGCTGCTTAATGCTAATCTTAATTATCTTAATGCTAATCTTAATGACAGGCTGAGAGAGCTGGGGCTGTTCAGCCTGGAGAAGAGAAGGCTCCAGGGAGACCTTAGAGCAGCCTTCCAGGATCTGAAGGGAGCTCCAGGAGAGCTGGAGAGGGACTCTTTGTCAGGGAGTGGAGTGACAGGACAAGAGATAACAGTTTTAAATTGGAAGAGGGGAGATTTAGATTAGATCTTAGGAAGAAATTCTTTGCTGTGAGGGTAGTGAGGCACTGGAACAGGTTGCCCAGAGAAGCTGTGGCTACCCCATCCCTGGAAGTGTTCAAGGCCAGGCTGGATGGGGCTTGGAGCAACCTGGTGTGGTGGGAGGTGTCCCTGCCCATGGCAGGAGGGCTGGAACTGGATGATCTTTAAGGTCCCTTCCAGCTCTAACCATTCTATAATTCTATGAATCTGTTCAAGAACTTTGCAAAGCTCATCACATCTCTTCCACCTTTCTTGATTTAAGGAAAACCTAAACACAAGGTCCCAATTTCAAGTTTCTTTGCTTTCTAAGATAGGGATGGTATAATTGTATGCCCTTTCAAGATGAGTGGTAAGCAGTAGAATCTTTAAGGCAGAATTAAGCTTTTTAAGGCAGAATTAATTTAATGTAGGGTTGTTTCTTTGCCTTGATTTCTATCTACTCCCAGTTTTTAGCTTGCTTTGGGAAACGTGGTTTTGTGCAAAGATGCTGAAAGTGAGAGTTACCTCTCTGACCTATGATATTTTACTCCTTTCCTGAGATTCCGTTGCCTGCCCACAGTGAGTCTTATTTAGCCAGCCTTATGGGAAAGCAGGACTCAGTCTCTCAAAGAGAAGGTTTTTTTGCTAAGCAGAGAAATAGGAAGATTTCTTCTTCATGAAATTCAACACACTCTGGATGAATCCAGTGTCTCCTACAGCCACAAATGCTGGACTTATTGCATATAACGCCCACTCAAAAGTATAAAAGTTTTGTCTCTGGCACTGTCTTATACTTTCTGCAGAAGCTGGGGGAACACCATTTAAGCCCTCCTACCCCCATCAGAGCTAATGGCCTTGCCTAATTGTTCTTATGTTGTTAAACATCAAATATGTACATTCCATTGCACTTAAAAGACCTTTCAAATATCAATCTGGATGGTACCAAGTTACTAAAGAGCTCAGACTGGCAGCCCTATCATTCGTTATTGCATGAGCTTATTAATATTCACAAGTTCCTGCTTTCCGAACAGTTGGACCTCCTGCCTTCAAGAGGAGACTGACATCTCGCTGGGATTCGGGTGTTCTCTGGGAGGCAGCCCGGCTCTTGTTTCACGAAGCTCTTGAGTCTGAGTATTATACAGCAGTCTATTGAAAAGCAAGAACCTTTGATCAAGTCAAACAGTCTATGAGTTGAAAGAGATTCTCCCAGATGAGCATCTCCTAAGTGTGGGGCCCTGATAAAGTCCTCCTTGACTATTAATTTAGGCTCTATTTTATAATTCATTACATTTGGGATACTGAAAAAGCAACAAACAAACCCCCGACTTCTGCCAAGTGACATATGGTTGTCATCTCTGCTCAGCCTCTCATGCACAGATCAGCATTCCTTCTCTCCTAGGAATGATCTTATCTATAAGAGGATAGCTCTCTATAGCTCTATAACTGCTTGAGGTGGTTGCTTCTTTGTCACTGAGACAGAAAAAGAGAACGAATGTGATGTGCTGAAAATATGGTGAAAGAACCTTATGGTTAATCACTTTGCATGTTATTTTGTTTTTCTCAAGTTTACAGAGGTGTAGGGCAGATTCTGTCCTGCGCTGGTTTTGCTCTGTGAAGCCATTCTCGGAGCCTTTCCCATTTTTAAGATACAACCTGACCTTTTCCTTCAAATTACACCCTGGTGATGGTTCTTCTGACACCTCTGTGCTGTTTGCCTGGAGGGATGGGAACTTTCAGGCCATGAGTTTGTCTGTTCTGTGCCTCAGCCTGGAGTTTGACGATCTCTATGAGCTAATCTTTGACTCGGCTGTTAGGGAAAAAGGCAATTTTCTTCTCTCTCCCTGACCTATCTGCAGGATACAGCCTCTCTCTTTGTGTTGACACTGGCAATCACAAAATCCTCTGATCGAGCTGAAAATTAACCCTGCATGAATTGAAGTGAAATGTAATTTTTCAGCCAGGACTCAAATTGCCGGGAGCGTGACTGCTGGTGGGATCACCCTTCTGGCGTTAGCACCGTCCTACAGCGCGTGAGCCAGTTGTGAAACGCAACTGTGCTTGTGTCCAGGGAGGAAGATGTTGTGTCTTATCTGATGAGAAAGTTTGGCTGCTCTTTGTGGGGTGTCGGAAACTATTTCTCCAAACCTTCGGAAAAATCTATCTGAAACCAGAGGACTCTGTTTGTCGTGGTATAAAATGATTCCCATAAAGGATATTGCTGTTCNAGAGTTTTCAGCCCAATCCAAGGAAATACAAAGAAAATCTCCTTGTTTTCAATGATTGTACAGAAGATTGTACAGAAGATAAGCAGAAGACAAAATAAATAGCACTTCCTTCTATTTAAAACATCAATATGGTTTAGTGGTGGTTTTTGTCAGGGTTCGGTTGATGTTTGGACTAGATGATCTGAAAGGTCCCTTCCAACCTAGACTATTCAATTGTCAGAAGTTTGGGGCAATGAGGAATCCACTTGCCTCCTTTAGCTCTTTTCTGTCTTGAATTTGATCCAAACTGAATGCTTGCTTTGGTAGTTCTGCTCCCTGGATTTCTCAAGAGCACCTGATCCTTTCCAGCAAACAAGAAATAACTCAGCTACAGCTCCAGTTCTCTGAGGTGAGCCAAGTTGGATACAAATCCCATCCTTTTTCGTTGCTTCTTCTGGCTTTCTGTTTGGATTTTTGAATTAGTGGAAGGAATCATGGAATCAGGGAATTGTCAGAGTGGGAAGAGTCCAGCTCCATCCTCCTTCAACCCACCCTTCAGATCCTTGGGAGCATGAAGAAGATCTCCCCTCAGCCTTCTCCAGACTCAAGAGTCCCAGCTCCCTCAGCCTTTCCTCCTCAGGGAGGTGCTCCAATCCCTACAGCATCTTGGTTGCCCTGCACTGGATTCTCTTCAGCAGTTCCCTGCCTCTCTTAAACTGGGGAGACGAGGAGTTGAGAAGAAACCAGGACTCCATAGTTTTGGTTGCCCTCTGACAATGAAGTGGAGGGCAAAGTCACCCATGGCTCACCTCCGCTTCTGGAAATTTGCTTCCATCCTTATTGATTCTTTGAGTGTGAATATACAAAGAACCAAAATTGCTGACAAGTAACCTCATTCCTCCTTTCTGTCATGAAGAAGTCCTTATCGTGCCTGTGTTTGTATGGGAAATGTAAGCAGAACTGATATTTTTCCAGCAGTCGTGGACCATCTGTACTACAACAAACTCATCACCTGCCAGATTCATTCCAAACCTCTCTTAGCCCATATGTCTTGTGTATCCATGATAAAGAAGAGATGTATGAGCCATTTCTCCTCCCTATGACCTTCCGAACCGTTTGGCATTTAGCCTTAGTGCTGATACACAAATTCTCCAGATTAATATCTGTTTTTCATTGTCCTGACCCATTTTAGTTGCCGAGGGTATATTTATTTCTCACCAGTTTTGAAGGACTGTACTTTTTTTAGACGTTGCATGAGGAATCTATCATCTGCAAATAATTAAAATTAGACACTAGAAATGACATTGTATTGCTAATGAGCAGATGTGTCTACTTATACCAGTGGAAGAACAGCTGTACACATAAAAAAACGCTACAGCGACCCTAAACCAGCATTATGTATTCTGCTACAGGCCTGTAACTTCATTTAGAGATTAAAGGCAAAAAAAAGTAATCTCTCTGTGTAAAATATAACCATTTTTGATTTTTTCCTCCCTTTGCATTTCTGTAGCTCACTTCCCTTTGTAATTTGAATGAAATTTGCAAGTCTCAGATTAAAGCACGGGGCACCTTTGTCTTGTATTTCAAATGTTATTAAAAGTCCTGATGGTTTCAGCATTATTACAAGGTGTAACAAAAACCAGCAGAAATACCAAATCTATTGTCACCAGACATATTAAATATATTCAAAATAGAATTACCGACCCCTCGGGGAACCATTCTTGGTCCAATACTCTTCAATATTTTCATTAATGACTTGGAGGATATAGTGGAGAGGATGCTAATTAAATCTGTGGTAAAGACATTGCTAGGAGGCTCTTGGAGGAAGCGAATAAAACACGGCTCTGTGTTGATAAATTAAAAAAGCCATGGAAATCGATATGCCGAGACACAATAAAGATAAATGTATATTGTTTCACACAGGACTGAATACTCAACGATAGAAATATGCACGGACTTGTTTGATAAGAGACTGTATCTTCTATTGCCTTCAGGTTCTTCTAATTCCTCCTCTCGCCAATGAAATCTCGATGGTGGGATGTAATTGACTGGTGTCTCACCATCCCACCAGAAACCCGTTTAGTGGTCCCTTGTACATGCTCTCATCATAAATAGAATCACAGAATCATAGAATGGTCAGAGTTGGAAGGGACCTTAAAGATCATCAAGTTCCAACCCCCCTGCCATGGGCAGGGACACCTCTCCCTAGAGCAGGTTGCTCCAAGCCCCATCCAGCCTGGCCTTAAACACTTCCAGGGATGGGGCATCAACAACTTCCCTGGGCAACCTCTTCCAGTGCCTCACCACCCTCACAGCAAAGAACTTCTTCCTAAGATCTAATCAATACTCGTGTTCTGTACTGTTTGTAAAGTAGCAAAGAGAGTCTTTGCAGTGGTGCCGACCAGTATTGCATTTTGAGAACGCAGCTTCATTTCTTTCGTGAAGTGAAATGCCTCATGTTGTGTTGTTTCCATTCTTTGTCCTTTCTCTAGACCTAAATATGCATTAAAAATAAATGTGTATTATTAGGCTGTTTTGCGTCCCCAGGAATTTCAGCTGTCATGACTTAATTTGCATATTAGACTCTTTTTACCCATTTAAATTTGAATAGACTTTTTCTGACCTATATTTCCAGCTTAGGAGATGTTGTTTTTCCATATCACAGTGAGAAGCTGAGATTTGACTCTGCATCTTTTTTAATGAAGGGAATTATTAGCCGGTGCAGTGGTTGCTGAGGTGGCTGAATAGTTTGCGTTATGAAGTGAGTGGTGCTGAATCAATTCTGGCTCAAGGGCAAAAGTCCTTCTGGGCTCTGATTTCTTCTTACCTTTAAACTAGTTTTAACTTACTTATTTTCCATGTGACAATGGAAAATAAGTAAGCCAGATCTCCAGAACTACTAAAAATGAACTTCATCTTTCGGTATTGCTACATTCAGTATTAAAATGGTTCCCTGAAGGTGAAAGTAAGCCATGGTATTGGTCTTTTTTGCCAGTGAAGATGACACTGTGGCTCCTAGTGCTGTGGGAAACATGAACCCATGACTCACCTGAAGTTGGAGTAGATGTAGATATAGGGAAGAAATCATTTACTCTGAGGATGGTAAGACTCTGGCCCAGGTTGCTGAGGGGGGTGGTGGATGCTCCATCCTTGGAGACATTCCAGGTTAGGTTGGACACGGCTCTGAGAACCTGGTCTAGTTCGAGATGTCCCTGCTCATGGCAGGGGCTTGGACTAGATGACCTTTAAAAGCCAAGATATTCTATGATGCTATGATTCCTTTTGTCCATGATGCCTGTATCTGCTAAGGCCAACTTTGGGAAATGCTTTTGTTCTGTTACAGTCTTCCTCTGGATCATTTCTGGGTTATTTTGTAATTACAGCATTGGTGTGTAATTAATTGAGGTGAGGAAGAAGAAGGGAATCTTTGTTTTAATTTTATCTTGTTGATTTGTAGCTTCTGAAGGAAAATCTGGACTTAAGACTGTCTTCAAATATCCATGAAGTCAATAGATAACATGATATGAATAACAGCATCTAGGTTTTCCGGGATGTTTATAGAAGTAGAAAAGAACAACATTAGAAGGGCTTTTTCTGGGGAAATTTTTGATGGACTGCTCCTAATCTTTACACAAGGAAAGCAATAGCCAAAGTCAAAACAAAGTAATACCAAACATTCTTTTCTTCTTGAAATAACCCACTAGTGAATTTACTGTACTTGGGTCTAGAAATCTGAGGCACTGAAGCATGGCATCATTAATCATAGTTTATGGTGATTATTAGTAGGCTTTTAATCTTTGTTTTCATGTATAATTAGGTACAAGAGGTCAAAGCCGACTCTATTCTAAACAACAATATTTTCAGTGAATGACTGTTTTTCCCTGCCTGCAATTTTCTCTCGCATATTTATAAGAGCACACTTGTCTGTGTTTTGAGAGAGCGGTGTCCCATGAGTTTATCTGCTGATAAAAGCAACTGACAACACTGTTATTTTTATTATCACTAATTATTTTTATGACTATTGCAATAACACCTGGTGGATCATAGTAGGTTTAGATTCATTGCGTTAACACATGCCTAAATTTAGGCAAGACATTAGTGAGCAACAGATAAATAAAGAGAAAAGAGAAGGCACACAATGAAAACAATAGCAGGTTTGTGTGAATCCGTAGCTGAGCTCTAGCTGAATTGCTTTATTTCTTAATTATATCTTATCACATGATCAGTAGCTGTCCAGCTTTTTGTAGGCATCACAGCACAGCTAGTCCATGAAGAAATGAGCCAATTCAGATGCCTTTTGCCATGCCAGATCCTCTTGCAAATGCTACCTACCTTCTCCTTGTGCTTCAGAAAATGTGGGGCACCCTTATGCCCTGTGGCATGTCCTCCAGTCTCTTCCAGACTTCTCTACTCTGTGTATTTATTTGATTTGGAAGACCATCAAAATCTTCATTCAGATTTGTCTGACCAGCATTAGACACGTCAGGTGGGATAAAGATGGAGATAAAGCCACCTAAATTTAGATGTTTCCATAGGCATGAAGGTTCTCATGAAAATCTCCCACGATTTTCAGTGGAGATCTAGTCAACAAACTTGACTGACCCCAAATTAAGCACCTTTGCTTGGCTACCTTTTGGTTGCCTAAACTTGGAAGCTGAGTTCCAGCTGCACCAATAATTGCAGTTAAAAGGTTTCATTCCCATCCTAAGTTGATGTAACCCTTAGACAGATTTCGAAGAGAAGGCACCTCTGAAAGGACCTAGTATGTGATAATGACAGACAAAATCTAAAAACTTGTCTAAAACTGATCATTTAACCTTTAATTAAAGTTAAGTAAAAAAGAAAAAGCTCCCATGCAATAAGTTTAATGCCATTAAGGATGACTTTTGTATATATTCTCTTTGCCTGTTCTATGTGCTACTAGTAAAGACGTATTTTCAATTAATAATTAGAAATAGATTAGAATTCCTCTCTGCCAGTGACATTTAATACTTAAGCTTTGTGACACTCATCAAAACCAAACCTATGGGTTTTTTGGGGGGCTCAAGTACATCGTGCACTTCCTTCAAAGGTCAACGAGCATTCAAAAATGCATTTAACCAATGTTATATCTGAATTAATTAATAAATAATGAAGCCTACAGAAGATTCTTCTTTCAAACCGAATCTTCATCCAGGCTTTCTAGTTTTTTTAAATGTTTGAACTGTCTTGAGAAGCAATGAGATGCATTTTATAACTGTGGAAGAATAATGCTAAGAAAAAGCGAAGAGAATTGGAAAGAGAGATAGCCTAGGCTGGTATATGACCACACCTTCTCAAGGACAGCCTGTTGTCTCCATGGAGACTTGATGACTCTTCATGGCCCAAATGTGATCATGTTGGAGGTGTTCAAAAAGTCCCTGGTAACACTATATGGGAACAACTCTGTGAAAAGCTAAGGGGAAAGCAAGAGTTATTCACCTACATGAAATACGTGTGATATTTGTGCTTCTCCTTTACTGGAAAAAAAACCCACCCTAGTATATGGAAGAGCACAATGTAGCTTGGTTTTGTCCTTGGAAATATTCAAAACTGGACGGGACAAGACCCTGGACAACCTGCTGATACTGTTTTGAGCAGGAGTGTTGGACCAAAGACCTTCACCAGTCCCTTCCAACCTCAGCAAACCTGTGATTCTCAGTTAGTTTCAAAGCTGCACCAGAAAACCTGTAATCTGGTGGCTTGGTGAAGGTTAAAGATCAGATATTTTTGCAGCTGATATGATTTAAAGCATTGCTATAACCATGATGTTCTCAGCATATATGCAAGTCAGAATTTATAGGCAAAGCCAGTATTTGCTGTCTTAATCCCAAAGCAAATGGGGAAGACCAAACCTGTAGTTTCCCCCCGACCCCAAACCCCATGTATATTGAAAGTTTTGTAACCCTTTTGGTCTATTGATGATATAAAAGTTTTCTTTAATATGTCCAAGCTCGTAAATGTATTATAACCTTCTGAAGAAACTCTTCTATTCCCTCTATCCTTCCTGTGCCCCCAGCACCTTGAAAATCTTCAAGAACTCTCCATCCACAGCACTGTAACTAACTTCTTTTCTATTAACATTTTTCTCCTTTAATCATATGCCATAAAGAGTTTCACTTTCCCTTGGCAACTTTTAAGCCGTATAGATGTAATCATTACAGTGAGTGATGACATCAAGCTGGGGTGACATGGTGCAATTGATTTTTACTAAATAATTATATGATGAGCTGGAAGAAGGAGTTTTATTAGTCTTAACTCAGCAAGGATTGATTGGGGGAAAGAAAATGACCAATCAGTATATCAGGTTTCTGCGGGTATAAGAAAATAAGTGACAGCTGCAGAGAAGTCTATAAATCACCGAAAAAATATGATAAAAATAAGAGCTATGAACTGCCCTTTAAAATTTCACTGGGTGGCACAGAAGAGTCTAACAGACCTTAGTCATTTATCTCCATTATGCTCAGGATCCTCTGAGAATAGCAAGGTTGACGAATGATGCCATTACTTTTTTTTTTTATTATTATTTTTAAATGGAGAGGAGATAAGGAGCCTTGTATAAGTATTACTTTTGAGTCATTAGAGGGTTGAGTCTTCAGAAGAAATCCCTGATTTGGCCAATGAAAGAGATAAAATATGTTTTGCTTTAGCCTTCTGTGGGTCATAAATTCCAAAATCACCATTTGGAAACAAATACACTTGTTTGTAATGAATTCTTAATTTCTCAAGAAAAGAAAAGTATATAACTAGGAAATATGTGTTTTCATTAGTGCTGTGGATGTTACTGTGTCTTGTTGACCTCAAGATAGGCTGAGAGAGCTGGGACTGTTCAGCCTGGAGAAGAGAAGGCTCCGGGGAGACCTGAGAGCAGCCTTCCAGGATCTGAAGGGAGCTCCAGGAGAGCTGGGGAGGGACTCTTGGTCAGGAAGTCTAGTGACAGGACGAGGGGGAATGGTTTTAAATTGGAAGAGGGGAGATTTAGATGAGATCTTAGGAAGAAGTTCTTTGGTGTGAGGGTGGTGAGGCACTGGAAGAGGTTGCCCAGGGAAGTTGTTGATGCCCCATCCCTGGCAGTGTTTAAGGCCAGGCTGGATGGGGCTTGGAGCAACCTTCTGTAGGGAGAGGTGTCCCTGCCCATGGCAGGGGGGTTGGAACTTGATGATCTTTAAGGTCCCTTCCAACTCTGACCATTCTATGATTTTATGATTCTATGAAGATAGTCTGGAGTTAGACAGGGTGAACGATGACCTACCTAAGGTGTGTCTCAACAGATGCTCAACAATAGTGTGACTACTTGAAATGGGCAACTCTTTGCCCCAGCCAAGAAGACACTGTGGTTTGGACAAGGTGTAGAAACTCTGGTGGAAAAGGCAGTGATCAGCTGAACAGAATCTGGGATGGTTTCATGTATTCTGATCATTCAAATCAAAGGAGAGCAAGTATTTACTGCTTTGATGCCAATTATTCCTACCCAGGTGCATCAGAAGATATCAAAATGTTACTAAGAGGACATTTTAGGGACATTTCTTTGACTGTTATCTACATTTTGGCAAATATTATTTTTCTTTTTCCAGTGGTGGTGTGTTTGTTTTGCATAGCAATCCCGTCCTGGGAATCATTTCTTTTTTTCAGGATTTGGGAGACCATCACTTCTCCCTGTCCTTTCCATCTGCTGTCCTCTGGCCACAAATTTCTGCTTCATATAAATCAGAGCAAGCACTCAACTCTTTAGGGCATTTTTTGATTAATTGATGTTCTGGTCTCTGCTGGCACAATGAGGAAGTTTTATCTTCTCTGGAGTGGTCCAGGCAGAGAACCACAGAGGTGCTGTGGTCAGCCAAAGTGACATTCCTAAATATGATCCATGGCCAGGATCTAAACACATTTTGAGCTCATCCTCACTGGTTCTCCAGAGAGCAGAGCTTACAGGGACTGGCCAGCACTCACATAGGCACCATGCTTCGGGCTCATACTCTTTGGCACCATACAACCCTGTCTAAAACCCACATATTTTTGTATCTTACCAGAGATGTGCAAATTCCGTGCTTTTCTATCAGTTATAAAATCACTCTCTCTCTCTTAACTGCTCTTTAATGAGAGATTTTAAGGGTGTTCTCTGCGTGGCAGCCCATTTTCCTTGTCTCAGATATCAACTCCAGGGTATATTTGTTCCAGTCGCTGTTGGATGTGGAGATCAGGGAGAGAGATCTTTGCTTTTTTGCTGGTTTCTGTCTTGCACCATGACTATTGCAAAGCACAGCCAGATGAAATGGGGTGGTCTTGCAAACCCTGAGCTGGCCCAAGGGGGTTCTGGTGTCAGAATCACGGAGGACCTAGCGTTGAGGTCAAGGACTTGCCTCTGCACTGAACCTTCTTAGAAGAGATACAAATCAGATGAATTGCCTTGGTTTTGGCTTCCTCCACATCACAGCAGAGACACTGGGTAGCCCTTGAAAGTCTGCCTGGCTGTCTTTAGTTATAGAGATGCTGATCAACAATGGGAACAAGTCCTCTGGGATATATCTGCTTTGTCTCAAAGCAGAGGAGGTCCGCTGCTACACATAAGATGACGTTCTTCTTTCAGGTCTCTGGAAACTTTTCCTCAAACTTTCTGTTAGAAAGCAATGGGCTTGAGATTGCTCAGAGTGTATCTACTGGTCATCAAAACTGCAGAGAAGGCTTTTTTTGTGTTATGTCATTCTTTCATTGCAAAGTTTCTGAAAGACTTGGTGAAAGTCTTTCTTCCTGTCAGAGACCTCATTCCTCAGTGTTAATATATTTTGTTAACATCTTTAAGAAGCAACCTGGTTATCATCTCAGCCTAGAATGAAAAGAAGCTTCATGCCCTACTTACAGAAATCACCATATATTATACCCTTGAGGGGAAAAAAATTGATCTACCCTCAATTCTGTCCCTAAATTGGCAGGTTTTGCACAAAGAGGGACTATAAGACATCTTGCAGAAGAACAGTAGTAGGCAATCAGCATTCTCAGGCTGAGAAGATCCAGCCGCTCTGCAGATGTGCATCTGGTGTTCTGTAGGAATTACTCCTTCTTCCAGTAGGGAACATTTAGACAAACCCTATTCACTGGTTTGATTTGGAATTGAAGCAAAATAATACACGTCTCTGAAAAATGACGTTTGACATGGGTGAAAAAAAGGTGTTATTATGACAAAATTCTTTGTAAGAATTTTTACAGGAAATTTGATTCTGAAATACATCCACTAGTGGTAATAAGTATTGCTTTAATCCATCCAATCCATGATGTCAGGGGTTCTTATTAATTTTTTCTGTGAAAATGTAACAAAGATGGTGGTCATTCAGAGTACTTCCAAGTCGCAATGGTTTTATAATGTGTGATTACAATTTGTGATAGATACTGAGTTTGAAGGGTGTTTAACAGATGTGTTAAGTCTTACTTAACTAACTGGGACCTTGTAGGCAGGGGGATGACGTGAAGCCTGTGGAGATCATTAGCAGTTTCAGTTACATTATTATAAGCTTAGAGCAACTTTTGTGACTTCAGTGGGACTATCCTGGTCCACCAAAGGTTGGAGTTTGGCTTGTTGTCTTTTCATTTGGCAGGACATAGGATCTTTCAGTATGTATAACGTCATTATTAAATTAATTCTTTGTATTTTCTCATTTGTATCTGAAGCTGAACCTGTGTAACTGTGGTGTTATGTTAACAGAGAGAGACAGAATGTCATGATAGACAAAATAAGAACGACATTTCAGAGAATTTGTGGAACTTTTAGATAGGCAAGCAGAGATCATCTTTTATTTAGCAGACTTTCAAAGATGAGATTGTTAAGCTCAACCATCGTGCCACGGTTCTTTATTAAATTAAATTTCTTGCCTTGTTTGCTGCTCATTGAGTTAGTGAATCTCAACAAGTGAAACTTGCCAGAGGGTTTTAAAAAAACCAGTGATGGACGCTTGAGAAGTAGGTTTGCATGTGTGAAGTACATTACAAATAACAACAGGAGCAATTGATTATGTCTATACACGCAGAATTTATTTTATTTTAGTGTTTTGTCATCTTTGTGGCTTAGGCAGACAATATATTAGTTATTTATTGCAGGAGATTTAAGTACGAATTGATTTAAGTAACAAGTGGAAAAAAAGATGAGGTTTTAGCTTAGATGATTTATCACATTAAAGCTGTATTTTAGGGTAACATGTACGATATCTGTTCAGTCTTCTTCGTTGCTGGTGGGTGGTTTATCAGTGCAAGCACTAGAAGGTCACACAGCCTGATCTCCTCACTTTTAACTCTATAAATTCATCACTGAGCTCGCACAGCTCTTTGAGCTTTGGTGGATCTTTGGGGAAAGCATAAACCCTTGATGTGAAGCCCTCAGGAGAGCGATGTGGCTTTAGGTGGGTTGTGAAATTCTCTTCACCATTTCAATGTTGCCTTTTTTTCCATCTGGATTTTCTTTGGCTTTCATTAAGCAACTTTGGCAAGAAGAAAGAGCCTTGTTTATTAGGTTATATCTCTATATATGTATTTGTAAATCAGAGTCAGTTCTCTTCATCTTCTCTTCAATAAATTAATTAAGCTGACCACTTCCCTATTACGGTGTAATGGTGGCATGTGCATATATTAAATAATCTTGTTTATCTTTACACTCAGAGCAGCAGGCACACAAGCTCGTGCTAAACTCACACTCTTGAAATAAATGCATTCTAGAAACTGGCATACTCTATAGTGATCCTCCATTTATAGAGATGTTTTTGTAATCTGCTCCCCAGTCGGTTGTTAAGTGGTTTGTTAAGCAATAAATAGATTTGTAGAATGCTAATGCTTAAGCTGAAACATCAATCAGCATTAACATATCCTGGCAAAACTCTTGCTTTCTGGCCTGGATTCATTTTATGCCGAACTCTTCCATAGCTCTGGTTTTTCAAGAGCTTCCTATTGCCCTAAAATAACTTGTAAAGAAATGAGCAAAATATTCTCTGCCTCTCAGACCGCACTATTAAGTATTGATGAGGAACGTAGTTGTTGTTCTTACAGAGAACAATATAACATTTTAGCAGTTAAAAAGTTACCCAGATCATCAGAAAACTCCATAACATTTTTTGGAATCACTTTCACTCCTGGGCACTGTTGGTCACCGAATGGACTGTTTGTCCAAATGCAGCTTTGAAAACATTTCTGCATCTTTTAGTTCATAAATATTTCAGCTGGCTTTCATTTATTTATTGTCCTTTCCTTTAAACCACTTTTTCTCTTTCCTTGGAAAGTACAAGAGGGATAAAAGTGATTGTGTTTTAATGAGTAGTAGGATGTTGATGGCATCTTTTTCCCCCAGTAGCACAGGCTCTTTCTCTGCCCTCTGCCCTTTGCTGGGGGATATTGAGACCTCCAGTTTTGATTTGTTTCATCTCCGTAGACCCGAGTGTTGATGATGATCTTCAAAGGGGCTTCTGTAACCCAGTGGCGGTCAAAAAACAAATCCTGATGATTTCCAGTTTGTCTTGGGTTGCAGTCACTTACCCAGGTTCACACAAAACACGAGAGAAACTCAAACTTTTATTCTAGTGAGACAGAAAGTTCTGTTCTGGAATGCAAAAAAGGGGAGCGAGGTTGTGGAAGAAATTACAGTTGCAAAACTGCACCTCCAGATTCTTCTTAATGTAAAAGCTCCTTTCTAAGGCTTTTATTTGACTTCATGGAATGACCCACAGCGAAGCCAGCTGGTGAGATTGCTGTCTGAGGGAATGGGAATGGGCAGCGATGGCTTTGGCCAGTGTGGAACCTGGGACTGCGTAAAGCCAAGCCATGTCTGGACCAGTCCCCTAAGGGGACAGTAAACTTCCCTCTGCTTTGGCCCAATATTTTATGTTATTGTAGGTAGGATCCATCTCATATTTTGAAGATTTGTACGTGAGCAACTGTATAAACCTAGGCTTTTTAATGGATTGTGTGTATATATATATATATATATTTAACAGCAGTAAAGAGGCTAACCCTTGTACCAAAATTACTTGTTTATGATACAATTTCAAGCACTTAATGAGTACGTATAACTAAGGTCTTGTTTTCCTGTTGTTAGATATAAGCAATATTATATACTTGCACCATTCTTAACATCTGCATGTAGGTTGCAGATAGAATTTCATGGAGATCCATACATACCTGTGTTTTCTGCTTCTCCCAAAGTAAAAGAAAGTGCAACGATTGCTTTTCCTAACCATTACTAACTCTGTAACAGGACTAATGCAGCCAGACTTTCCCCAAACTTTCTCATTTTTACTTTTGGTTATCATTTTAAATTATTTTATTTTATTTATCTATTGGAGTCATAGAATCATAGAATCATAGAATGGTCAGAGTTGGAAGGGACCTTAAAGATCATCAAGTTCCAACCCCCCTGCCATGGGCAGGGACACCTCTCCCTAGAGCAGGTTGCTCCAAGCCCCATCCAGCCTGACCCTAAACACTTCCAGGGATGGGGCATCAACAACTTCCCTGGGCAACCTGTTCCAGTCCTCACCACCCTCACACCAAAGAACTTCTTCCTAAGATCTCATCTAAATCTCCCCTCTTCCAATTTAAAACCATTACCTCTTTGGAGCTCAGATTTAAGAGCTTCATAAGAGTCATTTCTTCTCTCCATAACTAGTGGTGGTGATGGTAGGAACTGATAACTTCAGAGTGAATTCAACAATACATGTTTTTAGCAAGATCATTGCTTTGTGAGCAGAGGAGAATAGCCAGGTATCTCCAAGGGTATTTTGAACCTCTCTCCCATTACAATGTACTCCTCCAGAACAAGAAAATATTTAAGTGGTTGGTAAAATCAACCTTTTTTTTTTTTTTTTTTTTTTAGCCACTTGCATGGTTCAAAATAAATATTTTAAGAGTACCTTGATTACAGTAACTGCAGCTTGATTATTTAAGGTTTTACATCTGTATTTGACTACTGTTTGATTTACCAAAATGTAAAATGCTCACATTTCATTTGCATGTCATTTAAAAGGAGATAGTAGAGTTGAATCTCTTCAGGAGCATTTAACCAAAGGAAGATTTGGACTTCCTATAAATACCTACTTAGCAATCACATAAGAGCCTGTGCTAACCCAGGTGTATGGAATGTCCTGAATTTTGGTCTATTGAACTTCTTCTGCAGCCTGGTCTGGGCAGGAGGATGGTCATCACAGAGTCACTGAATGATTTGGGTTCAAAGGGACCTTGAAGATCATCCAGTTCCAACCCTCTGCCCTGGGCAGGGACACCTCCCACCACACCAGGTTGCTCCAAGCCCCATCCAACCTGGCCTTGAACCCCTTCAGGGATGGGGCAACCACAGCTTCTCTGGGCAACCTGAGCCAGGGTCTCACCATCTTCAGAGTGAAAAGTTTCTTCCCAAGATCTAAATCTCCACTCTTTCAGTTTAAAACTGTTCCCCCTCGTCCTATGGCTCCCCTCCCTGATGAAGAGTCCCTCCCCAGCTTTCGTGGAGCCCCTTGAGGTACTGGAAGGCCAGTATAAGATGCTGTGTTTTCTCTCTCCCCAGGGATGCGACAGGGGAATGACTTTGGCACCCAGTATCGCTCGGCCATCTACACCTATTCTCAGGAACAGATGGAAGCTGCCTTGAAATCTAAAGAAGAATATCAAAAGGTAACGTTGGGCGGGGTGTGGAGTTGCTTCACGTATGAGTGGAGGTTAGAGGTGTCAGCTGTTAGCACCAAACCACTTCTTGTGCTGCACTTTGTCTCCGTGTTGCTATTGGAGCTCCTCACTCCAGTACTGAACATCCTATTTGCTTTAAATTCCAGGTTTTCTAAAAGGGTTTTTTTATGTATTTCAGTTTATAACTATGCAGAAAGAAAAATGGTTAACTTCTGCAGCATGGGTACAGCAGAGCAAAACTTTGTGGTTTTCAACCCTATTCAAACGTATCTGGACCCCATACTCTGATAGACGTAGCCAAAGTATTAGACCCTAGAGTTCTTCAACGCTGGGGGAAAGTCCTGATCAATATTTGAGCTGAGTAACTCAGGATCTCCCACCTGCTGCTTGTAAGACGCTTCTGTCGAGCCATTCCATAAATGTCTTTAATTAAATGTGACAGCCTGTTACTTAGTAAGACCATTTGTTTTGATGCTAGGATTTGTGTGAGAGAAGATTGACCATTTCCCTTTCCATACACTGTCCCATTTTTCAGTTGACGGTGGATTCTGTCTCTTCCCTGCCACACAGGCTGGTATTTAACTCATGGCAGAGGGATTGGTGTCCTGAAGCTTTGCTGCATGGTGATTGCTGTCTTGTCCAGGGCTTTTGTCAATGCATAATCCAGATTCTACGGCAGAGCTATATAATTTCTTATAATTTATATGAAATAAATCACACACCTACAGACCAGGGCAGTAAAGGAACCATTAAGTAGCCCTAAGCATTCACTTACACTGTGGCTTCACTAAAGTGTTGTGTGGAAGAACCAAGGGTTTTGGTGAATATCTACATTGAAAGGTAAAGAACTGTGTTTTGAAGAGTTGATGTATGAAGAGCCATGGACCAAGATTCAGAAAGGAGGTGTGGGAGCTGAACTCTTGGGTGACAGCTTGGTTTCCATAAACGCCTGTGCGACATTGGTGGGATGAGCTCCGGGTGCGCTTTTAGGGCTGGTTTGTACGCGCCGTTGGCGTTCTTTTGCATGCAAAGAGATACTTACTCTGCAAAGTAACTAATTTGCAAGTCGTTCCCAGCAGTGTGATAACTGTGCATGTAAATTAAAGTGTTCGGTGACATATATATTTTCTCATGAGTAGCTGAACATGCGGGGATAAGTCAGTCTCACAGGTGTTTATCTTTGTTCACGGAGCAGTTTAGATGGTTGGGTATTCAGGTTTATCGCGCAGAACTTCTTTCTCCTCATTGTTTACCTTAGTTCCATTGCTTTTCCAAATTGTTTTTGATCCTTTTTGTTCACATCTGCTGACCAGTATCACACCGTAAACCTTACAGCTTTCCCTTTGCTTTCCCAGCTCTATTATTCTCTGCTGTTATTTGTCATTAAATTAATACGGACTTGAAAGCACGACTGCGATGTAGGAGATTGCAATATGATGTTACAGAAATTTCCATCATCAAATAGATTTCCTTAATGGCACAATTTAAAATTTACCTACTTTGAAGTCTATCACCATTTGAAAAATGTGTATAATTAGTGCATTTATATAATTAGGCACAACTCTGTAAGTGATCACATGTCGAGTTTGGTTTTCGCACTGAAGGAGGGGGAAGGAAGGGACTGTGTTGCCAACTAAGGAAACACAGAGAGATGTACTGAAATTCCTAGAGGATGTGTGGTTTCTGTGGGTTATTAACAACAATAGTTGTTTAGATGTGGCATTGGGGGACATGGTGTAGGTGTAGAGTAGGGTAGATGGTTGGACTTGATGATCCCAAGGGTCTTTTCCAACCTAGATGATTCTGTGATTCAATATCTACAATATTACCTACTGTGGTGTTGCAGGAGCAGTAGAATGGTTGTGTGGGAAACACACTGAGCAAACAAGATGTTCAGGAATCCCTTTTGATATTAAATGTTTGGGTGTTACATTCATGTAAATGTTAATACAACTTCTCTCCTCAGTATTGCAGCAATTTAAAATCAATACCAAACTCTTCTAGCGGTGACACACTCGTATCTACACACCTGATAGTGAAAGGAAAAATATCAGGGGATGATGTAAAGCTTGATTTGTCCATGATAAGCAGTGGTGCGTGCCCCAAACAGGGGAAGGACTAGCCAAATATTCATAGTGCAATAACCACAACCTGTACAGGTGACTCTACAGGTTTTTGGCACAGCAAATGAATAAAACCAAAGGTAATTCATTTGCTTGTTGACTGAATAATTGAGAATATGCTCTTAGATGTCTTTTTGAGCTGAAGTCCTAGAAGAGAGGCAAGAATATCCTCCAAATAGGAAAAAATACGTGTTTGGTAGATGTTGTAGGTTTTTTTTTCATAAAGCCAGATGTGATTGTTGGATTAATGGAAACCCACCTGGATGCTGTCCTGAGTGCTGTGCTCTGGGCAGTCCTTTAGCAGGGGAGTTGGACTGGATGATCTCTAGAGGTCCCTTCCAACTCTGACAATTCCCTGATTCCGTGTTTGTTGACTGATGATAAAAAACACCCAATGCCAAGATTTGTATCATGAATTCCTGTCCCCGTGACAGGAATTACCAGCTCCTCTCCAGCAATCGGAGACTTGTTCAGCTCTGGCCACGTTTTGGAAGCAACATGGCCTGAGAGGAGCAGATCTACAGAACTGAGGACCCAGAAATGTGTGTTTCAAGAGGGTTTGCTCTTCAGGAGCTGTAGTTTAGTCCTCAGCACCACAAGCATCAACCGGGTGGGAGTCAGTGATGCTTCTGGTGGAGCTTCATCAAAAGGAATTGGGTTCATCCATCCCCAGACCACTTTGGGATGTGAACCAGAGCATGAGAAGTGACCACGATCAGGAGATTTATTACAAAAACACGCTTCTGCTCCAATCCTAGACACTAATGGAGCCCAAACCTT
This sequence comes from Thinocorus orbignyianus, assembly GCA_013400375.1. NCBI lineage: Eukaryota > Metazoa > Chordata > Aves > Ciconiiformes > Thinocoridae > Thinocorus > Thinocorus orbignyianus. The sequence continues at coordinate 113,190 of VXBW01007692.1, forward strand.
CAGGGCAGAGCTATGCTTGAGTGGAGAAATACTGTTGCTAAGAGCCCTGTGTCCCCAGCTCCCACCAGCCTACGAGTGAGACTCATAATGCGCCTTGAACCCAAGTATCCTGCAGGGTTACATCTATTTTAAGTTGTGAAACTTGTTGCTGATTCATGCAGCTGTTTTAGCAGCTGAGAAATGGCGATAGAGCAATGAATATGCATCGAGCCGCGCGTCTTTAGCTGTTGATGAAGCTGAGTGCATACAGTCAGAGTCGGCTGGTGGTAATATATATTATAACACAATAGCACTGCCAGTAAATTGTAACACAAAGTGTAATCAGAAAAACATAAAATGAGGGCCAGGGCTTGGTGAAAGTAGAGCGAATGAGCTGTTCCATCAGTTTTGCCTGAAGCTGAAGTTTTTTAATACAGTTGAACCTGAGGTTACTCAATTTTCAAGACAGTTGCTAGGCTGGATTTGCTTTCCAAATGGATTAGCTAGGCAATAATCCAAATAGCGAAATCAGGGTGGGAAGAGGTTTGTATTTATTTTTTTCTAAATCACAGGCATGCATTTGTTTTGCCAAGCACTGGCACTGGGTTTTCAGGCTCCACGAATATACCAAGTCCCTCTCTCCCACCTTTGGCTTATATTAAAGCAGCATCCTCAAACTGCCAACATTTCTGCATCCTCACATAGGGCAGTGCTGATGAAGTACATGGTGCACAGGGAGCAAAGAAGTATTTGGCAGTATTTGGCAGGAGAAGACCCTTTCACAAAAGAACTAAAGGGCCTCTCAGTGAATAATTGTGAATGAATTGAGTGATGTGAGCAGGTAATAAACTCTTGATTTGTTGTAGCCAAGAGGAGTTGGTAGGGAGAGTTGCTGTCCTTTGCTCTTAGAGTTGTAGTTGGGAGACAGCAGTAAGGGCTAAAGTGAGAGAAGGATAGAAATGTTGACATTTTATGAAGACATTACAAAGATGGCCTTTACTAAGGTCCAGAGAACTGGAATGGAATGTTTTTTTACTGAACATATAGAAAATGTAGATGAAGCACAGAAGTAACTTTTTGATGCTTAGGAATGGATGGAGCTTTCCTAGAAGTAATATAAGATTTTTTTAAATGTTTTTTGCTATTTGGACTCTAAGGCTACAATCTTGGAAAGTTTCTCTGCTTACCTGAAATACCCTGGGCATCTGCAATACTGCTAAATACCTGTATTTAGGTAGCAGATTTTAGGCGCACCATGATGTCTCATGAGTTTAATGGAAGTTCAGATCCCTAATTCACATGTTCACCTCACCAGGAATGAAGCAGGTTGGACAGATGTGTTCTCCAGGAGAAGGGAAGGAAGGAGTTAGTAGTGGCCAAAAGAAGATGTGGTATTTCTGCAGTGTAACAGAGACTGGGAATCTTTCATAGCTTTGCAAAACCAAGAGCTTTGTATTTGGCATCATGGAGAAGAGATATGAAATGACGTGGGAACAAACCAGCAGACATTTTTATTCTAAGAAACTCAGATACTATAACATCCTAAGTTCATGCCATTGAAGTTTTTATCCTGTTGCCACTGACATCAAGAAATGCAGCCAAAAGTGTGTATTAGTTTTGAGCTATCTTTCTGCTGCAACGCGACCAAATTTTCTTGGAGTGACAAAGGCAGCAAATTTTCTGCAGTTTAAGGTAAATAGGAAAAGAGTTAGCAACTGTTCACACAAAATCTCCTCATCCATAGCTGAATGCAGCCTTCTCGGAGAGGGATGAACATAAAAGGGTATCTCTGTAGCACAGATGAGTGATTACAAAATAAATAATGGCTTAGCTTATCAGATCAGGTTTGCTTATTTTCATAAGAGCTACCACCATCAATCAGGAATCAAGTAGCTCCTATTCACATCAGAGTGAAGCAGAGATAATTTGATACGTAAAGCTCCGCAATAGACATAATTTCAAGAGGTGTAAGCAGGTGTTATTTTTTTATCAACTCCATTGTATTGCTTTAATAACAACAGCCTACTTTTAAAAAGAGCTATTTAACTTTTCCCAACAAAAAAAACCAACAAAAAACCCAAAAAACTCACATGAGAAGCTGTCTCCCAGCTAAAGCATTTTCTAAAACCACAGCTGAAGGTTGGAAATTCATTCCATGAGACATTTTTTCATGCAAATAAAAACCCAGGACTGTCAATCCTGTAGGTTTGTAAATAAGCCTCAACAGACAGAATCCTGGCCACTTCATTCCATAAGAGACTGAGAGAGCTGGGGCTGTTCAGCCTGGAGAAGAGAAGGCTCCCGGGAGACCTTCTAGCAGCCTTCCAGAATCTGAAGGGAGCTCCAGGAGAGCTGGAGAGGGACTCTTTGTCAGGAAGTGGAGTGACAGGACAAGGGGTAATGGTTTTAAGTTGGAAGAGGAGAGATTTAGATTAGATATTAGGAAGAAATTCTTTATTGTGAGGGTGGTGAGACAATGGCCCGGGTTGCTCAGAGATGTTGTGGAGACCCATCCCTGGAGAGGTTTGTAGCCAGGGTGGATGGGTCTTGGAGCAACCTAGTGTGGTGGGAGGTGTCCCTGCCCATGGCAGAGGGGTTGGAACTGGATGATCTTTAAGATCCCTTCCAACTCTGACCATTCAATGATTCTATGATATAGGGAATGAGAACAAAAATGAGCACCCCTGGAAATCCCAGGAGGACTAAGGGCACCTCCCAGGACTCACTGTGGCAGAGGAGAAGCTCCACCATCCTGGAATGGGTGCAGCACGTTGCCAGTTCCATGCTATTTCTGCTCCCTGGGTGCAGCAGCAGCACATGTTCCTTGTTTTTGTCGATGCTGCACAAGGCAAGAATTTTTTCAGCTTTCCATTCTGCATCTGGGCTGTTCATTTAATCAAAGGCCAGGCATTTCACTTAGCCCTTTGGCTGTTGCAAATACAGCTAATCATGCATTTGAAGTTAGAACTCTGAACAGTATTATAAAGCTGTACTTTCTATTTTATAATCATTTTTTTCATCTGGGAGGTCATGGAGTTCAGCAAAGAAGCCATTTGCTTTATTGCACTGTGAATGTGAAGCCAGTGCTTCAAGCTAACGCTTATATTGGACATTTAAATTAATATTAGAAATTGCCCTAATGTAAATATGGAATAGGTTTGACTCCAAAAATGGTTTGTAAATGAAAGATTTCCTGCTTTTTGTTGCTTGATCAGTTCAGCTTGCAAGTAAAACCCTAAATTTGTATAGACGTCAAGTTTTCATGTACTTATGCAGATGAATTCTCAGTCTTCAGGGCAGATTTCATGCTGATCTAGGAGCTGAAGATTTAAAGGGCTAAGCTGACTTGCCTACAGGAGTCTAGTGCCGTTTGAGATGTCCCACCCTACTCAACCTGGAGACCTCCAGCTGCCACTCCAGCTTGGCACAGATCTGTTCTCCTAGAGATGGGTGCTAGCTCATACCAGTGGTAAAGCAACATAGTGGGGACTGTAGTGATACCAACACACTGAAGCTAAATAGCTTTGCATCAGCCTGTAAATGTGTTCCCACATGGTTCAGTGGCATCAAGGATCATTCTGAAGGGCTCCTGGTTGAGGCTTTTGAATGTCTTGATCTTGATTATGCATCTGTTATAAGCCTCTAGAAGTTTCACAAGCACATTAAATGTCAGGAGCATAAATTTGGTTATGATATTAATAATGCTGCTTTAAGTGTACACAGTGATTTACAGGGAACAGGATGTAGTTCCTTCTCTTAAGGAAGCTCTCAAGGAGCTTGGTTTAACGAAGAGATTAGTTATGCAGAGCACATGATAAAATAGTCTAGGAGGTCAAGGCAAAAGAAAGATGATCATGATGAGCTATTGTTACTGTTCTGTGTCAGATCTTGTCGTCTTTGGGTTAAATGTAGCCCTTAAAACTGACTTAAGCAAAAACTTCCAGGAAAAAAAACCTGAGAAATCATCTGGAGATGTGTCGAATCTCAAGATGTGTTGAGAATGTTGTGTCTTAATTTTCCTCTGGCCTTTGAATCCATCCATATCCAGGTGCAAGATAAAAAGAGGGAGCAAGATGGTCTTTAAGGTCCCTTCCAACCCAAACCATTCTATAAGGCTTGCAATGGGGCTCTCTGCACTCATCTGGAGAGAGGAAGAGCAGTTGGCCTGGCTTATAGTTTCCATACAAATTAAAAATTAAACAAAATGCCCTTTTTTAAAAAACAACAACAAAAAAAGAGACCCATGCATTTTTAATGAGCCTGGTGAAGTCTGGGAGCATTCCTTCTGCTGTCCATTACTTTTGCTTCTCCTTAGTGCAGAGCGTATGATGCGAAGAACACTGCTCAAACCTTAAGTTTGACAAATGTATGCCTAAGCCAGAATAAATTTAATTAGGAATTCATATAACTACTCATTTGTCTACTGTTTATCCAACTCTGTAACATCAAGCTCTCCATTGAGCTGCTGGAGGAAAATCACCTCTTCTACTTTTTCTCTTCTTTTTCCCACTGCAAGTTTATTCCAGCCTTCATTTGTTGTTTCCTTCTTTCCCACATTGTTTCCTGGCTCTTTTTCTTTCCAGGATCTTCCATCATTTGACCTTGACTGACATCTCTCTCTTCCTAGTTCTCCACTTTCCCCGGTCTTCAGATTTTCCACTTTCTTTTCCTATGTTTTGGAGAACTCTTATCTTATTTTTATCCATGCAGACAAAGATAAATTTGTATTTTTTCTAGTTGACCTTTACTATATGCCATTTAGTCACAGGATTTAAAAGTAAATCTAACTACCCGGCCTATCAAGATGGAGAAAATACATTCCATCTCTCTGCTGCCTAAAGCATCCTAAGATACCTCCTACTGCAGGACCGTGTAAGTGTGTGCTCTCGTGGGCCAGTACAAAAAATGTCCTCAAAGACTTGAGAAATCATCTCCAGTGACGCACTGCTTCCAGCCCCCAGGACGTTTTGCTCTGTAGCTTTTGGTCCTGACCTTTCCCCAGGCAACCAGCTTCCCTGTGGCTTATTGAGGTTAATGTATTTCCATTCTGGCTGCTCCTTTCTCCTTTGCTTTGGGTATTTTTAGTTGACTCAGTTAAACAGTTTTTGATTTTCAAAGGAACTGGATTTAAGGCGTTCATAGAAGAAAATCTCTTTTACACATAAAGGCGAGTAGGGAAAGGCATCATGAAAACATTCATGAGGTTCAACCAGGCCAAGTGCAAGGTCCTACACCTGGGTGGGGGCAATCCCAAGCATAAGGTGCAGGTTGCCCCATCCCTGGAGGGGTTCAAGGCCAGGCTGGATGGGGCTTGGAGCAACCTGGTCTGGTGGGAGATGTCCCTGCCCAAGGCAGGCGGGTTGGAACTAGATGATCTCTAAGGTCCCTTCCAGCCCAAATCATTCTATGAGTCTATAATGAAGACCGATAGCCAGAGACTGAAACTGTGTGAAGGTAAGTATTTGTCATAGTGACAGTGAAAGTCTTGGATCCACCATTTCTTCAGGAGAATACTCAGTATTAATCTATAATAATAATAATTATAATTATTTTTCCTCAGGATATGTGTGTAGTTAAAGTTGTAGCTTTACACACCAGTGTTCTCATATCAATAACTTTCACCAAAAAGATTGTTTAATTTAGTTTTGAACTTTCTTGAAGGTGTGGTTTTTTTTAAATATGGATACCAGAATGGGATGCAGTAACTCAGAATGAACTTAATCAGTGCCGTAAATAAAGCTCAAATTACCTCCTAGGATACACTGCTGTTTATATGTGTGTTCTGTAGATATAGCATTCGTTGCTCTGAGATGTAAAATTTTGGATTTGACTTTCCTAGCAATTGAATTTGGCATTTAAGCGTGTTACAATGATCTCAGCTCTGCAGCTGGGAGTGCCCCAACGTTATCAGCATTGGCTGTAACTCTGACCTTCATGAGATCTGCCAATTTTACCAGCACTAATTTTATAATCATTTCCAAGGGTTGATCAGTGCACTTCATAACTATTCTGGTGCAAGTCCATCTTAATCCAATTATCGTTTCCTTTATTGATACCGTGTAGCCCTTTTTTATATAATTGAGATGGTTATATGGTACTAAATCAAACATGAAATGTTAACTGTATTGTATCTACAAAGTTTCCTTTGTCAGCTAAACTTGTAATCTCATCAAAGAAAGATGTTGGGTTTGTATGTGACCTGTTTTCTACAAAAACATGTTGATTGGCACTAATTATATGCCTCATCATTTTGAATGTCACTTCTTTTTTTGTTGTTGTTGTTTGTTTTTTTGGTTTGTTTTGTTTTTAACCAAGTACAAATTGGCAGAGCGTTGTGTGTGTCGTCTTATTTCTCCCTTTTGAAGTGCTGCAGGAAACCTGGGCTCGTTTCCTCTGTGACAATATTCAATACTAACCATCCACTGATTGTGTGAGAGCCACGTTTTTTCTAAAAAGTTGAAAAATGAGACAACTTTGAGTTTATTGGACACTTCTTCATGCTGAAGGACTCCAAACTTCAAGGCTCAGTTTTTGCATTCCTTAAAGAAAGTGTCCCAGATTATTATTTTAATTTTTTTACTACAGAAAATGCAGTATTTTCCCCAGTAACAACTCAGAAAAGTCTTTTCCTAGAAAATGCAGAAAATTAATTGCTTCCATCAAATACAATTTAATGACAACTTTCAACCCACAAGGTTGTGTTGAGAAGCTTAAAACACCCCTGGCAAAATTCTGTATAAAAAAAAAAAGGGGAAGAGTTAGAAGATGACAGGGAGGGATTGTAACATCCTTCCTCCTTCTCCGCAAATACACACAAGCGTGAGCTTTTAGTATCATCTCCCTCTTTTTCCTTTTTTTTTTATTTATTTTTATCTCAATCAGCTAATTATATCGTGGATGATTATTTTTCACCCAACACTTCTTGCCATCATATAACCGTCGTTGCTGTTTTATGTGCCAACGATCATAGGAAATAAATTTGCCCATTATCCCGTGATATATTATGATAGGAAAATAACCTTCAGAGCGGAATTGGGGGGATGTAACGGGGCTGCAGGAAAACCTGGTTTGTTTCATTGCCCTCTAGTGGCCTCGCAGAGCTTCTGCCATGGCATGAAATGCAGGAGCTTGATTGCCTTTTTCTTTGTGTGCCACACAAACCATCAGATTTCTTGTCATTTGAGAAGAAAGTTGTTTGTCCACATGGAAATCCGATAAAGCAGAACTATCCCACTGCTGTTTGTAAATTAACAAAACAGGGGATTCTCTGTTTTGTATATTTTCATAGAATCATAGAATGGTTAGAGTTGGAAGGGACCTTAAAGATCATCAAGTTCCANGGTCTCACAAGCACATTTTGAAAAAAATGATCATAGAATCATAGAATGGTTTGTGTTGGAAAAGACCTTTAAAGGCCATCTAGTCCAACCCCACCTGCCATGAGCAGAGACATCTTCAGCTAGACCAGGTGTTTCAGAGCCATGTTCAACCTGACCTGGAATGTTTCCAGGGATGGGGCATCCACCACCTCTCTGGGCAACCTGGGCCAGGGTTTCACCATCTGCACTGTAAATAATTCTTTCCATGCTGGAGTGGAAATTTTATTGGCATCCACAGGGGCTGATGATGGGGGTGTGGGGGTCCACTTGCAGGTGTCAAGATGTTGAAGGCCCCGGAGTGTTCATGGCTTTGCATCTTGAGCTTGCTGAACATCTTCAAGTGCATTAATACCTGTGGAAATCATGAGTGCTCAGCACCTTCCAGAGTGAGCTCTTCACAGTTGTCACACTCAGTGCTTGGCACTGGACAGAGACCACAAAAATCGATGGGATCTAATTCTTATTTTGCAAATAGAAAGAATGGGACTTTTTCTCCCCTTAATTTCATTGCAAGGTGATATTTCCGTGAATACATCAGCAAGGTGCATTAGGCATATGGATATGTATAGATGTTGGATATGTACCAGGCATACTGAGGGAAGAAAGAGGAGGAATAATGGTTGTATTGGGAAAAGATCATAATATTTAGAATGGCCTTTTGTGAATTAAAAACAAAACCCCAAACAGGACTTGAGGCAAAGATTTGAATTGTAAGATCAGAGGAAATCAAACACTGCTCCAGAATGGTTGGTCCTATTTTTTAGTTAAAGTTAAAATGCAGGTCTGAATTACGGGGTGTTAGTCAAATGCAGTGACTTTTTGCTGTAAAATGCTTGTCTAGTATATATTGACTTTATACAGTGTCATATTTCTGCTTTATCCTGGAAGGAGAGGAAGGGGAAAAGCTTTACTGGGCATTTTTGAGATGACAGCACAGCTCTGGCTCGGGTAGTTGTTTCAGGTCAGGTATTAATTTAGCATCAGGAGAAAATCAAAGCTTTCATTAGAGAGCGGAACACGGGCGACTCGAGCACCTGTGCAGAAGAGATGAAAGCACAGTTATTTGTACGTCCCTGTGTGCGGATGCACATTGAGAGTGCAGGGAAAAAATAAATAAATCAAATTGCAGCTTTGCACATACTTCAAAAATGACTCACTCCCTCTGGTGGGAACATTTAATTCTGAACGTGTGATGCCGCTTTCCCTCCTCCTCCTCCTCCTCTTCTTGCATCCACCCCCCCTCCCCACCACCACCACATTGCATTCATCTTGCTTGGCATGACATCTGCTCCCTGTGCTGCAGAGCAGCACTTTGGTTTCTATGGTAGCTGCTGTAGCCAATGGATCCACCAACCAGGTCAGGAGAGGAGGAAGAATCATAAAATCATAGAATGGTTAGAGTTGGAAGGGACCTTAGAGATCATCAAGTTCCAACCCCCCTGCTCTGGGCAGGGACACCTCTCCCTAGAGCAGGTTGCTCCAAGCCCCATCCAGCCTGGCCTTAAACACTTCCAGGGATGGGGCATCAACAACTTCCCGGGGCAACCTGTTCCAGTGCCTCATCACCCTCACAGCAAAGAACTTCTTCCCAATATCTCATCTAAATCTTCCCTCTTCCAATTTAAAACCATTCTCCCTCCTCCTGTCACTACACTTCCTGACAAAGAGTCAGGAAGAAAAAGCCCCAAGTTGCTGGATTTGGGCGCACGATGGCTGTTTGACCTCAGCCAGTGGGCTTGGATGCCTACAGAGAGGATGCCCCAAGAGAGGATGCCCCAAGAGTAGGTCGCTCCCATGGACAGTAACTGCCAGGGGCATTTGATTTCTTCTCCAGCATGAAGTGGCTGAAAGATGATAGTTAAGTGGAGGGTCTGAAGAACAGCAGATTGAGAGTCTGGGTGAACTTCACTTGGTGTTTTCTTTTTGCCTTGTTAGGTTTCCAGTTTTGCAGCCAACGATCCTCCGCTTCTGCCTTTCAGATGGTGAAAATGCAGATGCCAGACCTAAGATATTATAATTGTCTATTTATAACATAGTTTGTCATTAGAATTACCGTGTCGGTTTTTGAAACAAGAGAGGATAAAACCAGTTCACAGTCTACACCTGTAGCTCGGTTTTGTTTTGTTTTGTTACGCTTTTTATTTTAAGCAGAGATCCTTGATTTGTTCTGGCTCTGAATTCATTAAGAGGCCTGAATTAGCATCCTGCCATATCATCTGTGGCTTCTTCCCTCCTCCATCCCCCCAGGTGCCAACACCAGGGTTGGGAGCTGGCTCTCTTCAGCTACAGTGAGTTGAATAAAACACAGAGCCCACTTCTTTTTTTAAAGAAATTCTTTATGTAATGGAATCAGAATATGGTTTGTGTTTCTCAGTTGAAAAACCCCATGAGGGTTGTCCTTCAGGTTGCAACGTCTTGACTCATGTACCACCAGGGGACATCACTGCTATGAAACGTCCTGTTAGATAAGATGATAACATCCATCTTATCACCTAATACTATGAAAAAGATGTATTTATTTTAGAGCTGGCTGTACATTAATCTAAGCCTCCAGGAGCTGGGATTCTCTAGTAAAATTAATATGGACTTGGCAAATGTGAGAGGAGAGGTTGTCAGAGGCTGGTGTCTCTCCTGTTTCCCGTACCTGGTCTAATGAAGGGTGTGCATCCCGGGTCCATGTGTGAGGTGTGAGTTCCTGGGTGATGCTGGGCTTTGCATGTCTTTGGAGAGACAGCTGCTGGCTTAGTGAGGAGAATTTAGTGTTGAAGGTACTTTAGAGAACTCTAAAAAGTCTGTTTTATTGCAGATGAACAAATCCTTTTCATGTCCGCGCTTCTTTTCTTCTCTTTGAAAAAAATATTTTCTTTTTTTTTGTTCCATTTTCTTTAATGCTTGGAATTTCAGGAAGCTCCAGCCAAGTATTTCATCTTGTGCGAACAACATTTTGCATCTTCAGGCTTGACCAAGATGCTTTGGATGGTTGTATTATCTCGCTGTGTCTGTATCTTGCATCGTTTTCCATTTTCTCAGTTATTCCCATTTAATCCTAGAAAATCTTTCCTTGAGTCTTTATCAACGTGCCAGATCTCAGATCCCCCTCAGTTGGTTTTAAGTAGCTGTCAGTGGCACCTTACGTTCTCTAAAACTCAGTTGTGGTGTGTGGCTCTCTGATCCTGTTCTAAAATAACACAAATTAGGCTTTACTAGAAAAAAAAACACCAAACCCACAGAAAGTTTTGCCAAAAGAAGAGATAGACCTTTCACCTGGCTCTTTAGGATCTATGGTTATATCTTGATGCTGCTTGGTTGCCTCTTCTACCCTTAGTCTTGCTCCTGTTCCCATCTGTTGTGTGGACCCTCTTCCAGTTGCACAGAAACCCTGTTCTTGTCTCCCATCTTTAAGGGCATTTAATTTCTATTTTATCATTAATAGTCCTCCTTATAAACAACTTTTATTGTTTTTCTTTTTGTCTCTAAGACAGTTTTCATAGCCTTTAAACTGACTAAACATCTGACTTGAATGCCTTGAGCTGTCTGGAAGTCAATTGGGTAGCTAAATCCTTCACTGGCCTCTTAAAAGTAGGTGGAAAAAAGCCAGGGAGATCTCTGGAAAGTCATAGAATCATAGAATCATAGAATCATAGAATGGTCAGAGTTGGAAGGGACCTTAGAGATCATCAAGTTCCAACCCCCCTGCCATGGGCAGGGACACCTCTCCCTAGAGCAGGTTGCTCCAAGCCCCATCCAGCCTGGCCTTGAACACTTCCAGGGATGGGGCATCAACAACTTCCCTGGGCAACCTGTTCCAGTGCCTCACCACCCTCACAGTGAAGAACTTCTTCCTAAGATCTCATCTAAATCTCCCCTCTTCCAATTTAAAACCATTCCCCCTCGTCCTGTCACTAGACTTCCTGACCAAGAGTCCCTCCCCAGCTCTCCTGGAGCTCCCTTCAGGTCCTGGAAGGCTGCTCTCAGGTCTCCCTGGAGCCTCCTCTTCTCCAGGCTGAACAGTCCCAGCTCTCTCAGCCTGTCCTCATAGGAGAGGTGCTCCATCCCTCTATATGATCCCTCTATCATCTGTATGATGATATAGTTACCTGGGTCCCCCCATCACTTGCAGAGGGCACTGTAGACCCTACCTGGTTTACGCTGTCCCATCACAGTCCTGTTCACTGCCATAACTTCAGCTGCAAATGATTCCTTTGGGAGCTAAGATCATCTGGCATCTGTCAGTATTTAGCCCTGAATGGTCATAGATCCCATGATCCACTTTGGAGAGGTGGGACATGAGTTCTGCTCATAGAAGACGCTGCATCAGGAGAGGGCAGGTGGTGGCCTGAGCTGTTACTTGGAGAAGTTATGATCTTTTCCTAAAATGTTGTTGTAAGGAAGCTGATTGGGATCAGTAAGGGCTTAAGACAAAAATCCGAAGGCTGTGGGCTGCTTGTGATTGTGCAGACACCTGATTTATTCAGATTATAGGTTATAACTTGATGATCTTTAAGGTCCCTTCCAACTCTAACCATTCTATGATTCTATAACCGTGATAAGTTCCTGGGGCCCAGCATGACTTCCATTTAAAGTGTCTCACACCGTGATAATGTTCTCAACTTCCATTTGGTTTTTCTTTGCCTTCTACCTCAAAAAACACAGTTTCTGATCTTGCTACTAATATAATCCATACTATAAGGTTTTTTTCCTATCATTGTTAGAGTCCGGGACATCTTGCTGTGGGTTTATTTACAATTTTACTGCTTTTTTTGAACCAGTTGTTGGCTTTTTTATTTGTTTTTTTTTTTTTTTTTTTCTTGAGATAAGTCAGTTTATGACTTCTGTGTCTATGTACTGATCAGTGTTTGAAGATAATATTAAAAATGGGATTAGCACGTAGCAATGATATATTAAATAGCGTAATTCATCATTTTGCAGAAGCCATCATTAATTTAATTTGTTTAATTAAAGTAGCCCATTAAAATGCGGGTGCTGGATTTAGTTACTGGCATAAAAACCACCACTGGCTTCCTTTTTTTGTTAATGGGACATAATGTTATAGCAGGTCTCGACAACTTCAACATTTTGCTAATTGAGTCAGCGCTTCAATTTGAAATTAGTGTTGCCGGGAAGGAAAAACAAATCAAATAGAGGACCTAGCTAGCATTTAAAACTTAAAACAGGGGGTTTCCTTATATTCTTTTTTACTGGATGTGAGCAGGAGGTCAGGTTGTTATGTGAACATTAAAAAATGTCATCACCCGACCTGCTGCACGCTTGACAATGCGTCATGTTTATCCTGACAGAAAGCAGCAAACAGAACAAAATGAAAAGGTAATGAGGTAGAGCACGGAGGGACTGTGGAATCTTCCCCTCTGAAAGCTCTGCAATGTTTATTAATGCTGCTGCTTCGAGAGAAAAAAGGCATCCTGTCATAAAACGCCAATGCAGAGTTTTCCATTTCAACTTGTACTTTTGGAATTTGCCCATGGCAGAAAAGAGAAAAATGAAGTAATTCCATATCTGAGCGTAAAAGCACAAAATATATCCGTTCTGGTAAGCATGTTTCAGTGGAGAAAGTCCAGTTTTACCCCTTTGGTGAGGTCTTTATGGTTAAAATCATAGAATCATAGAATGGTTAGAGTTGGAAGGGACCTTAAAGATCGTCAAGTTCCAACCCCCCTGCCATGGGCAGGGACACCTCTCCCTAGAGCAGGTTGCTCCAAGCCCCATCCAGCCTGGCCTTAAACACTTCCAGGGATGGGGCATCAACAACTTCCCTGGGCAGCCTCATAGTCCTGAGCTTCCTACAGGTTTTCCTTCTGCATGGCTGTTCTGGTTCTGCCTCCTGCAGTCGTCCCTCTTTGGGTTGGGTTTGTGCTGCCTCAAAGTGAAACCCCCAAACCCTGTTTTTTCCAGACAAAAATACACTAAGTGCCTCTGCTCGGTGCTGGCTGACCTGTCCTGGCTGACCTACACCGATTCCTAAAACTTGCACACAAAGCTCTGAAAGCTTGGTAGAAAATTTTAGTGTCCTAACGTAGCATCTAGTGCAATTTAAGATGCTTCAGGATATCCAAGACATTTGTATGGAGGTGTTAAGTGGAATCACAGAATCATAGAATGGTTTGGGTGGATAGGGACCTTCAAAGGCCATCTAGTTCAACCTCTGTGCCATGGGTAGGGACATCTTCAACTAGACCAGGTTGCTCAGAGCCCTGTGCAATCTGACCTGGAGCGTTTGCAGGGATGGGGCGTCCACCACCTCTCTGGGCAACCTGGACCAGGGATACCATGTCCTTCCTGTGCTAAGGGCTCCAGAGCTGGACAAAGTACTCTGCCCACCAGAGCAAAGGACCAAGGACCATCAGTCAAAGGACTTGCAGGAGTCCTGCACACTTCAGAATCAGCAGCTGGAGGTCAAAGCAAAGTATTGAGGCAACCAAATCCAATTTTCAGCTTACTAGCAGGCACCTCTGCTGTAGGTTTGTCCAGGACAGGGTCATAGTGTGAGCTATAGTTAAACATCTTGCATGAGCTCTTTCCTTGGGCTTTTTCATTCTGCATTACAGATACAGGTGAAAGCCACCCTGACACTGGTGTGGTAAACATGGTTATGGCCTGGGTCCAAGTGTTGCCTTGGGACTGCGTGCACTCCTCAGTTATCAGTGTGGTCCCTGGCATGGTTTTAGCCTTGTCACACTATCAATCTCCAAAGCAATGCCCATGAGAGATGTGAAGGTGACAAGGTGAAGGACAGTCCCCAAGAGGCAGTTTCAGCGTGACCAGACCGTTGGGAGCAGGAGAATCTGGTTGCTTGGACGTGAGCCCAGCCGCACCGCCTGGCCTGTGGACCGCGTAATGAATAATGAATGATTCAGCACACTTTATTTCCCAGTATGAATGAAGCCATTCCACATCAAGAAATACTTCTGTGAATGAGAACGACTTCTACCCTTGCCTTTGATCGTGGGGAAATCAAGCAATTCTCCTCTCCACAGTAAATAATGCTCTCCACTTAGCCGAGTGTCATTTTGCTGGATGAGAAAATGGGTGGAAATATTTAGCAAAACCACTGCCATAACCTTCTCTGGTGGTTGGAGATTTTCAGATGCTCCAAGCAGTTACAAGGGATGGGATGAGGGGGAATGGTTTTAAACTGGAAAAGGGGAGATTTAGAGTAGATATTAGAAAGAAATTTAACACTATGAGGGTGGTAAGAGCCTGGCCCAGGTTGCCCAGAGAAGCTGTGGCTGCCCCATCCCTGGAGGGGTTCAAGGCCAGGCTGGATGGGGCTTGGAGCAACCTGGTCTGGAGGGAGGTGTCCCTGCCCAGGGCAGGGGGTTGGAAGTGGATGGTCTTTAAGGTCCCCTCCCACCCAAACCATTCTGTGATAGGGCAACTTGGGGCCACTTCTGGGTGACACTGTGAGGCAGCCAGGGGGGTGAAAGGTGGTAGATCTGGGATCTACAGTCTGAGTTATTTTCTGTAGAACGGAGGAACTGGAGCTGAAATGATGGTGTGGAGGACATTAGTTCAGACCCCTCTGTAGTTTGTGTACCTGGATCACTCATCCAGGACAGATGCAGAAAAGTCTCACTCAGATGGTCAGGAAACATGGAAGTATTAAACAAGAAAAGACTGTGATGTGTTACCTACCAAACAAGCTGAGCAAAACAAGAATATTATGTTTTTCAAGAAAGGAGTAAATATCAGGGAGAGAGGAAAAAGCTGTTTGAAATAAAGAACAATGTTAGCACAAATCCAGGTGGGTATAAATTGGCCACCTTTACATTTAGGTTTGGAAATTGGATGTTTTATAATCATTAGAGCAGCTGGGTTCAGGAACAGCAGCTGCCCAAACAGAGTAGAGGGGGTAAGAAATCTGAGGATTTATGTGCCAGTGCTTGCAAAGTTCAGGAAAGGATGTGTGTGAGCTTGAGTGGCAGGAAAGAGAATTTGAAAACACAGGAGAAGTTATTCCAGACCTGTGGCTTTCTCAGTGCAAAGTGCTACTATTTTCTGAACTAATTTATCCTCATTTTGTTGCTATTTCAGAAGGGCTGCATTAAGCCATACTGCAACCCATGCCTTGTCTTTGTGAATTTAGAGATTTATTGGGAAAACCATTACTTTGCTCATCAATATTCAATTTCCTGGGCTGTACGGTCAACCTGTTTTGTCTGTCTCACCATTCACAGCAGTTTGGGTAATGTCACAAGTTGCAAAGGCCAGTGTACCCAAAAGACATGATATATGGAAAACAAGCAAGTTCTATGACCAGAGAGTTCTCTGATGATGGTAGAAAACTAAGTTTTCTGGGATCATACACCAAGAGCCAGTCAAATCTCAACTGCCTGGTTGTCACCACCATCATCAAATACTTCAACTTTAACTAAAATTAACTCTGATAAAATTAATACGCCGAGCACAGAACTACTGTCATCTTAATGATGAAGTGATGCTGTGTCCTGATGAGCCAATCAGTTCACCAACAAATAATAGAGTTAGAGTTTATGTCCACCAAGGAATTTAGAGTGAAAACAGGTAAAACACTGAAATTAACTTCTTCACAGATATTGAATGAATAAAGAGAGCTATATTCATGGAGGAAACTGGCCAAATTGTGTGAATGGATGCAATAGAGGGTTTGGGTCTTCCGAACAGATCCTCAGCTCCACTTTCAGTCTCCAGGTGCTGGAGTGTGTCCAGAGAAGGGCAACTGAGCTGGTGATGGGTCTGGAGTCTTGTGAGGAGCAGATGAGGGAGCTGAGGGTGTTCAGCCTGGAGAAAACGAGGCTGAGGGGAGACCTTCTCGCTCTTTACAACTCTCTGAAAGGAGGGTATAGAGAGGTGGAGGTGAGTCTCTTCTCCCAAGGAACAGGTGATGGGACAAGAGGATCCAGCCTCAAGTTGTTCCAGGGGAAGTTCAGATTGGATATCAGGAATTTTTTTTACCCTGAAAGGGTTCTTAAGCCTTGGAATGAGCTGCCCAGGAAAGTGGCTGAGGTACCATCCCCGGAGGATTTAAAAGATGGGTTGACATACTGCTTAGTGACATGGTTTAGTGATGAGTTACGTTGATGGTTGGACTAGATGGTCTTAAAGGTCCCTTCCAACCTAGACCATTCTGTGATTCTATGATTTTGCCAAAGGCATCAACACTTGAAATAAGTACTGCATGTTGGTGATCCATGATGTCTTCTCCAGGACCAGAGGTTTCCTGTGAGTAACCATATTTAATTCAGCTGATCAGTGTGTCTGAAAACACTACAGAATGTCGCAGCGTATCCCTGATGGTGAGAACTGGGTTGCAAATGTGGTTTGATTATTTTTTTTTTTTAAAACTACTGGGTTAATTATTGCTTTGATTATAGAGCTAGAATTGCCATCTGTCACAAGCTCTGTGGGATGACCAAGCTTATTTTGGCTTAGTGTTTTCCTACATATAATGTTTATTATTCCCAAAATACTAGAATGTGGGACAGTTACTATCATCCTGGGACAACTTGTCATGTGGTGGCTTTACTCATATCATCACACTGCGCTGTAATGCAATTAGGTTTTCATGTGCTGCTCGATGAGGCTGCGAGCTACATGATATTATGTTGTGCTCAGCTTAGAGTTTTGACACAGAGACAGAAAAAAAACGGTGCCTCTGACTGACATCTCTCATCTCTTTAATTAATGTCATTTCCATGGAACTAGCGGTTAGCCAGTAGCTTTCTTGAAAGTTGAGAGCACTTGGGAAAATAGGATGTTACCGTCAGATTAAAATAAGCTCGTTTTGTTAAGGATCCTCCTCAGATCTATCACAAAACAACCCTCTTCTGCTTTGCATGGGGAAGCTGTGAGATCAAGTCTCGCGGTGCCGGCTGCTGTTGCTGTATTTCAGGGAAAAAAAGGCATAAACACATCCAGTTTTGTTGGAGATTTTGCAGATAAAAGTAAATATTTAACTGCCATCCTAAACTGAAAATATTTCCAGGTGAGAAAACACCAATCTGTGGAAATACCACCAAATAAACAGGCAGATGTATTATCATAGAATCATAGAATGGTTAGAGTTGGAAGGGACCTTAAGATCAACCAGTGCCAACCACCCTACCATGGGTGGGGACACCTCCCACCAGACCAGGTGGCTCCAAGCCCCATCCAACCTGGTCTTGAACCCCTCCAGGGATGGGGCCGCCACAGCTTCTCTGGGCAACCTGTTCCAGTGCCTCACCACCCTCACAGGAAAGAACTTCTTCCTAATATCTAACCTAAATCTCCCCTCTTCCAATTTAAAACCATCACCCCTTGTCCTATCACTCTACTCCCTGACCAAGAGTCCCTCTCCAGCTCTCCTTGACCTCCTTTCAGATCCTGGAAGGCTGCTCCAAGGTCTCCCCAGAGTCTTCTCTTCTCCAGGCTGAACAGCCCCAGCTCTCTCAGCCTGTCCTCACAGCAGAGGTGCTCCAGCCCTCTGAGCATCTTTGTGGCCCTCCACTGGACCCGTTCCAACAGTTCCATGTCCTTTGACCCCTGTCCTTTATCCCTTAACTTGAGCCTTAATTGAACTTGGGCTTTTAATTCTGGGAGAAGACATGACCATTATCAGCTTCGCTGGGCTGCAACTCATGGGAAAAGTGTAAAGTTTTGGAAAAACTCATATTCTGAGCCAGAACTCAAGAAAAGGATCATTTTCCCCACTGGCACGTTAATACAGCGACACCACCAAAGCTTCTTGTGGGTATTTTTCCCTAAAAAAAAAAAATAGGTAGAGGAAAACTGTCACTCTTCCCCATTAGCTGCTAAAAAGATACCTCCATGTCTCCGCATGCCATCCCACCCTGTCACTTACTCCTTGCTTCTTCGGGCTTTTCCTTTGCATTTTTTCATCTAGAAACAATAAAGGATATTTGAACCCAAGATGTGTGCAGGGAACAACTTCAGAATTACTGGGTTTTTCATATTAATTGACCATAGAGGAGAGGGATGGTGTATTACCTCCTTTTTCGGTTTATTGAAGTGATCCTGATGGCAATCCTTATGACCATTTCTAATCGTTTTAAAAAGGAGAAGAAGAAAAGAAGAAAAATTAATTGCCACCAGCCTAGCTTTCATGATGAGCTGTACTGACAAAATGCGATACCTGTCTATAGGCAATGAATAAAGTGCATGTGATTTCAAACTCTGGGAGATGAGAATGTAAAAAAATCTGTAGCAGGTCTCTTGTCACCGCCTCTTCTGGCCAACCATGAAATCCTTTGTTGTTTTTTTTCTTCTTCTTTTATTTTTTCTTCTTTTTTCTCACAATTTTGCCGTGGAACACTCTGTGCAAACAAGCTTCAAAACCCGCGTTACTGAGCTTTTCAATTAAATTCCCATCAAAGCCACAAATAGAAAAATCAATATGCTTCATCTAGTGTTTCTAACGTTGCTCAAATACTGCCTGAAAAAGGACACTCTGGCACTGGGGTTTTTCCCCCCATTTTTTTTGTTAATGATTTTTTAAAAAAATCTGATGTTTTAGGCTCTCACCTCCCAAACTCGAAACAAATTTCGAAGCTCATTTTCCTCCCTTTCATGCAGGAAATACGACGTCTTGGAAACTGCTGGCTTGTTATTGCATGTGTATGTATTTTTGCCAGCAAATTCTTCCTTGGGCAGGGATGCTTGAGGACCTGGGAACATCTCCCCAGCCCGTGGGTCAGTAGACACCCGCCAGCCATGTCCCTCGCAGGGCAGAGCTCTTTTCCAGGGTGAAGCCTCTGGAGATGCTCAAGGAGATTTGGGATTTCAGAGGAGGCGATGGGATGCTGTCCCTCGAGCTCTGCAGCCGTTTCTGCTGACTGTCTTTTGCAAGAGGATGCGAAAGCAGAGAGGAGTTGTGAACCCAGCTGCCGCGTCAGCATCATTTTAATTAAATATATATGGCTTTCTGTAGCTGTAGGGATAGCACCACTTGTATTACTTCTTTAAATGAAGGGCTGGAATGGAGCACGTTTAAGTGTAGAGAGCAGAGGAGGGTGTTAGAGTAGGAGAAAACATCTAAACAAAAGCCTTGAGGCTGAGTGAGATTCCTGCTTCTGGCAAACTTGGGTGCAATGTGTGTTCACCCATTAGCTTTAACTCCTTGTGTGCACACAAATCACCTTCCCAGCTCGATGGGAGCCCCTGTGCTGTTAGCACAGCCACGGGGGTGTTTGGGCAAGCATTATTAAACCAGCATTAGTATGCAGCAAGGTGCTCTGTGCCCCGCTAAATCACTCCGTAAAGTGACCCTACAAGCTCTCCCTCTCTTTGTTATGACAGCCTTCCTCCTCGTGCTTCTGAGGCAAGACTAATAGGACTTAAAAGTAGGGAGTTAAATTAAGTAGATGGGAAATGAAGGCAGGGGTAGGGGCTGAACTGGGAAAAGGCTGGTGGGAAAGAGAGAGACCGTAGATGAGGAGAGACCCTGGGGGAGTCGGGCTACAAGAACAAGGCACAAGAAGCCTGAGCAGGATGGGAATTGAAGCGTATTTTGAGCCTGGCATAATAAAGATGGCTGAAGCGTCCGCTTTGAAAAGAGAAATGATGTAAAACACACCAATATTTGCAAAACAAGATGATCTAGAGAAATGATGCGTGTGAAAAGGAAAAGAGTGAGGAATGCGGAGGACGTAGCACACAAAGGAAGTAGATAAATGGCTGGAAAATGAGACTGTTTCTGGTTAGAAGGAAAGAACATCCAAGTCATCTCTTTTTTTTTCCCCCCCTAGAGACTTATAGTTCAAGAGTGCTTCTGACCAAACAGAACACCGTATTCCTGGTCGTATATGGTATTTTTTAACACTTGCCAAATGGTGTCTGCTAGCTTGTAACAGATGTAAAAGATCATTTCCCAAATCTGCAAGAATTGTCACTTGCAAAGTGAAGACGTCTTGACTGGAAATAGAGGAAGAATGAATTATGCATAGAGAGTGCTCCATGCCTATTTTTGATGGTGCATGGGCACAGTCTCCAATATTATTTGTTTCCTTGGATTACGTTTAAAGAGGGGCATGAGTGAGGAAAGAATGAGAAGGTGAGCAAGCAAATCTGCCTTAAAAGCATGTGCTGAGATTTCCTGACTGCTGAGACGCCAGCCCAGCCCTGCAGAGCTGTGAGGAACTCAAATCAGGATGTACAAAATGTTAGTTACTTCGTGGTCCCTTTGTCACCGTCACTAATGAAATGGCATTACAGCTGCAGGGCAAGGCAGCGTTAACAGCTGGCTTCCCAACTTCAGGCTAGTTAATTCTTTCTTTATTAATTAGCCAGAGAGAAGCAAACTGGTAGCAATCCCAATCCCTTGCAGCGTGGCGAAGGACCACAAGTTTCTTCTCGTTGTTTTGAAAGTCACGATTTCCAAACATCAGGTGGAAGAAGCCACCACTTTCCCACGGTGCTCGCTTTTCATCGGTCGTGGATGACCCGTGGTCCCCCTTGTTTATACTTTGACTCCTTCTGTTAAATTGGACAAATTTCATTCCAACATTTTTGTCATACAGTTGAAATTGTGTAGGGCAGGTCAGAAAATACATTCTTTTTCTTAGAAAACATCCAGATTATAAAGGTTTATGAACTTGTTTTTGGTTCACATTAAAGCAGTTAAAAATGAGCAGCTCCAAGACCCAGATGCCCAACTCTGAATGGTTTATCCATAGCATCTGGGAGGTAGTTCTGTGTCCTGGCTTGGTGTTACATGACCAGTTCTTGCTTCCTGAAGAATGTGGTGTGAAGAGTTATGGTTAGTACATTACTGTCTTCTCAGTTTTTAAAATCTGACTTATTCCTCGCTGTCTTGAAACTATGAGTAGAGAATCCATCGCTATAATGGAAGAGTAACAGCAAAAACTGTATGGAGTGAACAAAACACCCGACTATATTGACTCTTTATATCAAGATATGGTGACACTAACAAGTTTTCAGATAACTTTAAGGTTTTTTGAAGAATTTCATCTTATGGTCTTGCAGTGTGTATCACACTCAAGCACATAAAATCCCAGAGGGTAGTAAGGAAGTCACATTTCAGGCTAAAATCCCATTAAAATATTGGCATGTCCAACAGCTTTTTGAGTGAAAGGTTGAAATCAAGATTCCTTTAAATTCTGGGAGTGTGGCTCCTGCCACGTGTTTGCAATCACGACTCTGTGCCCGTTGACTCCAAGAGAAGCAATTAATCCATTTTTGGGGTCATAGACTGGGGGATCTGGTTTTCATCTTTCAACAAATGTCTCTTGGTTCCTTGGGGAGTTAATCTTTCATAGAGCATGGCAGCGTGATGCTGGTTTGTATATGTATTTTTATATTCTCAGGCAGTTACATCTTGTGTGTTCCACGTGAGCCCATGCAGCCCCATCATTAGCTGGTATAAATAATCACAGCTCGGGTGCTTTTCCAAGTATTCCCTTTGGGTTTTGCTGGCTGAGAATATGACCCGTATCCTTTCAAACCTGCTGTGGTGACAAACTTGGAGCCCGATCCTGCTTCCAGCAAAACTCAGGAGACTTTTCTTGCAAATAGCTTTAATGGTGCCCGAGAAGGCCCCAGATCTTAGAGCTTTTTTTTTGTGTGCTGTTTGCAGTTTTAAGGTTTGAGGAATATATTAACTTAGCTCTGATGAGAAGGGGAAAAGGCAACAGCGCTGTTTTTCATCTGTGGAACTACAGTTGTTGGGTAGGCTGTGTTCTTTTTAATGCTTTCCTCAAACGCCGTTTTGTAACAGTAAAATGCTCACTAAAAATACTAAAATATTTTTAGTCGTGGAGTACAAATCAGATTGAGCTGCACATTTCCCTCGTGAGTAAAAGTGATGAGTTTGTGTTCATTAACTCGGGGCCATCTGGTGCAGACATGCTGCAGTCTGTGAATCAAACATGCATCAAACTCCACGGATCAGAATAACCGCCAGACCCAGTGTTCGGGGGGCTTGGGGGTGGAGGGAGGAGGAAGAAGGTAGTCGATTATACATTTCCTTCTTTTTAAAAATTAACTCTGCCCTACACCAGATTTCAGAGCTTAACGTTACACTGTTGTAAAGTTCCAGGCTCATCAGTGACCATTTGAGTTGCCGTTGGTATCTGCCATCCTGACTGTTTGGTGTACAAAATGACTAAATATGTGTTCCTCTGAGTTTTTAAATAATGTATCTTGAGGGTGCAGCTACACAGATGCGTGTAAGGAATAAATCCAAACAGCCTTTCTGGGTTTGCACTGATGCAGGTCAGTGGCATTTTCCCCTACACTGGCATAACTGGATGAGATTTTGTTGCGTTTCGTAGAAAACTTTGAAAAAAGAAGAGGTTGTCATTAGAGGCCCTGATTTCACCTGAATTCCCACCAGCCTGGCAGCATTTATAGGCTTCTCACCCAAATGTCTCCAGGCTTTCTTCTTCCTGCCTCTCTTGTTCATGTTTTTTCTGGGCTCTGCCTTCACCTCCTCCAAGCTCATGCCTGCTGGGAGTTGAAATGATGCTGAGTGGTCCTGCTGGGTGGTCCCCCAGGGTGGGAAAGAGCCAGTTTTAAACCTGTGTGTATTTTGAGATGGCCAAACCTGAATCACCTTGTGAGTTCATCATCACGTGGCTCCAGCTCCTCCCATCTGTGTTACATTATGTTTTCCTTATTTTTTAATTGATTAACCCTTGTATAAGCTTGAGAATGACACAGACTGGGGATCATGGGAAGCATGGAGACATTTCTTTTACATTCTGGGAACCCAGTTCCTGGGACATTTTCTCAAGAAATATGTGTGTCTCAGTTTCCCTTTTGCTCCTTTCTACCTGCAAAGTCTGGAGGGGTGAATTCCTTCCCCACAAATGATGAGTAAAAGGTGGGAGCATGTCAGGCAGGTGGGAGTGGGCTGAAAACAACCAGTGTGAATGGTGTTACTGGAGGAGGATGGTGACAAACCAGAGGTCACACGTGGGTGTCACAGTTGCAGTTCGTGGCCACATAAACCCGGCAAAGCTGGGATGTGAAACACCAGCAGAAAAAGCTGTTGTCAAGTAATCATAAGAAGCCTTTTGCTTAGGAGAAAGGGAAGGGTTGAATTCAGGGTACTTCTAAAGTGGTTTTTAAAAAAGGATCAGGCCCATTTTTTGATCTCGAGGCCAAGTTGTCACATTCTTATAGTTGCTCAGATGAAAACAAAGTAGGGTGGCTGTGGCTGTGGTGTCTTTCAAGGTAAGTCCTGGGCCCTTTGTGTCCCCTGGTACAGGCAGTACTGGGTCAGACGCCAGGGACTGTAGGGAGCTGTGGGCCACCCAGTTGTCCCAGTGCCTGAGATTATTGTGAGCTAAAATTATTGTGACCTTGCTCAGGTTTCCCAGGGAAGTTGTGGCTGCCCCATCCTTGGAAGTCTTCAAGGCCAGGCTGGATAGAGCTTGGAGCAACCTGGTCTTGTGGGAGGTGTCCCTGCCCAGGGCAGGGGATGGACTAGATGTTCTCTAAAGTCTCTTCCACGCCAAACTATTCTGTGTTTCTATGATTCTTCCAGAAGTAAACATTTATCTTTGGTCAAGAGAAGTTGCTCTCGGGGCTCCACTTGGCTTAATGAAATTGTCCATACACATATGCCATATGTGCTGTTAAAGATGATCGGGGTATCTGAGATGTCCACATAAAGCTGGCAGACATGACTCAGAACCCACAGGAGATCTGAGCCACGGGAATAGCAGTCAGGGGCTGGACAAGATTCCCTGGGGCATCTCAAATAATGCCTGTGGATGCTGATGTCACGCAACCACATCCTTCGGGAAGTCTTTATTGGCTTTAAGGGGAGCTTAGAAACCTTCCTGTAAATATTCAAGTGGAAGCTTCTGGATGAGAAACCCATTTCATCTATTTTGTTAGATGTCCTTGGATGTGAGTTGTATTCTCAATATCTGTGATGTATCATAGTCACAAAGTTGTGTCTGTCCTTGCAAAAACAGGGCATCGTGTCTCCTTGCTAAACCAGCTACAGCCCCACTGTGGGAATTGGAGGACAGTTTTTTCCCCGTGGGTTGTGGCCACAGCTGCAATCTGTCTGTAGGAATGATACAGCTGAAAACCAGGATGAAATCCATACAGGACATAGCAGAAGATTCAGGTCCACAATCTGTCACTGACTTAACAACAACAACAAATTTCTATTATTAATATATGAAGGGAATGAGAGCAGGAGTAATAATCAGTTCTAAGCAAAGATCATGTTTCCATGACAATACCCCTATCAGCAGATAATCCATATAACATAAGCTTGTCTGTCCTGCTGGGATGTCTTTTGGTATATTTGGAAAGAAAAATCCTGAAACTCGAACAGAATTCCACCTTTGAAAAAGTTGTTTGGCTTTTTTTTTTTTTTGAAAGATTCCCATTCTTTTCATCCCTTTCTTAAATGACTCATTGTTGATGGGAGCCAGTCAAAGAAGATGACAGCACTGCACAGCCCCCTTGTTTCTTTTCTCTGTTCTCTTTGAGTCTCCTCATCACAATGACCGTCCTTGCTCTGTCTCTTAATTTCCTGCCTGGATTCAGTCACTCTGCTCTCCCATTAAGGGCAGTTTTTGTGAATGGCATCTTTGAAAGCTCATCCTTGCTTTCATTTGCCTGTGAGGGGGAGGACTGCTTACTCATCCCCTTTGGGAAATGGAGTTTACCTTCCCAAGGAAGTCTCTTTTTTCAATACTTGGTACTGGAGTCTTTGCACAATTCTTGGTGAGCTTGTTGGCTCTTCCTTTGTGCCACCTCTAGGAAGAGAAATACACGTTCATGCTTATTTATGGTGTAACTTTCAGGCTCTAATGGCTCATTTTTCAAGTAAATTTTTCCCTGGGACAAGGTGATTTCCTTAACATCTTCTATTAAGGGATATTTCAAAGTTGCATCAATTTCTTTCTCTACGGGATTGCTTATTTCCCCCTTCAGTCTCACGATGTTTCAGTTTGAGTCTTTGGATTTTGGATGCTGATAAAATTCTGGATCCTGATTCTTATTGTGTTACCTGACTGTTAGTTAAGATCCATTTATACCCACTTTATGGCTTCTTTGCACAGCAAATTCACAGCAAACCTCAGCAGAGAGAAAAATCAGGTGCCTGGTTTTTGTTGAAAGAGAACTAAAGGTTCATTCCAGCACCTGCCTTTGCCTAGAGGAGATGTCAGAAGTTTCCCAAGCCTCTGACGTGAGCAGCAGAGCATACCAAACCTCCATCCAGCACCACTCCCACCATCCAAGCCCATCACAGTTCATCTGCCAGAACCAGTAGGGTTTTTTTGGCGATTTGCTCTCCACACTTCCCATTTTTGCGATCTGCAAAGCAGTTATTTCCCATTTCATAGAAATTACCCAGTTAGATGCAGTTCTCAGGCAGACAGAAGTACCTCAGCAAAGTGATTTTCAACTCGTTTTCCGTTAGGCTTTCCGAGGGAGGATCCTTCTCCTGCTTTCTGAGGGAGACTTTATAACTGCTGATCTTCAGGAGTGGTGATCTCGGGGGGCCATAGCGGATAAAACAAGGTTATTTTCATAGATCTGCATTTGCCTGTTTCTTCCTCCCCCCGTATTTCCTTTCAGAAATTGCAGAAAAGAAAAAGAAGGAATTTTATTCAGTGCTAGTGTCATTATTATTACTCTTCTGCTGTCCTTTTTTTCTAGTCTTGGCACTCTTGTTTAGCTACGTGCCTACTTTTTGGTGTATGTCGTGGTTCTGACTGATCAGAAAAAGCAGATGATAGTCCCTCCCGGTCCCCCCCTAAGAAAAAGAGAGGAGAGGAAATGATTTAAGCGATTTAGGTGTTTAGAATAAAAACCTAAACTACTTTAATGAAAANAGTCAGTTGGAGGAAGCCCAGCTAAAAAAAAGTAAAATTGTAAAATAGAAAATTGGTTTGTTTTACCTCAGTCCAGGCCAGCGTAGGAGGTGGCCTTTCCTGTGGCCCTCGGTGATTTAATAGGCTCAGCCCCACTCAACTCGGCAAAGCTCAGGCTCCTCGCTTGCTTTGAAGATTTCAAATCTGTTTCTTGGAAAGTGAAGAGGGGCAGCGACTGTCACACAGGATGCCAACGTGTGATGAACGTACTGTGTCGTCAAGGTATATGGCACAATATTAACTGACAGGGGAGAGCCAGCTCCTCTCCCTTTATAAACNATACAAAACCGCATCAAGCTCCCAGAATGACAATCACGTCACCAGCAGGCATCAGGAAAAGTCCCAGATCAGGAGTTAGATTCCAGATGTGGAGTCAGGAACACTCGGATCGGGGTTAAAGGCAGATGAACAGACAGGGTCCTCCTCAGACATTGGGCATCGAAGGAATAGGATTGACCTTTGATCCCTCAGCTTTTATACTGAGCAGGATGTGGGTGGGATGGAATACCCCAGCTGGTGAGGTTTGGGTCCCCTGTCCTGTCCCCTCCTCCCCACAGGTGTGACCCCTTGATGCTTTTCCGCTTCTGACCCTCCAACAGGGCAAATAACGCAATGCCCTGTCCTTGGTTGTTGTAGCAATAAATACAAGCAAGAGCCTCTCTGCACCATCCCTTGATGTGTTCAGGTCTCATCACTGGGAGAGTGAACAGTTTTCTGAGCAACAGGCTGTTAATTTCAGAGTTTAGTTTATTAGAAGAGACCCAGCTAAAAAGAAAATCTGTAAAACAGGTAATTGGTTCGTTTTACCTCAAACCAGGACACTGTGCAGCTTATTGTGAGTTTAGGCTCACATCTCCTTTTCATCAATGGTGGACATGAGAGGAGGCTTCTGGTCTGGAGGCCACTAACATTTGAGG
>VXBW01007692.1:140413-156626 GCA_013400375.1 Thinocorus orbignyianus
GATGCCAACGTACTGTGTCGTCAAGGTATGGCACAATATTAACTGACAGGGTAGAGCCAGCTCCTCTCCCTTTATAAACACGACTGCGGTACAGCTGTGTGCCTGCACCAGGCTACGTGGGAACAGTATTAATTTAAATGCTTTAAATCCATCTGGATCTTCTTGGCTCTCTTCTGTGACTCCAGAAAAGCTCTTTTTTTTGTTTTTTGTTTTTTTTTTTAGGCTGTGTATCTGAAGATTTCCATTTAATACGGGTAAATAATCCATTGCTATGTGCTGGTCCGAAAAGAAGGATGAAGGAGTCCTAATTAATCAGATCTTTTCCTAATTGGCTATGGCAAAGAGGTTTCCAAGCGTGCCAAGTGCATGAAGTGGCTGAAGAGCTGGCTTTGCCTAAATAAGATAGAGACTGTTTCTGGAACCGTTGTACTGAATTTGTTTGGATTTGCTCTGAGGAGAAGGCAGCGGGATGTCAGGTAGATTAATCTTGGCTTTAGTACATCCCATCCCGGAGTGTCATCCCTTTGCCTCCCGTCTGCTTCTCCCGGGAGTTTTGCTGCAGCATTTTTAGCCTTGGATTTTGAATAGTTTCGATGAGGCTCGTATGAACCAAATGCAATTTGACTGGCACCTCTGGAGCAAGCGATGTTTCAGGCAGTGAGTAGAATTAAATTGTTGACTGTGTGTCATTAAAGAAACGAGAGAAGGATTTATAGTCTTAGCCATTAGTTTTCTTCATTTTGATTCACAAACAGCCTCTTTGGATCATCTAGAGAGTGCAGCTTTACATCATTTCTAAGCAATCAAATGTGATGCTGACCATTTCTGTTGTCTGTTTTCCTGATCTTGGTACTTTAGGATCACCTTGTTGGCCCAAATCTGCTCCCTTGGTGGGGAACACCCCAAAGCAAACCTGGCAGGAGCCAGTTGTCACTCCCTGGATGGAGAAATGTGGGTGCTGGGATGGTGTCACCTAGGAAAATCTCTGACCCTTTGGCCCTCTGAGTTTCTGTGTTTTAGAAATCACCCCAGGAAACGCTCTGAGTTATGTCAGGATGTTGGAGATGATCATCCACTATCCCGTTTGCTGAAGGTGAGCAACCATTCAGGGGAGTCACCAACCCAATTGTGTCAAACAGGTCCTGAAGACACACTGGAGAAGAGGAGAAGTTCTGGCTGAGCCCAGCAGAAGGTGCTCCATGGAGCCTTTGGGCTTGCAGTGATGCATCATTTTTCCTCGGTATCACAGATGAAAGGTACAAGCTTTTTTCCTGAACCAGCAGTAGCTTAAAAGGAGAGATGGAGAGAAGTAAAGAGTGAGATAGCCCTGGTTTGAGAATGGCTGCCGTCAGGCTACAATGAGATTAAATCAAATGTGTTGTGAAAGTTCTGGTAATTAATTGTTTCTTAAACTGTGCAGCCTACTTGTTTGATCTCTCTTCTGCATTTCTACAGCGGTATATCACTCATTTTTCTTCAGTCGTTTTTCCTTGTGAACCATATTTCTATACTTCACATTTGATTTAGTAACCATAGCAATGAAATAAATGCATTGTCTTCATTTACAATGGTTTCTAAACAGGTACTCATCTCCGTGTTAGTCCTTTAACAAGGGATAGCTCCTACCACCGGGAGGAGAAAGCTATGGAGTACGTTATTGAAATAGTTTTCACTTTGATTTGAGTGACATCAAGTCCAGAAGTCTCTCATAATGCATTTGTGTCTCATTTATTGCTCAAGAGTATACATAGAAATACATAACCAGAACTTTCCAGGGGTATTTTTTGTGGCGAGAGAGAACATGGGTAACCTTACGTCTTTCTGGATACAAAGAGATGCATTAATACCTTCTCTTTCTTACTCTACCCTCACATTATCAATAACCCAGAAGTTTCTATAGATAAAAAATAAAAATAAAAAAGAATGCATACTGATTTTTTCTCTAAGAAAGAGTACACACTCTTGTGCTTGAGCAGTCCTTACAGGAATGGATGGGAACTGTGTTCATTTCCTAAGGTTAAAAATAAAAGCTGCAAAGGCAAAAAAAAAAAAGAAGAAAAAAGAAAAAAAACCCTCTCCTTTTTATGTTCTTAAAAGATTGCTTTTACAACTCGGCAGCAGATACATGGCTCCCTTTAGCTTATTCACCTTTTATGCCTTCATTCTGTTTCTCATAGTCTTATGCAAACGTAATTCTGTGATTTTGTAGAAAACAGACATTGATATCTATACATTCAGGCTCCAGTCGTGCTGTAGCCTCACAGCCCTCGTAGGAGTTGAACATCGTGCCTGAGCAGCCGTTTGCAACTCCTTTCTTTCCTTAGGATCATATGGCACCATCAGTGAATGCAGTGGCAGATTTGCACCGAAGTTCTAGCGGCTCCTCCCTGCAACACATTCTTTCCAATCCCTCTGAGAGAAATGCCGAGTTAGTGTCAGCACTGAATCCTACCCGGAGAAATGCAACCTGCATGTTCCTTTGTGCTCCCTGAGCATCTCTTGGATGGAGCAGTGTTACAGCTCCTGAGATTTAAATTTCAATCTTTCAGCTCTGGGCATATTCTTAAAAAAAAATAATAAAATAAAGGCTTATTATCCCTTTTACATATGGAGCCTAGATTTCCAGGAAGAAGAATCACAGAATCAGGGAATTGTCAGAGCTGGAAGGGACCTCTAGAAATCATCTCATCCAACTCCCCTGCTAAAGCAGGGTTGCCCAGAGCACATCACACAGGGCTGTGTCCACTCAAGGCTTGAATGTCTCCAGAGAAGGGGACTCCACACCCTCCCTGGGCAGCCTCTGCCAGGGCTCTGCCACCCTCACCCCAAAGAAGTTTCTCCTCATATTCAAATGGAACTTCCCGTGTCCCAGCTTGTGCCCGTTGCCCCTCGTCCTGTCCCTGGACCCACTGGGAAGAGTCTGGCTCCATCCTCCTTCAACCCACCCTTCAGATCCTTGGGAGCATGAAGAAGGTCTCCCCTCAACCTTCTCTTCTCCAGGCTCTAGAGTCCCAGCTCTCTCAGCCTTTCCTCCTCAGGAAGATGCTCCAATCCTTCCAGCATCTTGGTTGCCAGAGACCTAAATTAGACTTTCCCTGAAAATTTTGCAGAGCTGTATTTCTTCACCAAAAATGTGATTTTCAGCTGAGGGAAATTTTCTCATGAGGGTGAATTTTATGTGTTTGGATAGCAAAGCTTCTAAAATAAAATAAATCCATTTTTAGGCTGTTGATTGCATATATGTTGACGTGTATGTGTGCATGTGCTATATAAACAACACTATCTGCATTTTTGCTTTTTCATAAAAGTTTGAAAAAATCAGCAGGGTAAGAACTGATGAAAATGCAGTGCTTCTGTTCCGTGTGACTTGAGTTGGGTTGTTTTTTTTTTGTGAAAAGAAAGAATTTTCCTACTAGCTCTACTTTTAAGTGTAAGACTTAGCTTCTGGCCATTGCTTCTGTGTTATAAATGCCCAGTTGCATGAGCCAGCTGCTGACTCTAGACTTTTAAACTCTGTCTAATAGGCTAAATCAAGGAAAGAAAGAAAAAAAGATCTCTTGCAAGTGCTTGGCATGGCTAACAGCAGGAAAGGTAATTTATACCTTCCCTGGGGTTTGCAGGGAAGTCTGAAAATTGAAATGGAAGTTTAGCCCCTATGTCCTACTAATGTCAAATCTGCATCACCTGCCCATATGTTCCTTGAAACGGTTCTCACCTGTGTCACTGCTGGGCTTTGAGCCTTTTCTGCCTGAGCTGAAGCCGTACCCTTGCTGGGGGCTGTGGCAGAGTTTTCTGCTGTATTTCGTGTTGAAAAGGAGGACTTACAACACGTGGGGTTGTGCTTCAAAGGAGGTAGGTGTGTTCTGTCTTTGACTCAGCAGGAAAAGCCTTTTATCTTAGGAAAACCTTCTGAAATGCTCTTTGCTTCTTGGGGTTTAGATGACAGTGCAGGTAGTTCCTGCTCTGGCAGGGGAATGAGTTTTGGGGGGGTAATTTTTAGGGGGAGGTGTTAAAGGTAGAGGCTGTTCCTCAAGATTGTGGTAAAATAGGAGTGAAGCCTTGTGGTGGAGAGAGTCCTGAACCCTAAATACTGATAGCAGAAATAAGAGAAATAATAACATTTTGATGATGATCAGACCTTTTGTTCTCTGGATATCTCAAAGCAATGAGTAGAGGGGTTATAGGAAAACAGGGTGTTCATCCTGTCTCACCAGAGAATTCATGGGCTCCTTTCCCATACAAAATTGTTGTTTTAATCCTTTTTATATAATCCCTTCTCCTCTTTCTTTCTTCATCCCCTTCCTACCTTCTTTGCCCCTTAAGAAACTACTTCGCCAGCTATAGATGTCAGGGTGTCATCCAGTCGTGGCACTCTCCAAAGCCCAGAAGCTGAGCTTTGTTTTCATAACTGGGGAAGAAAAGATTCCAATGCTGTGTATTTTCAGCCTCTTCTTCCTTTTGAATATGTGTATCTTAAAAAAAAAGGAAAAAAAAGAGTGTTGCCTTCCATTTATGTAGACACCTAAGTGTAGGTGTCTGTGCCTGTTGCTGGATGTCAGTCCTGGTTTTCTAGAAGGACATTCTCTGATCTGTCAGGCAGGGGTAGAAGGGAATTCAGTCTGCTAAAGTGAAGCATATGTCAGTGCAGGAGATGTCCTGAGGAAGCCAGGAAGTGTCAGGAATGTTGTCGTTTAAGGAATTCATTTCAGAGGCAGTTTCTCTTCATGAACATAATTTGATCCTAATCATCTTTATACACGTAACATTAAGTTTCTCATTTGCCTCATTAACTGTTGCTTTAAAATTTAGATGGTCAAATATTCATGAAGTGCCAAGCTCAGGGGCAGACCGTATCCTCACTCACCAAATGCAACAGTAGGTTTTTTCCATCTTACCAATTTTTATCAATTTCCCTATATCCATAGATCAATCACTCTTCCTTTTGCCAGTGGTAAATATATAAGAGCTGAAAACAAATTTCCTGAATTACCCAAAACTGCTGCTCCAGAAGGGGTGTCTCTTCCAGATACTCTGTCCTCTCTGTCCTGTGCTGTTTTAAATGTTGTAGGAGCATCTGAAATAGCATTAGATGACTGTTTTCAGGCAGCACAGTGGTACCCTGGACAAACTCACTGCCTGCCAGAGGAAGTTTTCCCTCTGAGGCCTCTGGGAACAAAATATTATTTAATATCTATGTCAATGGTTGCAATCCTGGTCCATGGAGAAGTTACCAGTAACTCTTACAAAGTGGAGACTCGTCCTCCTGGTTGTTGGTGTTTCAGCTATGAAATTCTAAGAGAAGAAGTAAAAAAGAAACCAAATATTTCTTAAATGACTATTTCTTACCATTTCTTATAAATGTTTCTTAATGAGAAACGCAAATGTTAGCTGTCTTGATAGAACCACCTAATTACTCTCTTTCCCATGACCATATTTTACACCCACAAATAGGAGAACAGTCTGTCTGAGCTCTAGTGGAAGAAGGTGGTCAACAGCGAAGCATGGGTTAAAAAAGTGGACCTTATAGTTAAAATGTTGGAAAAAAAGCTGCTCTCTGTGTTATTGTAAAATGGTTTGGGTTGGAAGAGACCTTCAAGATCATCTAGTTCCAACCCCTTGCCCCTCCCACCACACCAGGTTGCTCCAAGCCCCATCCAGCCTGGCCTTGAACCCCTCCAGGGGTGGGGCAACCACAGCTTCTCTGGGCAACCTGTTCCAGGGTCTCACCACCCTCAGAGTGTTAAATTTCTTCCTAATATTTAATCTAAGTCTCTCCTCTTCCAGTTGGAAGCTGTTACCCATCATCCTATCACTATGTGCCCCTGTATAAAGTCCCTCCTAAGCTTTCATAGAATTGTCCAGGCTGGAAGGGACCTCCAAAGGTCATCTAGTCCTACCTCCCCACAGGGACATCCCCAACTAGACGAAGTTGCCCTTTCTTGTAGGGTTTGTTGTAATAAGAGTTTGTGTTTCCTGGACGTGCAGAATTTGAATCCAGTCACCTGTTAAGCAGAAGTGTCTTCTGCAGTGCTAAAATTACTCCTTCTTACACCTTCCCTAATTTTTCAACATCCTTTGCCGATGTGGTTGGCCGGGGTGGATTTAATGTTCCAGCGTTAATTCTTGATGCTGCTGTAAATGAAAATCAAGTCGCTCTCTTCTCCTCCTCTGCCGTGCACATGTCCATGGATTGCATTAGTGCTTTTCATCACGGCATCCTAATGGGAGCCTGTGCTAAGCTGTTTGGCTACTGTGACCCCTAAATTACTTTCAGATGCTGTTTTCCATTATGTAATCCTTTGTTCTCTCTGTTCCTGCTTCCCTTCTTCCCAGCTGAACACAGACCCGTATGTCTATATTAAAATATGGGTTTGCTGATTGAGCCTAATGCACTAAGGAATCCAGGCTGATTTTATGGCTTCCTCGCTCCCCTTAATACTTATTATCAGGTCAAACTTCGTGTCGTTCACGGATGTTATCAGCAATGGCTTTATATTTGTTTCCAGATCCTGTAAAAACATATATATTGAACAGTGTTAGACCTAAGAGAAGGTCTTTAAAAGGTAAAGCAAGGCTCAGGAGGTGGTTTAAATGGTTTACTTTATAGGCAGAGTGAAAAAGAAAAATCTATGTTTGGGAGGAATTCTCAGATTCTCAGTGATGCAGGTGAATGGGGAGTAGCAGCGCTCCTGCTATTTATTAGCCATCAATATGGTGCAATAAACACTTGCTTTGCCTCCAGCTCCAAATAAGAAAGCATTTTAAGGGTAAAAATGGAACAAATATTGGTGGGTCACTCAGCCGGGTCTGCCCCTGTCCCTGCCATAACCCATGGAGGGAGGAGGTCTCCTCTGTAAGCTGGGACTTGGGCACTTGGAATCACCCCCTGTCTCTGGGGATGGTTGAAGGGTGACAGCACTTTTCCACACCTGAAACTGGGGATGTGAATTACTCCATTCCCCCAGCTGTTAAACAACCCTCTCCTCTTTTTACGGCTCTCTAATTTGAGGTGCTGAGCACCTATGAAATTCCCTCCATAAATAACATAAAGAAATTGCTTTTAATGTTGTCTTTAATGTTCAGGAACCATTTTCCACCCAAGAGTCGTGGCAGCACAAACATTTCACCGGCACTGAATGCTTCTGTGCCTGCGTTTGTTTCACAGGGATTTTTAATTTCCTGATTGCACAAATAATGCATTATACCTCATATACATTTTCCACAATTCTTAAAAAAAATGCTTAGCGTGGAATAAGCAAAACAATACAATATTCCTCTCTAATCTTCTACTTGTGCAGTGCTGTAGAATAACGGCGTACCTCTGAGGAAATATCTAGCTTTCCTGCATTTTTTTTTTTCCGTATAAATTAACTATGTACCTAATTGCCTCATCTGCCAGTCTGTAATTTGCATGTGCTCACAGGTATATTGCTTTTGTGTTTAACTGCTTCATTTCCATGAATTGTATGCGTTAAAGGGCTTGTAAGAGATGTGGGTAGTACAGATCTGCTGGCTGAAATATTGAAATACATCCCTTAGAGAGAAGAAAGATCATTTAAAGCGGATTAAGATGATGTTAAAGGTGATTCTGTGAAGGAGTGCTCCCTGCCCTTATAAACAAACCAGTGTTGTAGGAAGGTCTGTGAAATGAGAGAGAACAGAAAACAGCAGAATCACCTTTAAAACCGAATTCTCCTACAAACAACTGCGTTAAATTCCGGGGAGTGGGACCTGCGTCGAATCTGTGCGAGACAGAAGGAAGGTCTCGTGGACATGCACCGTTTCGGGGGGCAGAGGGGAGTGTGCAGGTGCACCTCTAGATGTGGCATTTCCTGATTTTTGTTGATTGCTTAATTGTAGCCTTCCCCATATACTTGTTTCAGAGTGGAATTTCTTAAATGAACACCACTCAGGGCTCATTAGCACCCAGAGATATACAGCAGCCAGCAGCAGCGTGGTTAGAAAAATATCTGGAGGTAGCATCAAGGCTGGGAATGATCACGTCTGAAATCTTGAACCTGGATCTGGAGTTTTGAAGCATTTGATCAGTTAATTTGTGTAGAATGGTGCAAGGATTTAATCTGGGGAGTGCACTGTGATCAGCTATTCTTCCATAAGGCTGTTTCTGTACTGCAGGATGAGAAAAACTGCAGGAGGAGTATGTGCAAAACCAGTTTGTGTTCTTTGCTTGTGGGAAGGTTGATGTCAGGTCAAGACTAATGGTTGGCAGCAGACTGACCCTGCAGGTATTTTCCCAGGAAAGCTTAGTTCTGTGTTACAGCTTGATTATCTGCCCTCTGCAGTGTGTGTAGCCTGAGTCTACCCAACTGGTCTTGGAATGCGATGAGCCGGGATCGTCCCTCGGAGGCATCCAGCTCTCAGGCTTGCTGGTGGTAGGACTCTGTGATCTGAAAGGTCCCTTCCAAATTAGACAATTCTATGATTCTATTACACGGTGCTGTGGATTTATAGAAGGGAAATTTAGCTGAGACATCAGGAAGAAATTATTTGCTGTGAAAGTGGTGAGACCCTGGCCCAGGTTGCCCCATCCCTGGAGGGGTTCAAGGCCAGGTTGGATGGGGCTTGGAGCAACCTGGTGTGGTGGGAGGTGTCCCTGCCCATTCTAGGGGGTTGGAACTGGATGGGCTTTAGGGTCTCTTCCAACCCAAACCATTGTATGATTCCATTCTGTAATGTGCATTGAGGAGTGTCTAGAGGGGCTTATTGGGATGCAGCCTGTGGTTATATCTGTACCCCTTTTCCTATTATTTGAGTGTTCATGGCGCTGTTTTGGCTGTGATGGACTCTTCAGACACTTCCCAAGCACAGTTTGGGAGTTGGCACCCACCAGAGACCATTCCCAAAAGGCAGTTTGGATGCTGCTACCCAGTTCTGGGGTGTAGGAGAGCATGAGCATGGCCAGACCGTGCCAGCTGGCCTCGAGTGCCAGGTTAGCTGAGTTGTGGAGGTGTAAACTTTTGGTCTACAGTTTGAGTGAAGTTCTGTTTTGGAACCCCCAATCCCTGGCACAACTTGAGGCTGTTTCCTCTTGTCCCATCATCTGTGACTTGGGAGAAGATACCGACCCCCCTGTGTCTACACCCTCCTTTCAGGGAGTTGTAGAGAGCGATAAGGTCTCCCCTCAGCCTCCTTTTCTTGTCTAAATTCCCAAACTGGGAACCTGCAGGAGCGCAGAAAGCTGGGCTCCTTCAAATGGTGACTCATCCCACTTCAATAACTGTTTGGGAAAGGCTGGTGATGGGTGACAGACACTCTGACATATGGATGCCTCTATGGGAGGGAAGAGGCTACTCCAGGAGGCTGGGTCCAGTTCTGGGCTCCCTAGTTCCAGAAGGACAGGGAATTGCTGGAGAGAGCCCAGTGTAGGGCAACAAAGATGATGGAGGGACTGGAGCATCTCCCTGAGGAGGAAAAGCTGAGAGAGCTGGGGCTGTTCAGCTGGGCAAGAGAAGGCTGAGAGGGGATCTCATCGATGCTGAGCAACATCTAAAGGGTGGGTGGCAAGAGGATGGGGCTGGACTCTTCTCAGTGATGCGGGGTGACAGGACAAGGGGCAATGGGCACAAACTGGAACACGGGAGAACCCATCTCAACATGAGGAAACACTTCTTTCCTCTGAAGGTGTCCGAGGCTGCCCAGAGAGGTGGTGGAGTCTCCTTCTCTGGAGACATTCAAACCTCACCTGGACACATTCCTGTGGGACCTGAACTGGGTGACCCTGCTTTGGCAGGGGGTTGGAGGAGATGATTTCCAGAGGTCCCTTCCAGAAGTGACCATTCTGTGACAAGCTTTAGAGCATCTGGGTACGACTCAGAAATGAGCCTTCACCAGCAGAGAGATGCCTTCACGTGAATGGCGATGGGCTCGCTTTCCTCTCTGATAACTCGCCTCCAGAAAGTGCTGATGGGGAGAAGAAAACTTTCAGCTAATTGCTGTCATTTTTAATGTTGGTTGGTGGTTTTGTTTTTTTTTTTTTTAATTTTTATTTTATTTTTTTTTCCCCCTGCGAGCTCTGACTACTGTTCTTAATTTCCTGACCAGCTTGCGCCCTTCCCCCGCGCCTCTCCGAGCATCTGTGGTCGTTTCAAATTGAGCTGTACTACCTGCTGCTCCGACTTTCCAACATACCATACCAGTTGGTTTGCCAAACAGTGAACTGCCAGCCATCTGCCATCCCAATCAGAATTTACATTGTTTCATCTTAAAATAACGCCTTCGGAATATCAAGTAACTCTCTGCAGTCAGGTTCCACGAACTGAAAATCGGCCAGGATTAAAAACAAATACCAAATGTGCCTCCGAAAAAGGAGCGGGGAGGGGAGATGGAAGGATGGGGGGGAAGTTGGAAAGGTAAAGTTTTTTAATCTGCTTGTTACCTGATCTGGGATGAGATGTTAAGGCTGATAATTTTAACCTTGCAAATGCAATCTCCTTAAGGGGGAAGCAATTTCCCGGTGGTTGGTGAGGTGTGGGGTAGGGGGAATGGGGACTGGTTTCTGTGCATCATCTGGTACTCTGGGACTTTTTCTCAAGTCAGACAGTCTTCAGGCCTCAGTTTCTCTGTCTTCAAAGACTTCAAAAGAAGTATTAGCAAGTTCTTGGAGTGCCCCCATCTTAGGTCTGATCTTTGGGTGTTTGGTTTTCACGACTCCAGCAGCCCACTGTAAATTAGTGAGTTGATTGTAGCAGGGTATTAGTGGAGATCTCATTTCCTTGACTCCTTAATCCCAGTCATCAAGAGGAAAAATAATAAATATAATAAAATTGTGAAACACATTCTGCTGTTTGATATTGAGCACTTTTAATCGTGAGGCTTTAGGATATGTTTCAGTTCCAGTGTCAGGCAGCGAACAGTTCTGAACTCAGGCAATACCACCCACTCGATACCTGGCAGGAAGGTGTCCATGAGTGATGTTGCTTGAAACACTTATTAAATAAAAGAAGAATTTTGTGGACGGATGACAGTCC
Organism: Thinocorus orbignyianus; assembly: GCA_013400375.1. NCBI lineage: Eukaryota > Metazoa > Chordata > Aves > Ciconiiformes > Thinocoridae > Thinocorus > Thinocorus orbignyianus. The sequence continues at coordinate 151,402 of VXBW01007692.1, forward strand.
CTGTGCTCCTGTGATCTAAAACATGATACTGGCCAGTGTGTTTCTGCTTAGAAAAGTTAATCAGCAAATGCAGTCAACAGAGAGGGGTTCAGATGTCACCAATAGACTTTAACTTGGCTCTCCCTCCTCCTGCAAACTTTACATGTGGTTCTAAAATCTCTCCAACCCTGAAACATGCTTGAGTGTGATGGTTTCCTTTAGATGATGTGTGTCAAATACCTTTGTCGTCGAAGGAGTCGTGGATAGTGTGAATGCACTTACAGTCACAGGTTCAGTTGGATTAGTTGCCTTTAGTAATGGAAGATGCAAGAACATTGACTTCATATCAGTGTGTTGAAATGTCAGCCCATGAGATGAATTTTCAATGTATTTAGTTTCTGGTTAAAGAGAAAATAAGTGCGTTTTCCAGCAGATAGCAAAAAAGAAGTCTCAGTCTTCTCATCTTCCAGAACTGTGGGAAAGATGTGTCTGGAGCAATATCCATCCATTAATAGGAAATTAATTCCTTCAAATGAAATCATCACAGAAATGACATGTCTGCACCTAGGCCCAAGGCACCTCGTAAGAGTCAGACAGCTTATCTGTGGTGCCCAATACATGCTAAATACCCAGAAACGCTCCTTTCCAGCAGGAGCATCTCCTCCAGGATCTGTAGACTCAGATGGAACATATGTTTTGGGCCAGAGAACAGAAGCATGTCAGTTTGATTACTTAAGCACTCAGAGGGCGATTGTTCTTACCTTGCTTTAGCTGTTTAAAATTAATGGCCTTAACCTAAACTTGTCGTGTTGGTTGTCTCCAATAGCCATGGAAAGAGCAGCACCTCCAGGGAATGGTTCAGCTGTCCTGAACGGGATAGGTCTGGAGTCAGGATACCTCAATGGCAATTTTTCCCACCTTTCTCCTGAACCTTAAAATTTAGGTAAACCTACATTGTCTACACTGTAGATGAATCCCACTAAAGTAGATTCCACCTACTCTTTCTGGGTTCCTGTTTGTTTTTTATTTTACAGAAACCCCACACTAGGTCTTTCTTCTGCCAGAACCCAGTAGTTGCTCTAGAAAACCTTTATTCATTGATTTTTTTGAAAGGCTGAGCTCTTCTCAGTTAAACAATTGGCCTCAAGAGATCACTTCATATTCTGGATCTGGACAATCGGTAGTGTGAGCCCCTCATTCAGATGTTTAAGCTTCAAATGAAGTGGATTGACCCATCTTTTGTGCCTGGAATTTCAAATAGACTGAGTATAAAAGTGCCTGGGGATAAGTTAGTGTCATTTTGTTGGAGAGGCAAGCAGAGTTGTGGCATGGGCAGTTGCGTTGGAAAGGCATTTTCCACTCTATGAAAATTACAGAATCATATGGGGTTGGAAGGAACTGCTGGAGAACATCCAGTCCAACCCCCCTGCCAAAGCAGGTCCACCCAGAGCAGGTTGCACAGGAACATGTCCAGGCAGGTTTTGAATGTCTCCAGAGACAGAGACTCCACCACCTCTCTGGGCAGCTTCTGCCAGGGCTCTGCCACCCTCAGGGTGAAGAACTCCTTTCTCATGTTTAGATAGAACTTCTTATGTTCACGTTTGTGCCCATTTCTTCTTGTCCTGTCATTAGGCACCACTGAAAAAGGACTGTCCCTCTCCTCTCAACACCTACCCTTCAAGTATTTATAGGTGATCCCCTTTTAGCCTTCTCTTCTCCAGACTAAAATGACCCAAATCCGTCAACCTTTCCTTGTAAGAAAGATCCTCCAGGCCTCCAGTAACGATTCCTGGTACACTAGGCCAGTTTTGGTCCAATAGAACCTCTCTTGGATAGAGACCATGGTTAGAAAGTTTTGGTGGACAAAAAACTATTCCCAGTTGGCACTTTGGATGAAGCCAGTGTGTCTGGGAAGTAAGAAGGTGTAGCTGTGCCCAGTTAGTTGGGCCTCGGGGGCAGAAAATGGGACCTGGCATGTTTTATTTGCCAGTTGAGATGGTAGCTTGAGGCTCTGCATTATCTGCAGAGTGCTTAAGTGAAGTACTTTGAATTAATGCCAGGCACCTGCATTTTAGGTGTTATAAAACCTACATAGGGACCAGAAGCAGCCTGAATCTCCTCGCACGTGCCTTGGTTTGCTCAGAACTGGGCAAGAACCCAGGTTCTGTTTTGGGAGCTTGCTTTCTGCATTATTTATATGTTGGTGTTTTAGTAGCCTCTACAAGTCCAAAACCCGCTCATGCAAAGTGCTTTGCCGACGTGTAACGGCGAGATTGTCCCGCTTCCAAACCCACTTACGATTCATGTATAAGATGAGAGGTAAGAAGTGTTTTCAAGAAACAGGTGGTGGGAACACAGGCTAACAAAGAGCTCCATTTGTAGAGGTGTTCCATGAATTTCCTTCATTGCCTCTTCTCCCAAAGGTCTCACTAAAGATAGTTTATGATAAAACTACTAATAAAACTCAAGAAAAGAACTTCAGTCAGGGCTTGAGGGATGGTAGGGTTCAAGCTGGTAGATGTGTCTGTATATCTATCTATCTATCTATCTATTCCTGCAGCTCTAAAAGAAAAAACAACTAGTGGGGCATATTGGTACCCAAATTACTTTCAAAATGGTTCTGAACAGGGAAAATTAGCCATGTTGAGCTTTGGACCTGCACATTTAGGCTGCTTCTCAGAGGGAAACAGCTAGTTTAACACTATCTCAGGTGCCTTTACATAAACCCTTAGTTTTTCTAGTTGCTAACGTTTCACCTCTCTGTATTCATACAGAGAAACTCCAGCCTTTGTTAGTCCTTTCGCCTGTGTTTGAATATTAGCAAAAAAACCCCACCCTCTTTCCACTTGTCCAAGGTCACAGAGATGTTTCTTCAGAATTGAAATCCAACTCTTCAGTCTCTCAAACTCTCGTGGAAACATTTGAAAGCAGCTACTTTCTAGAAAATCAAGGCTGAAGAATTAGGTTGTGCTCTGTGATTTGCATTTGTCAGGACTCACATTTGCTGACAAATCTCGTGGTGTCTTCTTTGTGCCTCAGCTGGAGTTTAGCCATCTCAAAATGCTGTTCCTGGGATATGATGGGAACTGTCAGGCATCATGCAACCTCACAGAAATGGAGCTACAAGCATTAGCACCTAGTAAAAATTATTCTTTTGAGGGGGACTCTCACTTGTTCTAGACTTTCTAGCTGGGCTCAGTGTGGGAACCCAACTAGTTCAAGTCTGTGGGAAAAAATTATAAATCTATGTTTGACTTTTAATGTCTTTAATGTTTCTGTGAACCATTTATAGGGGAAAAAAAGTTGTGAAAGTTGATGCATTTTCACAGCCTTTAGGGATGGAAATATCCACAGATCAGACGTCCTTCCCCCCCCTCCCAGTTCTGTAAATAACTTGAGGCTTTTAAAACCCTGAGAAATTTACAAACAAAAATATTTGAGATATAAATATTAGTGTCCATAATCCCTGTACTGTTTATTTATAGGAAACCAGGGAAACATAGGAATGGTAGGTGGATGAATTGAAAAACACAGTTTATTGAAGTGAAAGGCATAATAAATAATCATGTACTGTGTGTGCTTGGTGTTGTGCCCAAGTTAATTCATGGAAGACTTGCAGACTGTGGTGTCATCTGAATTCTGTCATTTCTGAAGGAAGGGCTGCAAGGACGTAATCATTAGGAAGATCATTCTATCCTGGTATAAATGGATTCTTCCATTTAGTGAAAAAGAAGAAAAAAACCAACCCAGAAGAGCCCGTCAGAATTAATTGAAGGTCTTTATATTGGTCATTCATAAGACTAAAATAGATAACGCTTGGGCAATGGAACACTGGAGCTCCTGAGGTCAGATTTAGACACCAGAGCAGTGATATTACTGAGAAGCAGCTGGTAGAAATGTTCATAAAAATGATTGAGGAAAGGATCATTAAAGGGCAAAAGCTGAGGACAAACCTGCAGACGAGATGACCTGTGCTGTCACTTCCAGAGGCTCCATATGTCTGAAAACCAAAGTTCATCTATCTTTGGTGGGAATCAATAACTTGAGTGAATGTTTGCAGCTGGGCTGAACCTGTGCCTTGTCCACAGAGCTGTGATAATCCATCAGCTGAAGTGCTGCTGCTAAACAGCTCCCAGAGCAGGAGAGAGTTGTGTGTGATTAGAAGGTAGTTACAGAATCATAGGATGGTTTGGGTTGGAAAGGACCTTAAAAGATCATCCAGTCCCACCCCACTGCCCTGGGCAGGGACACCTCCCACCACACCAGGTTGCTCAAAGCCCCATCCAACCTGGCCTTGAACCCTTCTAGGGATGGGGCAGCCACAGCTTCTTTGGGCAACCTGTTCCAGTGTCTCACCACCCTCACACCAAAGAAGTTCTTGAGATCTCATCTAAATCTCCTCTTTTCCCATTTAAAGCCATTTCCCCTCGTCCTATCACTCCACTCGCTCATAAAGAGTCCCTCCCCATCTTGTGTAACCCCCATCTGACAATGGAAGGCCGCTATAAGGTCTCCTTGGAACCTTCTCCAGGCTGAACAACCCCAACTGTCTCAGCCTGTCCTCACAGGAGTGGCTCAGGAGCCCTGAGAGGTCCTGTTCTCCTTATGATTTCTGACAAGGGGGATCTGTGAAAAGGAGTCAGGCAGGTGGTGATAAAATTGCTTTTGGTTGAGCTTGACTCTTTTTTCGACTGCTCACTATTTCCCAGGGAAAGGACCGTTTCCTAGGAGCTGCTGCTAGAACGTTTCCCATGTGCATTTTCATGCCTGAATGCAAACTTGCTTTCCTTTCGCATCCTGGACAGCATCTGCTCTGCGTAGAAGGGACTGTGAAAAGCCATTATTTCATCTCTGAGTTGCATACTCCCAGAGACTGCATCCTGTGTAAGATGCTGTCTGTGGGAAGGATGGAATTCAGAAAATGTTTGGCTCTTTTACTGAGAAGAAGGGCTGCGGACTAAATTCCCCCTTGGTTTGTAGCCACAGTGCTTCCAGGAGGTTCTGTGCTGTCTGTACCTGACAGAGCTTGACCTTCTCCATACAAATAGAGCTGATTTCACATAAAGTTTGCTGAGACAAAGATTTTGTGGGTATTAATTCATGAAGACACATGGTCAGAAATGTTCAGTGTGGGTATGTGTATAAACACATGCTTATACACACACATATATAGAGAGAATCATAGAATGGTCAGAGTTGGAAGGGACCTTAAAGATCATCAAGTTCCAACCCCCCTGCCATGGGCA
>VXBW01007692.1:156896-325403 GCA_013400375.1 Thinocorus orbignyianus
ATCCCTTCCCTCCAGCGTGTCAACCGCGCCACCGAGCTTGGTGTCATCGGCAAATTTGCTGAGGGTGCACTCTATAACTCTATATACATATTCCATATACCCAGTATATTCTGTAATATAAAGCTTTGTGATCTGTGAGTCCTTAGTTGAGATATTTGAAAGGAGGGAGATGGAAAGGAGGGGGAAGTTAGGAAGATGTTGATATTTTGAAGTGATGTTTTTACAGAAATGGAATTTCTAATCTTTCCATTGAAATGTTCATCAAACCATTTCTGAAGAAATGACACTTTACCATGTTTTCACTTGTTTTCCCCTCATTTTGTCGTGTAATACAGTAAAAAAATCCCATGTAGTTCTTTACTACTTTTGCATTATTTCATTGCCATCTTTTATTTCCTTGATAGTTTTGATGGTAAGGGAGAAAAAAAAAAGTGGGGGAAAAAGAGGTAGACAAAGGTGAACATTATTCTGATGTACACAGGAGACCAGAAGAAGCCTAAAGTGGCATTTAAAAGTAATGGTTTTTTTTAAGAGAGCTAGAAAATGTCAATAAAATACAGCTTTGCCCCTTAAGTTTTCATTTTCATTTGTTGGAAAATTCATTTTTTTCCAAAGAAAGTATAATGAATTCAGGCATTTCTGCACGGTGATGCTGTTGCTCTAAAACCCCTTTGTGGATGGTTGCTATAGAAAACCTTTTGAGAAACAGGTGTATATATAGTAAGCTTTTAGACAAGTGCTTTCTTCACCATTTTTTCCTTTTCCATTCTTGACAAATTACATTTACAGATGGCCACATCCTAATCTCATATTAATTAGGGTAAATCAGAAGTGCTTCAGGAGCATCCCTGACATTGGACCCCCCCAAAAATACCAATCTACCTCCCACAGTCTACTTATTTTCCAGTTTTATTTTACATGGCTTTTTCAATTATTTATTTATATTTGGCTTAAATTTCTCCAACCTGAAGGTGACACAAAGCTTAGGTTTAAATGGTTTTCTGTAGCAGTCCGGCTCATGCCCCAGGCGTCCTTTGGCTCACTGAGCACAAGATCCTTTCTCACCCCTCTAGCAAAATCTTCTGTCAGAAAGTCAGGAGCCCTGAGAGGACTTTGAGAGAATTTATTACATTATTAATAAACCGGCTGATTAAAGGACACGGTTCCCTCTGGCTTTTCCCAAACTGGTTTTCTTCATGGTATTTTAATTCGGGCACGTTCCGTAATTAAGACGTTTTGATTCCATTTCTATTAACAGTGCAAAGAAACCAAATAATACAAAATAAATAAAATCAAATCAAAGTGGAGAAAGGCCTGAGGACACAAGTGTCAGAGAGTGCCCAGTCTCCTGCAGTCAACTCTGTGAGATTTTCTACGTGAAAAGTATCAGATTCTTTTAGTTGCACGACCTCTCCTTTAGGGTTAATGAAAATAGGAATGGAGAAAAGCAGAAATATGGCATCTCAGCCAGAGGATGCGCTTCACTCCTAGGCTCGGAGGTGAATTCCTTCCAAATATAGAGGTGCAAGGGAAAGAAAGCAAATTCACTGCAATTATACCAGTCATTTACAGCCATTTCTCTGCATTATACCCAGATTTGACCGGATTCTGCCTTGTTAGACAAAAACAATGGGTTTAATTTGAAGAAAGAGCCTTTAATTATGTTTAGCGTATGCAGTGCATGCTGGCAATCCGCTTTCAATGAAAAGGACATGAAGACCCAAACGAGCTGAGCTGGTCACCAGGAAGGACCACCGACTTCCAGCTGCAGTGAGCTGTCTGTGAATCAGCCCCAGCGAGTGTGTCCTGGCAGAGCCAAATTTCACAAACTGTGGCTTAATAAACTACATCTTCATTAGTAATCTAAATACAACCAGGGTATGGGCTGAGATGTCAAAGAGAACATGGGAATGTGGGTCTGGTCAGATGATGGAGGAACATGTTGAGGGAGAAAGCAAGATAATGTGCCTGAAAACAGGTGGAAGAGCTACTTAATGCTGAGATCTCAGGGCAAATAGCAATTTCTTCTCTTTTAATTGATGTCTGATAATGTCCTACTCATTTAGAAGAGTATATTCCACGTATTTGTGGATGACGCATCCCTGGAGATGTTTAAGGCCAGGCTGGGTGGACCTTTGAACGACTTGGTCTAGTGGGGGATGTCCCTGCCCAGGGCAGGGGGGGTGGAACTGGATGATCTTTAAGGTCCCTTCCAGCTCTGTCTATTCTATGATTCTATGTTTTCATCAAGTTAGATCTCCCTCACATTTGTCACCTGTACTTTGGGATATCAGGGCAGGCCAACCTTCACCTACAAGAGTTGCTGTTAGTCATGGATTAGAGAGTTTTGTGTCCTCTTTCTACTTTTTCTGGAGCTGTGTTGGCCTTGGTGAATTATGCCAACATGAAATCGATACCACGAAGCAGAGGATGTGGCTTACGAAGCTGTCCCAAACTGGTCATACCAGTAGCACTCTGATTGTCTTGCTGTGGTGCTACGTGGACACTGTTGAGCGTTGGAGCTGAATTCGTGTGGCATGGTGGCCCTGACACAGGAATAACTTCATCTTCAAACATTGTGGCTTTCAGATGGGCTCTGCGTTTGTTTTCTTTCCTTCTGACTCACCACTGGCTCAAGAAAAGAGTTATTTTTCTCTCCCTAGTGATCAGTGAAATAAGCACTAAAAGAAGACTGTGTGTTGTAGGTCACCTACCCACTCTTCTACTTTACAGGTTTTAAAGTGCTTCTTCACATGTAGCTCTATAATTTTCCAGCCTTTCATAAAAGATAGAACTCAAGCTATCTGTCAGGGTCATAAAATGAAGATCATTGTGTTCTGTGTCTGATCTAACGGATAAAGCTGGAACTCGCTTTCACACCGATGCCTGAAATAAATAAGCCAACCCATTGAGATGGAAGCTCAAATCCACCTTGCCCTCCCGCCTCCTGGGATTCTGAGTACATCTGCAAGAATCCTTGTATTTCTCGCTGATATTTTCAAGTTCTTCTAGGTGGATGTGTAAAACAGAAAAACATTTAAATTTTATATTTAAAACCCGGTTATTCAACTATTGTTGTCTCTAAGTGTTGCTGTTAACTGATGTAATGAGCGTGTGTCATCTCAAAGCAAGCTCAGAGGAGAAAAATATTCCGATGCAGAGACACTTTTGGAGAGAAAGCAAATACCTTCTTTCCCAGTCCCCCTCCCCAAGCCCCCCGAATACATGAAGTCAGCTCTTTCCGTATCACCGAGGGGTTTTTATTCCTTTGCAATATGGCAAGCTATTTCTCCCTCCTTAAATTTAGTTTAATCAGCAGTTATGGCACAGTGTGTGGCTTTTCATAATTCTACTGATGTTTCTGCAAACGATCGCTTAGCGCCGTGCCTTGTTATTACTGTGGACGATCACTTACAAGCATCTGCCAGGACTGACATAGGAAGAGCTGAGCCTGTCTTTAGGAGGCAGGATGGGTTAGAGGTCCTTCCCAGACCTATTTTTGTATTACTTTGCTTATTTAGTTTTCTATTTTTCCTTTTTTTTAAATGTCTTCAGCACTGGTTGTCATTATCTGCCCCAAATCATCTTTGTCATTTTTATTTTTGGTGTGTGTGATACCCCAATAATGAGCTTTTGTCATGTACAACGACTACATCTTATTTTTCCCCTCCCTCCTTTTTACCATAATATCATCTGCTTGGGATGTTCTGAGAAAAAAAATGCAACAAGCTATGATAAATCACCTTGTCAAGTTACCCAGTAATTCAAGCTGTTGCTGAAGTTACAGATAAAATCCGGCAAGAAGCTTTTGTGGGGAAGGAAGGTGGGGGCAAGGAATTCGGTTCTTCAGAGCCTGCATCTCTCTTGTGCCTGGAATGAATCTCTGGGTGGGATGAAGTGTGGGGGATGTGTCAACCTTGCTGTGCTTCCTAATGAATCAAGAAACCATTTTGAAGAGTTTTCTCTGTCTCTCAGGAGTCGTTTCCACATTGCAACGTCAGATACGTGCTTTGAAGGGCTCTACAATTATGTTCAGTTGAGTGTGGTGCGTGGTACCAGGTTGAAGGGTTGGGTGGACCTGGCTGCAGAAATCATCAAGCCCTTTGATGAGGACAGGCTGAGAGAGGTGATGGGAGTTCAGCCTGGAGAAGAGAAGACTCCAGGGAGACCTCAGAGCAGCCTTCCAGTCCCTCAAGGGGCTCCAGGAAAGCTGGGGAGGGAATCTTGATGAGGGGGAAGGGTTTGATACCACAAGAGGGGAGATTGAGATGAGATCTGGGGAAGAACTTCTTTGGTGTGAGGGTGGTGAGACCCTGGCCCAGGTTGCCCAGAGAAGTTGTGGCTGCCCCATCCCTGGAAGGGCTCAAGGCCAGGTTGGATGGGGCTTGGAGCAACCTGGTGTGGTGGGAGGTGTCCCTGCCCAGGGCAGTGGGGTGGGACTGGATGGTCTTTAACATCCCTTCCAACCCCAAACCATTCTGTGATTTTTCAGTCAGAGGTCACAGAAAGCAGAGGCAAACACTGGCAGTTTTGCAGATGTCTCCATGCTTCTTGTCAGGGACTGAGGGGGGAAAAAAGCTTTCTCCTTTTCTCCTAAAGGAGGCGACTGGGTTGGTCCCAAGATCTTAAGACTGGTTAGTCTGTAAATAAGAGAAGTCTTAGAATTTCCCTTTGTAGTCCCTTCAGCCAAAAGTCGAGTTCTGGCAGAGCTGGAGCACACGCCTTTCAGAGCTGCTGCATCTGCTCACAAATAAAGAGCAACCACATCCTTCGAGAACGAAGGACTTTGCTTGCAGATGAAGGGAAAAGGACACAGAAAGTCCAAATGTAAGGGCAGGACACAGTATGGGATTATTTATTTTTTTTCCTATGAGAGCAGCCATCTTAAACTGAAATCGCTCTCGGAATTGCAGCTCCTTGTGGCAGATGGGGAAGGAAAACTGCCTGGATACTGAGAGATGCACAGAGAAATGAAAAGCAGAACAGGTCTGTGATGACAGAGAAAAGAAATAGCTAAGTTTTAAAACACTTTTATTCCCAGTTTCCCCACCCCGCCACCTCAGTGTAGCAGTGTTGCGATGGTTTAACACATTAATGGAAAAAAATAGCAGCCAGAAAAGGAATTAAGAGACCATTATTTATGAGATCCAGAAACTGTCTGTGCATGAGGAGTGTAAAAGAAGCCCAGCCTGAACCTGTCCTCATGTATTAAGTTGTGCCATGAAACATTTGGAGGCTCAGAAGCTCCTTTGTCCCCGCTGGTCACTTCTTGGTGTGTCCTTGGCACACGTAGGGCTGGTGCTGGCTGGCACTAGCCTGGGCAATTTCTGGCCATGGTGTTCAAGTTCCCACTAGCCAAAAAACATTCCTAGTATGTAATCTGCATGTGGAAACCCATCTTCAGGACCTAAGCAAGGTTAATAGGACAGATGTGGGCTCTGTCATAGCATTTAGCCTCTGGGGCACAGAGCAGTCTCAGGTACATTTTATGAAATACAGGAATCGGTGAGCGCAAAGACTATGATTTCCCCCCAATAAGAGGGGTTTCTGTACCCATCCTTTGCAGGAAAAAAATTGTTAGATTGCCTCTGCACATGGTATTAGGAAGAAAGGCACTTTGGTTGAAGTTCGGCTGGGTAATAGACATCCTTTGAGCGGTGAAATAGCAGGAGAAATGCTTGCTGTGGAAGACAATTACACATCCCAGCTTTGCACAGATGCTCGTCTGGGGCCTCCGTTGTGTAATGCCAGATGCGAAAATATCCCTTTGTTCAACAGTTCAACACAGTTTGTTCAACAGACGGTGACAATTTCGTATCCGCTTCGTTCAGCTGAGCTCATATATAAATTATTGGAATGGCCTGGGATTTCCCTGCCTGGGAGGTAACCTCTTTTCATCCCTGCCACGTACCTAGAGCGATGCTCCCTTGGAAAAGAGCTACAGGCAATGCCCTCCCAGTGCTTTTGAAATCTCCAACCAAACATTCCTCTCCAGGGGAATAAACAGTCTCCAGGACACGCTGCAAGACTCAGCTGTTCATGTGGGGCAGGTGGGAGACGAATGTCATTGATCAGCATTATTTAGAGGAAGGGATGGATTTTTTTTCCACTGGTTTTCCTGGTAAAAGCTAAGAAATCACATGTGGACTTTCAAAGAATCATAGAATGGTTGGAGTTNAGCTGGGTTTTTAAATCCTTGCAGAAAGTGCTCGTGGTTTGTTTCCCACCCTCCTGAATGCCCCTTGTGCTCGGTGATGATTTGTTTGGTGTGTAAGTTACTGTGAGTGTGGTGAAGCACTGGAACAGGTTGCCCAGGGAAGTTGTTGATGCCCCATCCCTGGAAGTGTTGAAGGCCAGGTTGGATGGGGCTTGGAGCAACCTGCTGTAGGGAGAGGTGTTCCTGCCCATGGCAGGGGGGTTGGGACTTGATGATCTTTAAGTTCCCTTCCAACTCTGACCATTCTATGATTCTAAGTTCCTTGGGGCAGAGACCCATCAGTCCCCATTCCTCTGTCATAGCACGCCCTCGCTGCTATATAAATATATATATATATATATGTATGAAATCATCTTGCTTATAAACCCAGGGTTGTCATGGTGATTTGAAACTCCCTAAAAGCTTGCTGTAATGCAGTTAATCTTATGCACATATCTCCACTTACTTAAAATCAGCCATATGACAAGTCACTTTATATGTAATGGCATCCAACCCGCCCCTTAGGGAGCAGGAAAATCTGCATAGGCTGAGCAGCTGCCTTTTGGGTGGGGGGTAATATTTGGAGTATCTCACTGCTTTTGACCTCACCTGGGCTGCCAGATGCTGTCAGCAGTTCCTACAACCATGCAGACAGTAATTCCTCATTTATAATTTACCAAATAGAAATTGTAGCTTGCTTTTTGGGTTGGTTTTTTTTTTGGTTGGGGTTCAGGGCTCACACAGAGGAAGAGCCTGTGTATGATTCTTAATGACTCCTCAAAGTTCAGCGTGAGGGTGGGAAGCTGCTGTTTTCTCCGTGTGGTGTAGACCTTAAATATTCAATGAAGAGACAACCAGAGGAGAGGGAGGGGAAAAAAAACAAAACCAGAGGGATTAATTTTGCTCTCCATGTAGAGATGCACTGTAGGGGACAGTTCACCTCCTGTGGAAGTCAGAGGGATGGGATCAGGTCTTGAGAAGTCACCGTGACACAAGAAGGAGGTAGAAGTATTAATATTTGATTCTCAAAGACTGTAATTTACTTACCCTTCCTGAACAGACCCCCTTTCTGTACCCATCATTAAATGCAAGATACACAATTCTTTCCCCATCTCTACAGAAACTCAGTCTGTAGATAAGGATGAGATGTTCCTAAGTAACACTGCAAAAAGTCTGAAGGAGTTTGTACCATCATAAACCAAAGTTATTAATTCATCCTAAAAGGAACTTCATGGCTGTCCAGCTCTGGTTTTGGAGGCTGTTGTGCCCCGTGGGTGCTGGAAGCCTCAGACACAGTGGGTGAGTTAAGGTTCTGCTCTGTAGTTGGTTTATTTTTATGTTGTATTAGTGAAGGGTTCTCTTTTTGAATGTCATTGTGTTTAAACTGCTAAAACAACTGCGTGTGCAGCGATTAGCTTCTCAGATGGAGGTTGGGAGTGAGTGAATAACAGTTAATTTTGAGGGTTTGCGTCGGTTGAAGACTGTAATGTGCTCAAGTTTTGAGGAGTTTATCAACATCGTGAGGAATTACCTATAATCTTCTGGCACTCCTATTTACTGGGTTCCAATGGGGCTGCCAAGCCCATATTGCTTTTTCCATATCCAGTCAGTAGAAGGACTGGTCTTCTGCCTCCCTCCCTCATTAAAGACTGAGAAATCCTCCATCCATCTTAAGCCTATGTGGTTTTCTTTGCTGTGTTAATCTACCAATGGGTATTTTAACCTCCAGTTGCTTCTCCTTAGCACTGAACACATTTTATTACCAAAGGTACTAAAATCTCAGTAGTTTTTGGCAACAGGAAGGACCAGTTGGTTGTGCATAAGGGCCAGAAGGACCTGGATTTGTATATTTTTACTGTATAGAGGGGGAATAAGGGAAAGAATCACAGAATTGTCATGGTTGGAAAGGACCTCTGAGATTCCAACACCCTACAATCTCAGCCACTAGAGCATGCCCTGAAATGCCACATCTACAGGTTTCTTAAATACCTCCAGGGACGGTGACTCAACCACTAAAGAAGGTTTTGTTAATCTTATTTTATGGCTCCTTCCAGCAACGTGGTTCTAGTTTCGATCCCTGTGCTGATGCGCAGTGTGGTGTTAGCATCAGGCAGAGATCGTGCTTCTCTCTCTGGTGACCTGGACTTGAAACACATTTTGTCCCTCTGTTAATAGCAAAGGAGAATTAGCAGCACTTTTTTAAATTATCTCCTTTGGAAAAAGAGTTATACCAAAAGGAGAAGACAAAGTCTGCAGGATCAGACCAATTTATAAGCAAAAAGAAAACATAATCCCTATATTCAGCAAAATCTCTGTAATTCTTGTGGTAACATTGGCCTTTTGGAAATGAAAGTGTGCGGGAGAACTTGGGAAGATGGGTCCATTTGGTATTGGTTTATTTTTTCTCCAGGTGCCAGGATCAGTTGTAGACCATCCCAAGGTGCTCCGGGTTGACATATTCTGTTTTCTTCTGTGAGGCCACTGAGGACAGGGGGGGAGATTAAATACATTAAGAAAAAAAATAAATCCAAGAAGGCTGCTTTTTCTTCATAGCTCAGATTATTTCCCTTTTTCTGATTTAGGGATGAATTTCCCCTTTCAAGGAGAAGGGGGATATGCAGTGCTTGTGCTACTGTCTCATCCTTTCCTGGTGGCAATGAAGAGAAGTTAAAGTCCATCTTTGGACGTCTGCCACTGGATGCTGCAGTATCTGCTCACTTTTGATCTTGAAGGGCAAAAGTGAGTTATCCCTGGGGATAATCCCCAGGGAAAACTAAGAGGAAAGGTCTCTGTGCTGCAGTGAGGCACAGCAGACAGCCACCCTCTGAACTACTGCTCCTTCCTAGGCTCTGCCTTACCCTGCTGGGTTCCATGGCTCCATCTACACCAGCAGCCTTGAGCTTGAGCAATGTCCTTGATTTCTTCCATGCTGGGAAATTGTTATCGAGGCTCCTTGTCATGTTTTTGACCCAAAGCAACGAATGCTTTACCCAGAAAGGTCTGGACATTTAGCTCTTTGAGGTGGACCAGCCTTCAGGATCGTTTTGTTTGCAGGTAGAAATCCGGACTGTTCATTTCAAGTAGTGTGATATAAGGACTGGACTGTGTTTTCCTCTCTTCCTTCTCCATTCTTTTGATTATACTTTAAATTTCTCAATTTTTTGTTTGCTGGCATGCCTTCCTCTCCTTTCCTCTTCCTCTTCCTCGCCCTTTGTTCTTTGCTTGTTGCTTGCTAACACGTGTTACTATATATACAGTGTTCCTGAGCTGAAAGGCTTTCATGCAGTACCTTTATTTCTTGACTAGCTAAGTGCTTTCTCTCTTACTTCGTACTGAGTCTGACAGACGCATGCCTCTGGCTTATTAATCTCATAGAGTGAGGTTCATTATGAGTATGTGCTATTAGCAAACAGGAAAGTGCTTACTTATAATTGCTGCTCTCTAAAGGTTGCCTTGTCTGTGGCTTCAGATTCATCATCATCTTTGTTCTAGAAAGTCAAAATCTGTTTCTGCTAATAGGGCTGGCCCTTATTAAGCCAAGCAGCAGTCAGCAGTGCCTTTAGGGCAAGATCTACGCTGCTTTTTTTCCCCAAGTAGTCACAGGGATTGCCAGTGGGAGGGCAGCTCTGCTGTCATTCTGGAAATCTGAGGGCTAGATTCAGAAGTCCTCCCTCCTGACCATGTAACACTACAGCTAAAGCACACATGCAAGTGCCACAAACTCCTGCAGGGGAGCTCAACAGCCCCATCCTGCCCTTTTTCCATACCTGGATTTTCTGTACTAAGCATAACCTTCAAATCAGGATTCTCCTGGAAAAGCAGGATCATCTGCTATGACAGCTCTGTATTCACTTTGACCTTGTTGCCTCCGCATGCTTGGCCAAGTTGCTGCATGCCAGGAGTGAGAAAGCCAAAACCAGAAAGCAGGAGGAATCTCAAAAGCAGAAGACTTGCCATATCAGGAGATAGCATTGTTGTCCTCCTGAGATCCAACCCTGAGGATTTAACCCTGCAAGTGGTCATGCTGGGCATGACTTCACTGAGAGCATCGTGTGTGGGTGTCATACGTGGGATGCCATGCAGTAAAAAAGAGTTGCAGAACAATCCCCTAAATATTGCAGAGAAGAGGGTTTAAAGGGTCCAGTGACTTAAGAGAACAGCATTTACTATGTTGTCCCCCATGGAAGATGAGCTGAAGGTCATAACTGTGTTTTGACATGTATAACGCTGAGATAACTGAGGATTGCTTCTAATGTTTTGAGGGAAACTTGAAAATGACTTTTCTTTAAAAACTCCTATTTTCAGTAAAACCCTGAATTCAGTCCATTCCCCAGCACGCAGGGAGATTCATGAGCAAAGTGGATCTGATGCCTTCATGGCTTTCTGATCTACAAGAGCAGCACTATGAACATTCAGAAGCCCTACCCAACCTTTCTGCCTGGTGTCTGTGCCCATCCTTCTCCGGGTGTGAGCAGAGGGACCGCACTCTCCAAGAATCCCACCCTACCTGAAATTTTCCCATCAGATGGGAACAGATCACAGCATGGGCAGTGCCACTTTGGGGATGAGCAACGGTGAAACACAAGTGGTATTTTACCTTCTTAAGTTGTCTATTTTTACTCCAGGAAGCCAAGGAAGTCAAAGGCAGGATTGAAATGTGAGTCCCTCAACTTGTCTTCTTGCTGTTATAAATTGCTGTGGTCTCTACCAGAGCCATCCCAGGCTGCTCTGGAACATGGAGATGTGTGAAAGGTTGCGGAAAAAGATTATTTAAGAAACAGTATGCAATGATCTGATAAAAGATGACAACATAATATCCTCGAGGAGGCAGAGTTAAAGTTCTATGAGCCTTGCATTTCTCATTTCCTGACTTTTGAGTGCTTAACTGTGCATATTTAATGTTATATTAAAATAAAGGAGAGGTGCATGTTGTAAGCAAATAGTCCCTTCCCTGCTACTAGAGGAGATTGAATTATTTCACGGAAGATGCATTGTTTTGATGGTATCTGCATGATGTGAATTGAAGTGACATCAGTTGTGATCTGCATTTATAATTCTAATTTATAATATCCTATTAGTAAATTGGGCCATGCATTATTGTAGCCAGCGTGAGAGTACGTGCTGCTTTTTGGCCAACATGGGCTCAATGTGAAATCCAAAGAGCGTTGTTCTGATTGGAAACCAAAAGAGGCCAAGGCTGTTTTGCTGCTCTGCAACATGCTGTTACATAGAGCCACTGGTTAGGACTGGTGAGAAATCCATGGTCTGGGGAAGCGACCTAGAATGTATTAATAACTTTGCTGCTGGGGATGCTGGAGCTCTGTTAATGTAAGACTTATCTGAAATGAGGTAAAGTTGCTTAGAAACAGATTTCCAAACAGAAGGGTAGGTAGTGACTTTTTAAGAAGTGGTGGGGAAGGGGCTCAGTGGGGATTATTCCCAGAGATGCTGCTGAGAAACGCTGCAAATGTTTCCTCTTATAACTTCTTGAGAGAAAAAAGTGAGTTCACAGCAGGCATCCTGGGTGGAGTGTCGCCGGCTTGCTCTTTAATCTGCCTTCCTGGCTGTGTTGCCATCTTCCAGCTCCAGCACCTCAGGTGTAAAAGTCACAAGTCGGCAGAACCTTGCAGATGGAAGGCCCACATTAAATAATAAAATCCAAAATCACTGCGTAACACTCAGCAGAGGTGGAATAGTGAGGTGTTGCTGCAGCTGGTGGCAGGGCTGTCACTCTTGGTGTCCATCACCCTCTGCCTTTGGGGTTGGGAGTTATTTTCTGTGCTGTGGGGTGGGTGGCTGTGTGACCCCTCTGCTTGGACATGGCAGGGTTGGTGGGGACCATGAGCCATGGTGGCACCTCTGTTCCTCTTTGAATAGGCAAAGCAGACTCATCCTTATGCTCTCAGAGCACCAAGAGTTTTTCCTCACCTCCAGACCTTCCTTGGGGATATAAAAAAAACAATGAAGACCCTATGAGAAAACCAACCTTTTGTAACCAGGCAGAGTTGTCCAAGAGGGAGAAGTGCCTTGGCTGTAGGCAAACTATAAGAGAAATGATTTTGGAAGAACTTCAGGAGATATAAGGCTACTACAAGCACTGAAATTTGTACAAAACCATAAACCCAGAGAACAATATTTACATCTCTCTCCCCAGACCATTCCCCATAATGAATATTATTATCAGATCAATGAAATGTCTGGATAGATGAGGAGAGGAGACTGGAATGTGCACAAATTGATTTCAATGGATATGTAAGGCATGTTCATGGTCCCTGACACTTCCTACCTGTACAAGCCTCGAATAGTTGTGTTTGTAACTGTAGACCTAAACCGAGCAGGAATCAGATTAGAATCAGGTCTGTTCTGTGGGCAGGGAATTGCAAATGACTTTCTACCATCATATGGCCAATTTTCATTCACCCAATCTGTTGTTCTGGAAGGCTGAAAAATGTACAAACTGCATAAAAAGAGAGGACCAGATGTGTTGTGTTGCCTCTGATCAAAGATCCACCCAACCCTTTGCTCTGATGGAATCCATCTAGGATAGATCTTCACCTAGGTCCATCACTGTTGCACCTTGGTGACCATAGCTGGTTTAATGGTGTTTTGATATCTGTATTGCAGGATGTGGACTTCTGGTTCATGTGGCAGGAGGAAAAGTCTGCCTTTCTTTCAGTCCAAACATGATAGGGTGTGGGAAAAACATTGGTAAATCTCCTTTGGTGTGATCAGAGAAATCCAGGCAGTGGGAAGGTTTGGAGATAAGGTGACCAGGAGATGAGACCTTCAAGTTCAGAAGGGAGCCTGAGTGCTCAGGCTGCCAATCCTTCCATTCCCAAAGATATTAGGAGGAAAAGGACAGTTTCCAGGTGCTGGAAGATTGTCATGTTTGGGTTGTTGTTGCTCTTTCTTCATTGAGTTGTGTATGCTACACCTTCAGTGGGTTGATCACAGGACGTGCTCCTTCCTCACCTTGGAGAGGAAGAGCAGCTCTGAGAAATGTTTCACCCACTTCCTGTCAGGGAATAATTCTTCTCTTGGAAATCTGGAGCGGACTTAAAAAGGAGTGAGGGACCCTTCTCCATGGATCCCATTGAGCAGGCTTTGGAGACCCACCTGGCTGGAATGGAGAGCTCTTGCTCAAGCCAGGTTCTCATAAACCTTCTGCTTAAGTGCCTGCTAGAAAATCCCAGACTTTGAGGGCCTTGTTCTGTTGTCTTATGGCACATTCTGAGACATAGACAGTCCAGGTTTTCTGCTAAAGATCAGGAATCTCCATAATCTCAGGACCTGGAGCCTGGTACCACTCTTCTGTAGGGTTTACATGACCTTATGGTGGCTAGTGATACAGGATAAAGAGAGATTTAGATGCTGTAGGAAAGTCTGACCAGACCAGAGGAGGAACATTTGCCCTGAAGCCTGCTTGGATGTGGCTGTGGCCAGTAGAGGAGGAAGGAGGGCTTTAGGTTTACTTTGCTACCACAAACCTTTACAGGTTGGTTGATGGGCTACACTGTTGTGTGAAAAAAGCCACAAACCCTGCAGTGAGAAGAAAATAAAATAACCCACTGTAAGATCCTTTCATTAAAATACAATCAGAACAAAGTAGTAATTTATTTTATAAAGCCATAGTTCTTTTCTGGTCACTGGTAGTATCCTGGATCTCATCTTCTGCTCTATTTATACTGTTTACAAAGAGGGGAGCTGCAGCAGCTGCGAAGCCTGATTGCCAGGTATCAAAATGGTAGGGCCAAAAAGGCTGTCATGCGATGTAAAATTTGGAGAAGAAATTTCTGGGCATGCAAAACGTCGAGGCTCTGAGTCAGGACTCATCAGTGCTACGGCTGCCTCTGCCGGCAGGCTGCTAGGTAGGACACAGCAGCTTGTTTTCCCTTCACGCCTAGTTTGCACCAAAATAACTCCGCCTACATGTGAGGTACAGTGAAGAGAGGAGGAGGAGGAGGAGAAGAAGAAAGAGGAGGGGAAAGAGAAGGAGGAGAAGTAGGAACAGACACTCCAAGTTCAGTTGGACGTTACAGCCAAGCATCTCCCTCAACTGTCTACTATTGGCAGAGGTGATCTTGACTTCTCCTTTTTTCTGCTGTCCCCTTCCACCCCTTCTTTTTCTCCAGCACCCATGAGACTGTGCTGAACCGCTTCTGAGAACTAAACCAGCAGAATATTTTCTACTATGTTGGTGAGTTAGTTTTCCATTGATACAATTCTCTGGACAAGTTGACCAGAAGGCAAGAGGAGCACCAGCACCCACCTGAGGAAACTGGGAGTGAATGATCAGGAGGGACGGGGAGAGGTCTGAGCAGGATTGTCCATTACAGCAGCATCTGCTCCTCTCTTTTCACCTCAGCTGCTTTTACAGGCGTTTTTCTTCTTTACGAAACACAATGTTTTGTGTGGTGCTTCACTAATCTCCAAGGATATTGTGGCTGAGATAGATTTCATAAATTGTAAGCTTAAAAAGTGCTTTTGCTGAGGTACTGTGGTGAAGAGAAATAATCTTTCTTTGGGTACATTCAAAGGAACATTTTCACTAAAGGGAACAGTTTGATCCACATTGTCCCCACTGATTGGTGGGGCGCAGAGTCAATTCAAATGACTTGATGGTATTTGGTATTGATTAAGAGCCCAGATATGAATAATCAACGACCAGCTGAATGTAACGTGTTTGCCTTCAGTGCAACTGTATGAATAAAAAAAAAACAAACCCCCAAACAAGTACAGATTTGGAAAATTTGACCCAATTAATAGGGCCAGATATGGAAGTCGTCACTCAGATCTTGACAAGCTTTTGTTGTAGCAAAATGGTTACTGGGCCAAACCTTATGGGTCTTATTTCCGAACTGAAGCCAATGGAAGTTTGCCTGAAAACCATTAAGTTGATTATTTGGCACGCTGATTTCAGTGACAGCTTTGAATGGGCAAGATCTATGTCTGAATTCAAGATTTAGCCCTTAATTCTTTGTTTGTAAGAACACACACTCTCCAGCACTGTAAACATCACTCCTGTCTTAGAAAGGTAAAAAGCCAGGGTGGTTTGTTTGTCTTTTTTCTTCTAACACAGAAATTCAGGAACACCTCGTGCATTCATAATTCCCAATTGATACTGTGATACTTCATGGAGTTTATGCTCAAGGAGTCATTAGTGTGTTGAAGAACTTGTGCCTGTATCTGATGTATGTACGTGGTAGTGGCTAAATAAGAGAGCCTGAGGCTGACACATTAAATTTGCTGGTGTCACAAGGAATAGAGCAGAGCATCCTTGAAGTAATTACAGGTGAGTACACCAATGTACCCGTACAAATGTAGTTCCATTAAGACATTTTCCATCACGTTCTCTCTTATAAATCTGGATGTTTTATTGATGCAGAGCTAAATCAAGTATCTGCCATCACTATGTTCTCTTCTTCCACCCCCAGCTGGCATTTCATGCAGCACATATTGCAGTTTTCTTTTTGAACAGAAGCCTTTTCATCTACTGGAAAGCAGAAAAATGCCATAGGTGACATAGTTTAGCAGCATTTAACACATTAAATAGCTCTCTGAACTGCTGCAGATGGGACAAAAAGAGTCCTGTACACGTCGGAGCTACAGGAAAACACATTTTCCTTTCAGAAATAAGCACTGTGTTTTCCATGCGTGTAGTTTAAAGGCAACAGAAACTTGGGTCTAAAAAGGATTCCTTAGGCCCTCTAATCTGGTTCCTTGTTATTCTGGTCAGCCTTCTCACTGAATCCTTCCCATAAATGAATTGAGTCCTATTTAACGTCTAGTGAGGTATTTTTCTCAGCTATTCCCATTGGGAGGCTATTTCCTAACTTCATTTGTCTGAGAGTTAAAGATTCTCTTTTTCTTTCTTAATTTACAACCTACATTTCCTCTTGGGCCAGTTTAGCCAGATCTGTGGTTCAGGGTCTCACAGACCCTCTCCACATCTTCTGGTTGCTCATTGGCTTTGGACAGGGTGCAAAAATGCTTTAAAGAACTAGGATAACACAGTGTGGCCATTCTTCTTTGCCAGATGGTACAATTTTTTTGTAGAAGAAAACTGTCGGTCATTGCCTGATGGGTTAATTCTTTAGGCCAAGCCTATCATGTCCTCATGTCCAAATACATGGTGGGATGCCGTATGCCACGTTGATAGCCAGGGCAATGGTAAGGTTGCAGAATCCCTAATACAAGATTTGAATGGAGCAGTGAACAGGAAACAAGATGGGACAAACTGGTCTACACTACGATGTTCTGCTGCCAAAGAGCAGATGAAGAGAGTTGGTGTCAGGGGACTGTGAATTCACAGTCATAGAATCATGGAATTGTCCAGATTGGAAGATACCTTTAAGATCATTGAGCCCAACCATCAACCCAACACTGACCAAAACGCCACTAACCTGTGTCCCTCAGCACCACATCTGCTGGCTTTTAATCCCTCCAGGGATGAGGACTCCACCACTGCCCTGGACAGCCTCTTCCAAGGCTTAATAACCCTTTCAGGGAAAAATTGTTCCTAATATCCAATCTGAACCTCCCCTGGTGCAACTTGAGGCCATTTCCTCTTGTCCCATCGCCTGTTTCTTGGGAGAAGAGACCGACCACCCCTGGCTACACCCTCCTTTCAGGGATTTGTAGAGAGTGATAAGATCTCCCCTCAGCCTCCTTTTCTCCAGGGTAAACACCCTCAGCCACTCCTCACAAGACTTGATCTCCAGACCCCTCACCAGCTTCATTTCCCTTCCCTGGATAGACTCCAGCACCTCAATGTCTTTCTTGTTGTGAGGGACCCAAAACTGGACACAGCCCTCTAGGTGGGGCCTCACCACTGAGGTCCTCAGATCCAGCTTGCTGGCCAAAAAAGCTTCTTTTGATGGTCAGTTTTATCCCAAAATCTTGGCAAGTCAGCAGCAGAGATCAGCTCATAAGACTTATAGATTTTGGTGAGGTAGAAATCACATTAATTCTGAAGGGCTTAGCTGCAAATATCATTTAATGGCAGAAGATGGATGTAAATACCAGAGCCAAAGTGTCGTCAAAATGAAAAATGACTTCAGCCTGCTTACCCAAGCTCATGTCATCAGCACAGATAAATTAATGGAATAATGTTTTAAGCTGCTTGATAATGTACAAGTGGAAAAAAACCCACAACAGCGCTAATATGGAGTGGATTAAGAGGTGCCCAAAAATAACCTCTAAAATTATGCTGCATGAAAAGTTCTGTAACATGAATAAACCACGTAGGAAATGCTCTGGGCATTCACACTAGGAGGCTGTCATGGTGTGTCTTGTCACAGGTAGATATCAACCTACCTCTCTCTCCTAGAGATTTCTTGGACCGTTCCATCACTGGATTGCACTTATGTTATTAGTAAGTGTATCGTGTCAGTGGGGCAAAGTTTGAGGGGCAGAGTCTGGCATCATTCATATGATTAAAGTCCTTTAATTTTACAAAGAGGGTGGCCACTTCCAAACTGCTTTTGGGAATGATCCCTGGCCCACGCTCTCTGAAATCTTTCTTGGAAAGCATGGGAAAGAGTGTTAGTTGTTCTGATGGTTGAGCTTCTCTGCCCGTGCCCCAGCACGGTTTAATTTACTAGTATGGCTGTGGCCATACAAAGTTTTACTGTGGATATAATTGCATGAAACAATCTTTCAGAAGCTAATGGGGTTCTTTGGGTAGACATGGTGACCTCCAAGGTAAATACATTTGAGAACAATATCCTTGATTGTAACCTGTTTATGTTAATTAATTAGAAAATTTGAAAGGAAGAGTGTTCCATTCGCTTAGAGCAGATGTCTAGTGTCGAGTCTGGTCTAGTGGGAGATGGAACTAGATGGCAGGTCATTGGAACTGGATGATCTTTAAGGTCTCTTCCAACCATTCTGTGATTCTGTGTGGTTGATGACAAAGGAAGCAGTGGTAACTTCGTGGTTGTCTTATCAAATGCTACAGAAAAAAAGAAAGAAAAAAAAAAAAAAGGAGGGATTCTCTCCTTCTTCACTCTTTTAATAACCCAAGATCTTGCTTTTCATGTCTGGATTTGAAGTCTTCCATGTTAATCCATTTCTAAGTCTCCACTCTTCAAGATCAGTTGGTTATTTTTCTATATTATCCAATTCCCTTTGGACTGACCTCTGATGTGTTAGCTGTTACAAGTAACTGGAACTTGCAGGAGACAGACGACATACTGGGGGACTGGAAAAAGGCAGATTTGGTGCCTGTCTTAACACAAAATGGGGAAGGAGGACCTGACAACATAGAGATCAACCGCTCTAAATTAATACCTAGAAATATAAATTCCTACAAGTATCCTACCACAAAATAATCAAAACCTTTTCAAGCACCCAGAAGGTAGCAAGGAGCTAAGTAATAGTGAACGTGGACCTGTCAAGAAAAAATGACATCAAACTAATCTAATTTCCTTCCGTGACAGGGTAAAAAGCCTCGTGGCCAGAAGAGAAGTAGTAGGTGTCATCTGTCTTTGTGTGAGAAAGCTTTTGACACTGCCCCTCGTGACATTCTTATAAGCAAGTTAAGGCACTGAGGTCTAGATGAAACTACTATAAAGTCTGCATGATATTTGCTGGAAAACTGTAGCTGGCGAAGTGAACAACAGTTTTGACATTTATTCTGTCTCAAAGTAGAAAGATGCACTGAGTGGGGTTGCCCAGGGCTCTGGTTTAGACAAGAATGATTAACTGGGTGTATTTGGAGTGGAAAACAGCAAATCTAGGAGGCTGTTTTATAGGATGAGATTTGGGTTGAGTACCCTGAATGGGACCCATCAGTGCTGAGTTCTTGGAAAAACATCCAAATGCATCTTGGGGTGGGTATTTATGAAGCTGCCCTACAAGCCACGTGCAGTAAACCTGCTTTATTCAGCTCTCACAAAGCCATAGCTTTGTGAGAACCCATGTTCTGGGTGATGTCCTTCAACAAAAACACAGATCAGTCAATGAGGATGTAGAATTGAGCGATAAGAATGGTCCAAGATGAGAAAAGATTGGGTAAATGTCCATCAGGAAAGCTGGAAATAAAGCTGCTGCTGTTGTGGGACAGTGGGATGACCTACAAAAGTCCATGCAAGCCCCATGATATCACGGTGGCTTTTTGCATGAGTACGTTATGTCAACTCACTTCTGTTGTTCAGTGTTGAAGTAGTGAATGAGTGTATGAAACAGGATTAGTCCTGAGGATGTTCCTTGAGGAACTCGGGTTTTAATCTTCCTCCGGTCTAATCTTGCCCTAATTTAGGGTGGTTTTCTGTCGTCTTTCTTTTAGGCAGAGTCCTTGTACTAATTAGCATCTTTTCTTTTATCAGAAATAGTTTCCCATCTGGCATTAAATCAAATACTTAAGTATTTCTAGTATTAGAAGTCACAACAGAGCTGTTCAGTCAAAATTTTCCAGAAAATCAAGAGGGACTATTAACTCTGTCCATTCTTGGAAACTCCCATGGATGCTAATATTCCGGAAGTGGTGTATTTTAGCAGTTTGTCAGGTGTGTCTGCTTTTATGTGTGCTGAATACCTGGGGACTTGGGGTTTACCTCTCCCGTACTCGTTGGTCTGAATTGAGTTTTAGCATCACAGTAGCCAAGGGTATCCATAAAAAGGTTGGAGGGGTCATATTTATTGTGACATTTCCTCTGTAGCTGCACTACACTGAGTGCAGGACTCAGTTTACACACATATTATAAAGAATTCCTTTGGAAAAAATGAAGTTAAATGGGTGTTAATTCCAGTATCTCTTTTTTTCCAAATAGTTAGGAGGGTCAGTCTACATAATCCATTTATTCTGTGCTTTGTGAGGTCTAATGGAATCAAAATCTTGATTGCTCCTCGAAGTCAGTCCCTGGATCCAAAGAAAACTTCTTTCTCATTCTCATCTTCTTCTGTATTACTGCACTGAAGCAGTTAAATCTCTGTCTTTCCATCTTAGACACACACACACACGACACAGGCTCACACACCACTTTATTCTACGTGTCTGCTTGGCAACTTGGGAGGGTTTTGCTGGCGCGTGGGAGAGACCTGCAGGAGTCAAGTGCAGCATTAATGTAGGTTCCCAGTGGCTTAGAGGGAAGCTCATTACTGACCTGGCTCGTGCGTCTCGTTCATTTACAGTAACACTTTAAATATTTAATCGATCTCTCCTTCTTTCCTGTCATGGACCATTTTCCCTCAATTGATTCCTTCTTTTATTTTTTTTGGGGGGGGAGGCAGGGATGGTTGGAATGCATTTATGTTAGTGGAATTCTATAAATTATACTCATTAAGAGGCCAGATACAGCAGGCTGATGT
Organism: Thinocorus orbignyianus; assembly: GCA_013400375.1. Classification (NCBI taxonomy): domain Eukaryota; kingdom Metazoa; phylum Chordata; class Aves; order Ciconiiformes; family Thinocoridae; genus Thinocorus; species Thinocorus orbignyianus. Next base: position 177,403 of record VXBW01007692.1, read on the forward strand.
GGAATTAGTCTGAGCTTCATATGGTATTTTTTGCCCCGGGTTCTCAAAGCACTTCAGAAGCACTAACTAGATAAAGGTGAAGAGCAAAGCTCTGTTGGAAGTTAAAATACCTCCTTAAGTTCCCAGGAGATGTTCCTTAGGAGTTGTGGCTGCAGAGGTAACAGGATTATCCTTTCTGTACCGCTTGGCTCGCTCGGCTTCAGCCTCCCTGGGTTTTCTGTCATGATGAGGGATGGGATGAGTCCTAACTAGAGAGAAAGGTTGGCATGAGAATCGTCACTTCTTCCAGCAAAAAGGTGTACGATCTTCGTGGTTGTATCTCCTGAGACTCCTCAGCAGGTCAGGCAATGCCAAGGTCAAGCGGTGTCCTCCTATTACTCAGTTTAGCTGGGAAGCATCTCTTTTGTAGGTAGAGATGCAACATCTGCTTTACAAGTGGGCAAATAGAGGCGCAGGCAGGGATGGGACCTGCCCCAACCTCTCATCTACAGACTCATCAATCTCCCATTGACTTTATGGGATTGGACATTAATTTTTGCCACAAAGGATTTGACCCCAGCGTTTTTTGGTGACATTTTTAATAAGGTCTCTAAACCTTTCTTTGTAATCTTGGGAAACAGTCATTAACAGTGTGTGCTTGTAAAGACGGACGTAGCGGGAACATTGACTTTCCATGGCTCCTAAATGCTCTCGGGGGAATTGTGAAGACAATATCACACCTTTGGGGTTGTACCGAGATCTTGAAGTACAGTTTGGCCTTGTTCTTGATGAACACTTTATAACCCCTACAAAGAGAGAACTGTGGAGTATTTGCCTTCCACCAAACCAGGCTCAGAGAAAGATAATAAGAAACCTTCAGTAGCTGAAGGCAAATGCTTTCAAAAGGCAGACAGAGGGGGCTTTCAGCAAATGTGCTTTAAGATGGGATAACAAAACGGATATTCAGAGCTTCTTCTGGGCCCAGCAAGGTCTTTGCCACTCCTGGTGAACGTGGAAATCACCTTGAAAATGGGTCATTTTTAAATCAAATTAAAATCCCTTGCACACCTCCTCTGTTGCTATTGATTTTTGTTTTATTGATCAGCCGAGAAATGTTCGGGTGTTTCAGCTCCACATTTAAAGTATTCCCCTTTTATCTGGGTTTGCACTGTCGATCTTAAATCTAAATGTGCTCAGTTAGCCAAAATAGCAAATTAAAAGAAGCAACCCCGAACCCGTCCTGCTCCCATGGAACTTCACGTGCGGTGCCAACCCACAAGTGTCACGAGTGTTTTCCTTCCAATCACGGCGCTGCAGTGCAGAAGAAAGAGAAAGGCAAGATCACACTCTGTGGGAACAGGGTGTTTTCCCGTGTAGGAATATTTGCTTTTCAACACAATACTTTGCAATATTGTCCATTATTACCCAACTCAAATGCTCAACCTTTGAACTCAGATGCTGGTATCGCCTCCCTACAAGGACCGGTGTCTGTTTGACTCCATTTAGGCTATTACTGTTTAAGCAAGCATTTGAGTAGTGGGCTCTGAATACGGTTAAATTGCAAAGACAAATGCTGCTGTTGTCATTGTTGATGGTGTCTGTCCTTGATACAAGTGCTGTATCTCAAGGAGAGAAGTATTCACGCGGTCGTCCACCGCTGACTTTCTTGGCACCCTTCATTTCGGTTTTGTTTGGTAAGTGGTGGAGTCTTTGAATGAAGATGCAACATTTCAATTACTCCTCTCTTTTCTTTCCTGAAAACTGTCGAGGGATAAGAGCTGTGATTGCAATTGAAAATACCCCTACGAAGCCTCGAAATTAGTCTAACTGAAATTAAAATCTTATTCTTTAACTACTATTAGGTTTCACCTTGAAAAATTATGCCCAACTTTCAAAGACAGTTTCATGGGTAATGATAATAATAAGATTTTCACCATTTATTTTCCTATATGGTCACCAAAAAAAACCCATAACCAAGGAAGTCTCAGCCTTTTAATTGCAAGTTCTATTTGCTTTGACCCAGACTCACCGGTGTGAATTTTGGCGCCTAACTGAGGCTCCTGACCCAGGAATAAAGAAATGATGGAGCCTTCTGTGGTCGATGGAGCAGTGTAGGCATCTCTGGATGGCAAAGCAAACTTTAGGAGGACTGAACATCTCTCTGATGGTGGAGATCTCTTGATGTTAATGGTGGAGTGGACCATTCTCCTACGTTCAGGTTGTGTGGGAGGTCCTGAGCACATAGCTGCTGCTACGTCTTCTGTAGAGGAGTTGGATGGAGCCATCCCCCTGCCAGTTGCCTTATACTGGTTCCATTAAAAAATCACACTGCTGGATTTAAATAAAATAGGAACAGGTGAAAGAAGAGGTAACTTTCAGTCTCAGTATTGAAGGTGGAGATAGATGCTCCCCATTTTAGGGGTGTCTGACAGTTCCTCTCAGAAGTCTTCTCCTCGGTTGATTGATACTTTAACGAACAATACTTTCAGGAGGGAGGGGGGTTGAAAAATTTCCGTGCCAGATTTCTGCCTCCTCAGACTGATATTTTTAAAGACCCAGCCAAAATCCTTCAGAGAAGGAAGCTGGAGAAAAACATGTTGTTTTCAACACTAAAATATTTCTCCCAGCCTGGCTACGAGGAGCCCTGGTACCTCGCTGCTGCAGAGCAGAGATCTGAAATTCAGTTAGGGGGTGTCTTTTGCACATGTTTGTTTTGTTTGTTTTTTGTTTGTTTTTGTTTTTTTTTTTTAATCTCCCTGTGGAAATTTCCCCTTTTCTTAGTTTAACACTTCATTTATTTATTTATTTATTTATTTATGCCGGATTCTTCTGGGGTTTTACAGTGATGGCACCCAGTGCGATGAGGAGGGACAAGCTGCTTGGTTGGAAGACGAAAATGAAAGAAATAGAGTTTTAGGAGGATAAAGGAAGGAGCAAGTTGAGGCAGAGAAAGGCGAATAACAGGAGTAGAAGTTGCTCAGGGCTGGTGGGACACATCAGGGATGGGAGCTGGGACCAGGACCCTGATGGGAGGAAGCCCCAGGTCCCTGGGTGTGCAACCTGCAGAGATTGGGTGAGGAGACAAGGATGAGGAAGGGTTCTGAGGGAAATCAAAACCACTTGATGATGGGAGGGAAAGGCATTGCTTACCCCAAGTGCTATTTGTAACACCACAGACTCTATTTAAAGGCTGCCATATATACAGCTACATCATTCTTTATCCTGTCTCATTTTTAAGGTCCTGTACACAGCACATGATTCTGTACCTCCTTATTTCCTGGGTGAACACATAGCTTTTAAATACAAGAACTATGTTAAACTCACCAGAACAACATGCTTGTTGCTAGATTTTAATCCAAGGAAGCCCAGGGAATGTCTGCTTTTTTTTTTTTTTNCTGAACAGTCCCAGCTCTCTCAGCCTATCCTCATTTTTGCAGCATTAGGTGTTAGGCAGGAGCAAGACACACACGCTTTCAGAGAAGAAAAAGAAAGGAAATCAAGCTGCTTTCATGTGTTCTTTGTAATTATTTTTCCCCTGTTGTTCAGAATTCAAGTTTTTAAAAAAGAAAAAAAAAAAAAGAAGGGGAAAAAAAAAAAAAAAAGGACTCTAACATTTACTGGCAGTAATCATTTCGCCATCTGCTCGGGCGTGCTGCTTCCAGAACACACGTTCTCAGCTGCTGAGCAGTCAGCTCTCCGCTCCCTTTCCTTTCGGAGACAGGGATGCCAGCAGTTCCTAAACTGTAACAGCGTGAACAAGGCCTTTTTTTTTTTCCCTTTCTATTTTTTTTCCCCCCTTTCAATCGCTGGAATTATTTTTTTTTTTTTTGAAAAGGCAGGAGAGTTGGGACTTTTCACCAGATCGTTTCCAAGACTGAGCTGTTCCCCTGACTTGACGGTTCTTCATCCGAGTGGTAAAAATGTGGGGAATATTAATATTTCAACATTTTGGGGTGCCCCAAGTGGGTTTGCTTTATAGCAGAGCTCCACTGGGCTGCTCTCCAGAATGGATTTAGCCTGTGTTTCTTTAGCTGGACCTGGGGGAAAGTGTTCCTGGTGGGGTACTCTCATGCTTGGGCATAGACACCTTTGATTTCTGCTCCCATGAGCTCAGCACCCCTTCTTCTAACGGCTTCTTCCCCTTCTCCTCCACATGCTAAGCCAGCACTGAGCTATTCAACATTCCAGTCTCCCCCCTGACAGCCCAAACCCAGCAGTGAAGGAGGGGTACCCCACTACCAAATAAGCTTTGTCAGCTAAAAGGAGCTAAAACAGCCAGAGTTACCCTCTCTGCACGCTCCTGCACTGTTGCCCATCAGCGAGTGGTGAGCAGAAGCACTTAAGTAAATATATGACTAATTTAGAGGGCAGAGGGTAACATTAATTAGCTCATCCTGTCCTTGGATGTTTCTGTGTCACTGACTCCCTAATCTATAGCTCTGGTGTTTTCTGTTGTTGTTTCTCGTGGCGATAATAACCCGCGATCTCGGTTTGTACATTTAAATTCAAAATGAAAAAAACATCCATCAGTGAAAGACCCTGTTCAATTTTCCCACTGTAGAGGCAACGCTTTACAAAGAAATGAGCCGGAGTGAATTCAGAGCCCATTAGGCTCATATGTCCCAGGAGGCCCGGATCTATATGCTTACAGATGTGCTTACAGATAGAAATCTGCATTAGGAAAAAAAGATCCTGCTTGACCGAAGGTATTTGTTCTAAAACACAACATTTAAAGTGCAGCTTTGTACCAAGAAGTGACTCTGTGGGATGGCTTTGTGTGATTTGTTGTGTGTTTCATTGCATCAAGATCAAATTTACTCTGCTACAGGCAGAAGAAATGTTATTTCTCTGCCAGCCTCACATACTTACTCTCATTTCCAGAGCCCAAACTGGATGGGTGTTTTTCCATCCAGAAATCAGGGTTGTTGTACTTTGAGGTTGTTTTTTTTTGTGATGAACATTTGACCCAGCTGAACTCCAGTGCGGTCCGCAGAGATTGGAGCATCACAGATGCTTTGGGAATATTCCCTGTTTTTCAGGGGATATTTTTCTCCCTGTGTTTGTGCATTAGCCTCTGTATTTTCACCTTTGAGCATGCTATGACACTTGGATCAGTTTTTTGCTGCCATTTAAGAGACCAGTGATCTCTCAGAATGAGTATGTTGGACATGCTATTTATGAAAAGGTTGCGTGAGCCAAATGTTTATCATCCTCATAGCACGGGAGGGTGACACGGGGCAAATCAGAAGGTGGGCAGGTAGGGAAAAGGAGATGGGAAGGCAAGAAACGGAGGCTAAAGTGGCAAAAAGAGCAGAAGAGAAGAAGGGAAGACATTTGAGCCTGAAAGATCTCCTGAATATCAGCGCCTATTGCAAAGGAAACCCACCTATTGACCTCCTGTTGCTGTTACCCAGATGTAGGAGCTTCTTACAGGGCTTCTATACGTGCCCTGATGATTATTGGATGTAGTGATACATGGTCAAGAGAAGCAGGAAAATCCCGTGAGCTTGCTGATATTGAAGACCAAAAGCCCTTTGGGAAGGGCAGATGTTGACCTCTTTCAGAAGATGTGTGGCTGTGTCAAGCAAGACAAGCTCGGCTGTGGGACACAAGGGCTACATCCACCAGCTGAAGAAAATGAGACAGAAACAGTCTGTGCGTGGGAGATTGGGAGAGAACCAACTGAATGACCTTATTCCTTCCATGGAAACACAGATAACATAAGGCTGGATTGAGGGCAGCAGATTTGAGACCATCCGTGGTGTCAGGCATGGTGGGAGAGGCCACGCTGACTTGTGATCTGGGACGTATCGCTCGGAAGAGTGTGGGAAATCTTTTAATGTGTCTCTCCTGCCCACCTCCTAGATGATGGGGACCCCCATGGCTTCCCCTGGAGAAATGACAGCCTGGCAGGGTTGGCATCTGTTGGTGCCTTAATAACCTTGATCACAGCAAGCCCTTGGCCTGAGCTCCTCCGTTTCCTTCTCCTAAAACCCTTGAAGGACCCACACCAAGCTGGATGTGAAGAAGCAGCAAAAGGGAAGCAGTTGTTCTCTGAAGGAAGGAGTAGAGAGGGGTGTTGCTGACGCTGTGATTCCTCAGAGCAGTATGTCCCACCTTGCCAAGAGAGGCACAGGGCCACGTGTGACATCTCCAAATGGTCCGTCAGCTCCTGCTTTGAAAAAGAGGAGAAAGCAAGGGAGAGGACAGAGATCCCGAGGGAAGCTGGGGAGGTGTTTTGGGGAGCAGCGATGGGGAGAAAGGAGGGGGGAACCCCATGGTTTCTCTCTACTTGGCTGTAATAACCGAAATGAACAGTTCTGAGATTTCATCTCACTAAAGCCACTTCCTAATTAGGACGAGCTTAAGAAGGACCACTTGGCATCCTTGGCGGCGAGAGCCATGTGCTACCTGCAGCAGGCCAACTCCAAAATGAAACTGATTTTTTTCTCTTACCTACATTCTGCATTCAAGCAGCTGCTCCTAACAGGTGCTCGCTCTCTTCCTAGCAGATGGTGACAAAAAAATGGGTTTGTTGGCAGGTTTCACCACAAAGCAGCCTTCTTATCGCACATATTGATGTGTATACAAACATGCAAGCGCGCTATCAGGCTTTCAGTTGAAAAAGTAATTCTCCTTCTAATATAAGGTCAGTCACCTGGGGTCCTAGCAAGAATGATACGTGCTTCTCTCTTCTCTAACCTGGGTCTACAGGCATTTGTGGCTTAACTGCCACGTCAAAGCCCTGGCAAACGTTTGCCCATCAGTTCAACACTTCTGCTCTAGATTGAGATGAGATCTGAGGAAGAAATTCTTTGCTGCGAGGGTGGTGAGGCACTGGAAAAGGTTGCCCAGAGAAGCTGTGGCTGCCCCATCCCTGGTGGGGTTCAAGGGCAGGTTGGAGGAGGCTTGGAGCAACCTGGTGTGGTGGGAGGTGTCCCTGCCCATGGCAGGGGGGTTGAAACTGGATGGTCTTTAAGGTCCCTTCCAATTCCAACCATTCTATGACTCTGTGCTTAGAGGAATATGCAATGTTAGACTGCATACCTCTATATTTATCAGCACATATTTAATAGCTTTTACTAGCTTAAACATCAGCAAACTAGAAAGCAGGCAGGTTTTAGACAGGGGCTGCCCCCACGCTTTTCTCCTGTTTAGGGTAATATAGTAGAAAGGCAGAAAACAAGCGATCTCTCTCCTTAAATAAAGCAATCAACTGAAAATTCACAGTGGAAGAGAGACATAGCAATGCATTTGAACAAAGCAATGTTAACTGCAGTGTTTTATCACCAGGAAACGTACCCAGGACTCCCCAGCACCGAAATATGTTCAAAGCTGCCTTGGGGAAGTACGCGGGGAGATGGTTTGTTCTGTATTCATCACCCGAAGAGAGACAGCTGTCAAAGAAATCCTTACATCCCCTTTTGTTCTTGGCCCGTTAACTCCGATTCCACCTCCCAGATTTTCCCTGGCGAGGGCTGTAAATTTGACAAAATGCTGCAGAGCAATGCCAGATTCGGAGGGCTACGGCATCACCCAAAAGACCTCTCCTCCTTCTCTTTCTCGTGGTGCAGAGCAGAGCTAGGAAGACCCCATGCTCGCTCTGTTTTGCTGTTCATTTCAAACAAACGGCCCGAGCCAAGGCAACCAGATGAGGGTGACATCTGGTTATCCAACCTCTGCCAAGGCGCTGCTGTTCTCTAGCTGGCAGGGAGACGACGGCGCCGCAAATGCCAGGTTCTTGCTGAAAATGTAAAGTGCATTCCCTGCATTTTCTCTTTGCTTCCTCTCCAGCCACAATCAGCTCGGTATTTTGTTTTACTAATGGCCAAATTCAGATCCACTTTCCAGCTGCGTAGATCCGTTTCATCAACGCTGGGGGGCTTTGACGATGGGTGGAATTTGACCCCCTGAGTCCAAGAGTGGTCTTGTGTTTTCTAAGCTTACTGAGAAATTGACTTGTTGACCGACCCTATAGCAGCCTTCCAGTCCTTAAATGGGGTCTACAGGAGAAATGAGGAGGGACTTTTCATCAGGGAGTGAAGCCGTAGGATGAGGAGTAATGGTTTTACACTGAAAGAGGGAAATTTTAGATTAGATCTCAGGAAGAAATTTTTAGTGTGAGGGTGGAAAGACCCTGGAACAGGTTGCCCAGAGAAGCTGTGGCTGCCCCATCCCTGGAGGGGTTCAAGGTCAGGTTGGATGGGACTTTGAGCAACCTGGTCTGGTGGGAGGTGTTTCTGCCCATGGCAGGGGGTTGGAACTGGATGGTCTTTAAGGTCCTTTCCAACCCAATCCATTCTGTGATTCTATGACTGTGAATCCAACTCAAACACCCAAGCCCCTCCTGAGGGGTATGTTTATGGTGGGAATTGCTGCTCACGTAGGAGAATGATTTGTATCTAAACTCTTCTATAAAGTAGCAGGTAGAGCTTGGGGCAGGTGGAAAAGCTTGTGAAAGAAACCTGTTGCATCACCCCCGTCACGCAGAGGAGCAGTTTGGTCCTGAAGCTCCGTCATGGGTGGAAGTGAATGAGCTGAAGTTGTAGGATTTTCCTTGTTTCCTCATAAAGGGTTTTTGTTTTCACCTCTTCCCATGTGCTACTACATTCTCAGCATTTTTGGCAGCTGTCACAGGGCTCAGAAGAAATAAATGTGTTGGTTTTCCAGCTGATGTTCTGTCCAAGTGCGTTTTTTCCCCTCTTCTGGTAAAAGGGTTTTGCTGCAGGCACAAGTAGCCAGTTTTCAAAGCTAGAAGGAAAGTAATTGTAGTAAATTGTATTAAATAAATATGCACAGAGCTTGGGCTGCTGGAGTGAACTTGCAGGTTGTATTTCTGCTTTTCTAGTTGGCAGCTAAAGTTTGACTTCTTTGCCACATATTTGCAGGTTTCAGGAGTATCTTTGAGCTTTCAGTCTTGGGGCTTGGAGGCAGAAGCCCTCTGTTTTCGAGGGCACTCACACAAGAAGTGGATATTACTGCTTGAAGAATAACTCGGATCTTTTTAGGTTGTCTTTGGTGAGCCAGCTACGAAAATTAAATCTAGTTTCCACAGTCCAGATCAAAACCTTCACCCAGGAATCTGTAGATGGGTAAGGATTGGAGAAATTTGATTAAATGTGTAATGTGTCTTGTTTTGCCGTGTGCAACTGTGCTGGTAACTCACCAGCAATTTAGCTTTCCTAGATAGCTTTTGTGGAGCTGATTTCAGAGGAATGGATGTTTAGATACAACCCTAGCAGAAGGATGCAGTGAGTGACACTGGATTTAGCAGGTCACCAGCTTCTGTTTGACCCCAGCTGTGCCCATTTCCCTTCAGTGATTTATCAGTTTAGGGATGTGGGCCGAATCCTTACAGTTTAATTCTCTTGCCTGATGCACAAGTGTCACACAGTGACCTTCATGATGGCCTGGAGAGGCATCTTCTGGCCTTTAGAGGCCAGTCCAGTGGGATAGAGGTTCCCATCAGTCTTCTACGGGACTTGCTAGTCTCCTGAGCTTGTCTCTGCTCCCCTGAGCTGCCTCGTGTTCTCAGAGGTCACTGAACACAAATAACTGTAGAGCTGACAGCGTTACCCTGCTTCCCGCTCAGAGAACCTTTGGTTTCAGCATCAAACAAACAAAACCAAACAGATCTGCATGAAAATTCTCAGGATTGTAGAGGCTTATTCAAAAGCTGATTTCATCTGCTGGCTCTGGATGTCACATACAGCAAATTCAAGCCATAACAATTTATTTTTATTTAACTTCATCAAAAGTTACCCTCTATCTATGCCGTAGGAATAGGTTAGAATATTGGAAAAGATCACAGAATCAGGGAATTGTCAGAGTTGGGAGGGACCTCTAGAGATCATCTCATTCAACTCCCCTGCCAAAGCAGGGTTGCCCAGAGCACATCCCTCAGGGCTGCATCCAGGCAGGGCTTGAAGATCTCCAGAGAAGAGGACTCCTCACCCTCCCTGGGCAGCCTCTGCCAGGGCTCTGCCACCCTCACCCCAAAGAAGTTTCTCCTCATATTTGAATGGAACTTCCCGTGTCCCAACTTGTGCCCATTGCCCCTTGTTCTGTCACTGGGAATCACTGGGAAGAGTCTGCCTCCATCCTCCTTCAACCCCCCGTTCAGATCCTTGTGAGCATTAATAAGATCTCCCCTCAGCCTTCTCTTTTCCAAGTTAAAGTCACAGATTTGTCAAAGATCTTTGCACTGAAAGATATGTACAGGTACCATAACTAACTTGAATCACATTTGATGCTACATAACTGCTCAAAGTGAAATATCCATGTGAATATGTAACTGAATCCACGTATCTTTAGATGTTCTCCATATCAGTGATCATAATGCATCATCCTGTGAAATAATCAGTTTACTCGTGGAACTATTGTGGCTGTATGATTTATTCATGTCTGCACAAAACATAAATTCCTTGATATTATCCCAGCACTTGAGAGCAAAACTTTTTTCCCCAGAAAAGATAGCAAATAGCTAATTCAGGTTTCCAAAAGCCTGTGTACTCTTATCGTTAGTAAGAAGCTTAACCAACCTGAAAGCAAATGCTAAACGATCCAGATCTTCATCTTATTAAGCTTGTGTGTTTTCTACCACTTAAAAGCCTATCAAAACCCTAAAGATCTGGCTAAATGAGATTTTCTGGACGGCAAGCTTTCAAGTTTACCTCCTTCTCTTTTTAAACAAGAAGGCGATGCCTCTATTTACATGCTGTTTCTGGAACTCAAACGGAGCGAGTACATCGCTGCTGCAGCGTTTCATAGAACATCCTTTGTTTATTCACACTGTGCCACTTTTAAACTTCAGATGTAAACAACAAAGGCTTCTTTGTATTTCACACTATCTCATACTCACTACCTTCTGAAGTCCAAAGCCAAAACACTGTGGAATTTTACCCTCCCCACACTTTCTTCTGCTTGTCAGATGCGTTCTTCCAGCCTATTCTATTTATAGTAGTTTAGAGAACTACTTATCTTCCAGTTAAAACGTGCTCTGTTCATTTTCTCCCTAGTTTTCAGTCCTAGACATGGGCTAAAATTGTATTCCCTGACAAACATTTCAAATATAATTTTAGTAGTAATTATGCACATATTCCGTAACAGAAACATGTTGTCATCCTAAAGGATCCCAATTGGTTTAAAGCAGTTGACCTGTCTGGGATGGGTTACACAGATGAGAAATCCAGAATGTATTCCACCAAATTCCATTGATCCAATGGAAAGGTCGGGAAGAGCCAGGCTGGAAGTGGTGGGTCTAGATCAGTCTCATGCTGGACCCATCTCCTCTCTGTTTGCTGATGGCTGGGGGAGGTTTCCAAGGCTCTTTACTCCTCTTCTCCCATCATGTGGTGATCTCCATGAGAAAGACAAGGACAGACCATGCAAGAGATATCTCCTGAGGCCATCTCATCTCATACGGTATCCAGTTTTGGGTTCCTCACAACAGGAAAGACATTGAGGTGCTGGAACATGTCCAGAGAAGGAAAACTAAGGTGGTGAGGGGTCTGGAGACCAAGCCTTGTGAGGAGAGGCTGAGGGAGCTGGGGGTGTTCAGCCTGGAGAAAAGGGGGCTTAGGGGAGACCACCTCGCTCTCTACAACTCCCTGAAAGGAGGGTGTAGCCAGGGGTGTTGGTCTCTTCTCCCAGGGAACAGATGATAAGACAAGAGGAAACATCCTCAAGTTGTGCCAGGGGAGGTTTAGGATGGATATTAGGAAAAAACTTTTACATTGAAAGGGTTCTCAAGCCTTGGAAGAGGCTGCCCAGGGAAGTGATGGAATAGCCATCCCTGGAGGTACTTAAAAGATGGGTAGGTCAGGTGCTGAGGTACATGAGTTAGTGATAACTTGACATTGTTGGGTCAACAGTCAGACTTGAGAATCTTAAAGACTTTGTCAGACCTAAATGATGCTATGACTCTGTTTAGGTAGAACATTTCATGTATGGCATAACAAAAAGTTTTGCTGTAAATTACTAGGGGTGTTAGGTCCATGTTAGATCCTTCTCAGATCTTTCCTTATATACAAAGGGAGCAATATAGACTGAAAATACCTTAATGGTGACAGCAGCTAGTTCAGTAGATGGGTCTAATGGTAGATGTTCAAGGTGTTCTCCACTCTAGAATACCCTCCTGTGGCTGTGTGAAAGTTTGGTTGAGCAAAGAGTGTTGAGTATCAGTTTCCCTTCTGATCTCAGCTGCCCTGGGAGCTGGGACAAGGACTGCATGAGAACTTTCTTCAGTTTCATTTCGACTGTGGCAATGAGCCTGCAGCTTTGGTCAGGCTCCTCGTTGTGCCAAGTGATGCACATATGGCCGTTGTAAGGATCAGCGTGTGCCCTGCAGAGCTGGAATAAAAAGTCTTAAGTAGCATTAGTGCCATTTTAAAGAGCAAGAAACGGAAGCAGAAAGAGAGATTGGGAATGCTGGAAGTCACTTGGAGGCGAGATGGGTGATAGTCCTTCTGCTCTAGGAAGTAGGCTCAAGGCTTTACCAACAAACAAACCCTCTGAAGGTGAACAGCACAATGCAAAATTATCTCCCAGCTTTTTGGGATGAGATGGTTTAGTGTAAGACACTAAAGGTTGTAAGCAGCTGAATACAAAATTGAGCTTGTTATTAGAGGCAAAATAAGTGTCAGAGATGATGAGTTGCCAGTTTCCATTATAAGGATCTTCTTTCAGATACTCCAATTTACCAATATGGTTTCAGAAGTAAATATTAGTGCTTGATCTCTGAAAGTTTTTCCCTCCAATCACAAGAGAAGTCGATTTTGGATTTTTAGGAAAAGATAAGTTGTTTGTTCCTCTTAAAAATTCATATATTTTCCTGAGAAAACTGTCGTGCTTGTATTTTGTGGGAGAAATACTTGATATAAATCCAATGTTGACTCCAGGGAGAAAAACAGAATGATGGCAATGTAACAACAGAGCTGAACTGAGCCCTCTAGGTTAAACATGGGAAATGAACTTTCTTTCTTCTACATCGCAGCTCCCCCAAATGAGAAATAATTAGCATGAATTCCATTTTATTGCAAAGGGTACATGCACAAGGGAGTACCTTCCACCGCACAGGCTGCTCTGCACTTTGCTCAGAGATAACTGAGCTCATGGAAGTGGCAAAGTGTTATCAACACAGTATTTATATGTGGAGCATTTTCCTCTGCTCATAACTGGCATGGATTTGCCCCATTGTATCATTATGCTCCTTTTGCACCTCAAGTTACCTTCTTAGAGTTGTTCAGGTCTGCACCACGTGGAGATACAAGTTCTGGTCTGCAGCAGCTTGGAAGATTCCTCGCTGAGCTTCACTGTCCCAAATGTGGGTTGTTGGAGGTGGCCCCATCTCAGTTTGGACCCAACCATTTGTCGGTGCAGGAATACGAGAGTAATGGATGAGTGATTAGTGAAGAACAGTCTGCCGCCTCAAACCACGGAATAGATTTTAGCTTTAGATCGCTGAAAGTCAGAACAGGGCATATCTTTTCTTAGCCATCATAAATTATCCATGCAGGATGTACAGTAAAAGGCTGTTTGGCTGCGTTAAAATTGGCTAGACAAACAGAATTTCCATCTCTCTCAATGGCTCCTTCAACACCTAATTAGTTCCCAGATGCTAGTTGAGCAAGATGTCTTTTATCTTTGCTAATGTTATCTTCCTATACCTCTTAAATGCCCCCTGGTGCCATTCTTCACTTTCATCTCTCTTCCCTCAAGAGAAGGCAGGATGGGTGTTCAGGAAGCTCTATTCTGAAGGTCAAGCTTGTAAAGACTGTGGGTCAAGTTAATCCTGTTATACCAGTCAGTATCTGGAGCAAAAGCTTTGAATCCAGAATTAGATTGATATGATGGAGAACAGGATACAACTTCCTTTCTGTGCACGCTCGTAGGATCAGTAGCCATTGGGAAAAAAACAGAATTGCAGATTTTATTTCACTGTCAGTTCCATTTAGTACAATTCAGGACAAATTCAACATTCATCTTTTGCCATCCCTAGAAGGTGCAAAGGAGTCTGACTATAAATCTGCCGTTTCAGCTGGCATAGCTGTTCGTTGTGGGCCACGAGGAAGTACATTCAGATGTAAAATAGTAGGAAATATCAGACTAACTGCACTCCTGATCCTTCCTAGACCCTCTGAGCGTAACCATTTGAGGCCTCAAATATGTTAATAGCCAGGCTATTGGCCAACTGTGATTTACCTTGGCAGGTCTTATTTATATCCAAGCCCAGCAATTCTTCCCCCTCTGGCAGGAACGAGTGACCAAACAGCCTCCTTCAAGCTAAATATTTAAGAGAGAAGCATTTCAGAGAAAGCAGATCTTCAAACCAGATTCTGTCTAGTCCCTATATCACAGAATCACAGAATGATACAGAGTTGGAAGGGACCTTTGGAGATCACCCAGTCCAACCCCCTGCCAGAGCAGGTCCACCCAGAGCAGGTTGCAGAGCAACGTGTCCAGAAGGGTTTTGAATGTCTCCAGAGATGGAGACTCCACCACCTCTCTGGGCAGCCTCAGCCAGGGCTCTGCCACCCTCAAAGTGAAGAAGTTCCTTCTCATGTTTAGATGGAGCTTCTGAAGTTCAAGTTTGTGCCCATTAGCTCTTGCCCCATAGGATCTTTATGCCTTCAGATTTATAGCATAGTCATGTAACAGCTTGTTTTCTGCCACAACAAAGACCAAAGAAAGCTGTAAAGTCAATGGTTTTCACCATTTTTGCTCTTAGATCTATATGTCCACACTCTGAACGATGCAAAATTTATGCCAAAATAATTGGGTTGTTCCCAATTTCAGTCTTGCCCTGTTTGCGAGAGGCGAAGTGAGTTCCGAGTCTAGATAGCTTCCCTGCAAGGATATTAATAATTAGAAATTACATAGCACTCCAAAACCCTATGCAAGTATTAACTAATTATGTAGTGCTCCAAAGCCCTGTACCAAACATTAGCTAATCAATTCTTGCAGCACCTCTCAAATATATCAGTATCATTTAGTCCGTTGTGCGGAGGGGTAAGTGGGAAGAGGAGAATGTGGATATTAGATGCCAGAAAGAAATTCCTTGCTGTGAGGGTGGTGAGACACTGGAACATGTTGCCCAGAAAAACTGTGGCTGCCCCATCCCTGGAGGGGTTCAAGGCCAGGCTGGAGGGGGCTTGGAGCAACCTGGTGTGGTGGGAGATGTTCCTGCCCATGACAAGGGGAACTGGATGGTCTTTAAGGTCCCTTCCAACTCTAACCGTTCTATGATTCTATGATCTGGTCCCAGTCCACACTGGTTCCCGGTGTGGTAGCTGGAGTTAGACTTCACCAGTTGCTCCCACATTTTCCTTGGAGGGATCCTTCTTCCCATCTGGCTTTCTGTGGATAAATGCATAATTTCCAAAAGAAGGTCATCTGCATGGACACAAATATGGATTTTTATCAGCCAGACATGATTTCAGCCCATTCCAAGGTTCTGTGGAGGTCACTGGCATCAATTAGGCTGGAAAAGCTGACATCGGGAGGTGAAACAGAGAAGCCTGGACCTAGAGCAGCAAACTGAAGTTTAATATTCTCTGGAATAACAGTTGAGTGTTTACCAGAGAGGTGTTCCAGCCAACTGACGGCAGCACAAAGGAAACAATTTCAAATAATATATCATTGAGATGTTATACTGCAGAGCAGGCTGTTCTTGCAGAAAAGGAGAGGTGTATCTCCATGACACTCAGCAAATGCAGGAGAAAATAAAACATTCTTCCTTAGTTGCACGTTATTGAGGCCTCCTGCTACTCATTATGTTAGTTCTTCTGGCCCAAAGCTGGGGATAGCTGGTCCTCAGCACAGGAGAACACGTATGGCTGAATTTCTGCTCCCAAATCTGCCAGCAACAAGTCCACAAACTTGGCAAAGTCAGTTAATTTATTTTCCTGTTCAAAATATCCCGATAATTAACTATCTAGGATGTTTGCACACTGCCATCCTACAGAGGATCGAGTCCATATGACTAATTCCTGCAATTCTTCTTCTGAGATAGTGCAGCTCCTTTAACTCTTCGTGCTTTTGGAAATAGAGCTGAATTTCAGCCTTACTGCTGCTGGTGTGAAATGTTGGGCCATATAATAAAGGGGTTGCCCTAGAGATTTCTAACTGGGTGCTGGAGCCCTCGGTGTTGTGAGATTACTCGGAGGTGCCAAGGTACAACGTCCATGATTTTGGAGGAGATTTTGGATTTTTGTAACTTGCTGAGACACGAGACAAACTGGGTATTGCAGTGGCCTGAGTGCAGGCTGTCAGCTTGCACAGGACAATGCTATTTGTATTAAAAGCCACAAAATGCTTGAAACCAATTGATACTCCACTGCTTTACTAATGCCTCTGCTCAGAAAATTGAATTGTTTGGTTTAACAAAACCAATTTTAAAGCTTTTTTAAAAAATTTTGGTTGAATGTATAAGTGGCTTCAACTTCTCTAAGGTTTTGTGAACCACGAATGTTCAGGATGACATATCAAAGTGTCAGTGCCTTCCAGACTGTTCCTTCAGGTACTTGGAGGTACAAGGGAAACCTGCTTTTCTGGTGCAGTTTATTCCCAATTCTTGAGGTGCTTTTCAAGTATTAGCTACTTCCATCTGAAGCATAAACAAGGAGCCAAACACCTTGAATGTGTTGTTGCCGTGCTGTAATGTCAAATGATTAAATATTTTGACGTGCTTTGGCTCACTATGATCAGCTGGCTACAGAAAGCTGAAGCAGCAATTACTGTCAGTGCAGAGGGCAGCAGGAAATCAAAGCATGGGAGTATCACGTGCTAAATAGAGTTGCTTGGGAGTAATTGATGAGCAACCTTCTGAGGTTACACCAGTTGGGTTTATTCCTTGGCAGTCTACCGTATCATCTCCTCTGTTGAGGACAGAGGAGATACCACTCGGTGTAACCAAACTGTGGGATAAACCAGTTTTGCTAATATGCAGACTCTGCTGTGTCCCAGCCACCCAGGGCATGGTCTTCAAGTTAAGAAGCAAACCCGTCCATAACGTGATGCCATCTGTCTACATGATTAGGAGATCTCTTAAAGTCTTTCTAATGGCACCTACAGGCCATAGGACCCCTTCACCGCTGCTGAGATGGGACTGGTAGCACTGGGTTGGGTTGGATAACCAACTGATATGGTTCAGAAGGGAAGAAGGCAGAGTTTGGTGTATGGAATAATGGAATCATAGATTTTTCTAGGTTGCAATGGACCTTTAAGATCATCTAGTGCAACCGTCAACTTAAGTCTGATAAAAAACAACAACCCATCACTAAACCACGTCACTGAGCACTATGTCAACCCATCTTTTAATTACCTCCAGGGATGGTGCCTCAACCCCTTCCATTCCAATGATTAATAACTCTTTCAGTGTAAATGTTTTTCTTGATATCCAATCTGAACCTCCCCTGGTGCAACTTGAGGTCATTTCCTCTTGTCCCATCACGTGTGACTTGGGAGAAGAGATGGACCACCCCTGGCTACACCCTCCTTTCAGGGAGTTGTAGAGGGCAATAAGGTCTCCCCTCCACACGTGGAATATAGTCTTTTGGAGAAGAGCTGATGTGACTTCAGCAGAGAAAACTTGTATATTGCACACATAATGTATTTTTTTTAAAGAGAGAAGGTGCATAAAAGGGACCCAGGAGCTGTGGATTAAGAACGAAGTTTCTCTTCTGAATGAATAGCTGATTATAGATAGGAAATAAAAATTACAAATAACCAGGCAGGTTTCACAGTGAAGGGAGATTACCAATTGCTTGTCTGGGGAAACTGTGCTGTTCAATATCCTCATGAAAGAGCTGGAAAAGGGAGACGGACGGTAGTGACGTGCGAAAATCTGGTGATGGCATAGAGTTATTCCAGGTAAACAAAAGTAGTCACGGCCACAAAAAGTTGCAGAAGAATCTGACAATATCAAATGTCTGGGCAATGAAATAGCTGCTGAGATTCCACGTCGATAAAAGTCAAGTGCAGACACAATGATAGGATTTAAATTAGCCCGTGAAAGAGGTCCTGGCGTCATTGCAGATGGTTCTTTGAAAACGTCTGCTCGGTGCTCAGCAGAGGTCAGAAAGGCAAGTGGAATGCTAAGAATTGCTGGGAAAGAGATGGAGAATAAAAGCGAAAATCTAAGTACGCCACTGAATACATCCATGGTGATCTTGAATAGAGCGCAATTCCAGTCACCCCCTCTACAATGCAGCAGGAAAATAGAACTAGAAAAAGATGCAGAGAAGGGTGAGGAAGTTGCCCTGTGTTATGGAAAGGGGAGGCTGAGCCTGTGAAGCTCGCTGAAGAAATGAATGAGCAGGATTAAGGTAGAGGTGTGAAATCAAGATTGCCCTGGGGAGTGAATAAGGAATTATTTTTTTGCAGTGCTGGATGTAATGACGTGGTCAGGCAAGAAGTTTAAAGCAAACGTTGGGAACAAAAACTTGCACCGGCTGTAATAAATCAGGAAACTCATCAAACAAAATCTTTCTACATGCTGGAAATGCAGATTGTTTAACAAAGTAGTAGTTCTGAGGTTCTTGGCACTGGCTCCAACGTCTTCCTCCAGCACTTATCCCATGTACTGAGCTGGCCATGTCCTCTACAGCTGGGAGAGATTTGGGTTGTGGTTTGGTTTGGCCTCTCACCAGTAGAACCTGCCAGGCTGTTTTGGGGCTGGATTATAATCAGTTAAAGGATCGTTGTGATCTTCTAGTGTGACCTTTCCTATGAGAAAAGCCACAGAAGTCCCTTGGAAGAATTAATGAATTAATTCTTTTTGAATTACAGCAGAGTATTTGGTGGAAAAAAAGAGTTAATTGTACCTTAAATCAGAATCACAGAATGGCAGGAGTTNGAGACAGTAGAAGGTCTGCAGTGATGAAAAAGTTCGCTTCCAAATTTGGTCCTTCCCATTTCTATGTGCAAAAGCTGCAGCAGCCCTTTTGGCTGCTGGCGACGGTAATGGGAGGTCACATCGGGTGGCTCAGGAATTTTGAGACAGCGAGGACTAAAAATTCAGCTAGAACAGGATTATCATCAAATTATATCTGCCTCTGTGTCAGGAAATCATCAGGAACGGGGCTGGTTTACACCTGCCAGAGCCAGCGCATCATGAACTTCATCAGCATCATCTTTCCCAGTGATGTTTTTCCTCTTTGCATCCTCGCAGTCAGGGCGAGGAAAATATTTTCCCATTTAAAATCAAAACATCCAAGGTAGCGTTTGGCAGAGCGTGGGAGCCTGGGGTCCCTGCTGCTTCCGACAACAGCGCTGGTAGCTTTTGCTAATGACCAAAGTGCAATGTAATGAGTTGTCTTGGGCTTCAGTTTCCTTCGGTGTGCGGTGTTTTAATAGACTGTTAGTAATTCTGAAAGGGATAAATGATGTTTATGCCCTCTTGTGGTATGTTATTGAACAGAATGGGTTTTCTAACTGACAAAATTAGGCCAATGATGGAAAACTCCCAGGTAAAAATCTGTAACGAATACCCTTTTCCACAGTAGAAAAATATCCAACCCTCCAGCAGCATCCTCATGACTCACTTAAGGGGGGAAAGCCAATTTTACATGCATTTGAAGCAGCAAGTAAATGACTAATGCCCACGATGACAGAGTTGGTGCCATCTTTCTGGGGTGAAGATAATTTAAAAAGTGCTTTTCTTTTGCTAGGAAGGTTAGAAAGGAAGGGAAACACTGATTTCTAAAAGCAGTTGTGTTGACACCTCTTTGCGTGTGTTGTTGCCCACGTGTTGTGATACGTAATGTCCCATTTGTTGTCTTCTTTGCTCGCTCATCTGGCAGGTAAATAAGCTGATTCATATGGGAAAAAGCCTGTCCCAAAGATGAAAAATGCAGTTTGGTGGTTTTTACATTGGGAAATAAGGCCAGATTCCTGTGAAACTGGGCCTGTTACCCCGGCGTGTTTAAATACAATGAATTAATTGATTAATATCTTCCTAACCTGCCCTGAGAATTTCGATGTAGGGTTGGGAATCCAGGGGCTTCCCAGACAGATCATGGATTTTGGATCAATCTTACTGCTTCGTTCCTCATTGAAAACTGAATACAGCAAAATGTATCCTCCAGAGAGTGAAATTACCAAAATAAATTAGATTAGTGCCCTACAGGGTCCAGCAACTGATCTCTGCCTGTGGTCCATAGTTGGCTGTGCTGAGGCAGGATCTAGGAAGCCTTCTTCTAGGAAATTTGAACACTTTTCAGTCCCAAATAATGTTAGGTAACGTTGTGAGGAAGTGTTATTTCCATGACATATCATCTTTCTCCCTGCCTAGCCACCAGCCTGTTGTAATGAGGAAGGGAATGATTTCCTTTCCACCTCCACAACGAGCACAACCACAACTGTGGGGTTAAATGAAAGAAGTGAGCCTAACTAGGCTAGACTTTAGGAGAAACTCTCCAAGAGCATGGTCAATATTGGAATGGCCTCCTTGAGGAAGCTGGAGGATCTCCATCTCTGAAGATCTTTCAGAAACAGTTGAAGAAATGTTGGCTGGGAGTAAAGCAGCTATCATTCCTTGTATCATGGTGAAAGAAGTTGGACTTGATGACTTACAACAGGTCCACCAGCTCAGTTTTTGTGATTCTGTGTGATGGTTTCCTTTTATTTGTTTTATTTAATAGTATGATGAAAGAGCACACATTTGTCTGGTAACCTTAAATGCTCACACTTTGATCTTACAGTTGTTTTAACCATCAAGTCTGGCTGATAGCAATACAATTCTATCTACATCCAGTACTTTACAAATATGCTTTGCAACAGTAGTCTGACGCCAATTAAAATGCTTGTGAGGTTATCGTGGGCTTCAGTGACCACAAGTTCTGTCCCCACTGAGACGAGAATTGATGCCAAAATGTTGCCGCTCATCAGTTTCCTCAGAAAAGGAAAATTCAATAGGAAAAAAATGTCATAGCAATTCGTGTTAAAAATAACTTTCCTCTGTCAGAAATCTTTCAGGAGTTTCAAATTCAGTTAGGGCATATCAGAAAGAAATTAAAGTCTAATTTAAAACCCTCACCCACATTTCTTCTTCTTTTCCTGCAAAGCGATTATTGCGCCTTGTCCGCTTATTGGCAAATCTTTCAGAAATGAGCCATAATTTGCCTTAAAAATACCTTTCTGGTCATGATGGAACTGTTCCTTTTGAAGAACGAGTTTGCAGCGACTCTGTGAAAAGAGCCCAAATGCTCTTATTTCTCAATGACATCAGTGGGGCTTTAATTTAACCCAGGAATTCTGCTTGGCCTGAGGACATTTGGAGTGATTAGCCCATTTCAAAGTTGAGGTGAAGTTCTTGGACGCTGCGAGGCATCTGGCCAGGCTTGATCAAAGGGTGCTCTGCTGCCTTTTCACATTTCTTCTCCACTTCCATGGTCAATAAAGAGGAGGGAATGAATATGTGGCCGTAGCAAATTGAAGAAAGGAGCCATTAAAACAAGAGGGTGCCGTACTTCTCACCAACACCCACTTTGGTGCTCACAGTGTCTCCCAGCAAAACATCACGAGAGGAAGGATGAAAAGCTTTCAGGGATGTGCTGTAGCTGTGGTCCAAGCACTGAGAGACGTCTGGGGCTCCTGCTGAGAGAAAAACACAACGTCATTCATCAGCAGAGAAGCCAGCCAACCACTAATGGCTTTCCATCGTCTTGTCTTGACAGGTATTGACGGAGGGCGGTTTTGGTACCATCACAACAGAAATCCGGGAGGCTCCAGAGTTTTATTATGCCGAAGACTACCATCAGCAGTACCTCAGTAAGAACCCCGGCGGATACTGTGGCCTTGGGGGAACGGGGCTTTCCTGCCCTATTGGGATCAAGAAATAGCCTGTGCTTGCTCCGCTGTGTTTTAGGGAGTTGTTTGAAAACAACAACCCTGGTAGGTGTTACCGGACACTCGTAGCATCAGATTTGGGAACCTCGGGGCAGCTTTCCATAATTTGAACAGTTTCCCCCTTCGCCAACGGTAAAAGCCAAAGCAGAGGCAGAAATTGCTCCTCTTGGCAAACGCTTCTTGCTCTTTGCAGCTCACAGGGCTTCCCTGCAATCTTGTAATCTGGAGAGAAAATAAACTTAGAAAAGTTTGGCTTGAAAATGTCATTACAGGGGTGAATTAGGGGGTGGTGGCACCTGCTAATCGCTTTGCATAGCTAATGCCTACAGACATATTTATTTTCTTGGGTTAATGAATTTGCGCACGTTATAGAAAATTTTGACTTCTGGAGACATGGTTGGGGCTCATCTTACCTGTCACAACCCTGCAATTTGATGTCTTTGAGAACGGCAAATGTATAAGATGAGTAATTCTCTCACAATTCCACTTCCACAGCAACATGTAGTATCACCTATAGTGCCTGTTTTCTGAAAGAATTTTAGTTAAAAAAAAGCAAAATTGTAACAGGATTCTTCTTTCTGACAGTTCCAAAAAGTGTTTAAACACCAAAATAAATCAATTTTGTTTCAAGCACAATAATAAATTGCAAAAAAAAATTTAAAAATAATGTTGTCTGTGATGTGTTCCATGGCTCTAAGGATATATATACCGGTGGATCTAAAAAAAAATGTCAAATATTATAGAAGGATGTAGCCTCCTAATTAAACACCAGGTCTTTTAAATCTGTATTATTGTGGGTGACTGTACAGAGGAGTAGAATTCTTATTGTCTGCACTGTAACATAATTATTCCTATGATTAATTATTTGTACTTCAGTAGCTCTGGAGCCCCCACCAAGGCCAGAGCTCGTTCTGGTGGGTGCTGTGCAAATGTGACGTCGGGCAGTCTCTGCACCAGTGCGTGTACAGGCAAAACAGTGGGACAACTGGAACATGAAGGAGTTCAACATGGCCAAGGGCAAGGTCCTGCACACGGATTGGGGCAATCCCAAGCACAAATACAGGAAAATGGATGGAGAGCAGCCCTGTGGAGAAGGACATGGGAGTGTTGGTGGGTGAGAAGCTCAACATGAGCCAGCAAGGTATGCTGGCAGCCCAGAAAGCTCCCCACAACCTGGGCTGCATCTCAAGCAGCGTGGCCAGCAGGGCCGGGGGGGATTCTGCCCCTCTGATCCACTCTGGGGAGAACCCCCTCCAGTGCTGCCTCCAGCTGTGGGACCACCAACATCAGAGGGACATGGAGCTGTTGGAGCAGGGCCAGAGGAGGCCACGGAGATGCTGGGAGGGCTGGAGCCCCTCTGCTTGGAGGACAGGCTGAGAGAGTTGAGGGGGTTCAACCTGGAGAAGAGAAGGCTCCAGGGAGACCTTATGATGGCCTTTTGGTACTTAAAGGGGAATAAAGGGAGACTACAGGAGAAGTGGAGAGGGACTTCTTACAAGGACATGGTGATAGAAGGCAGGGAAATGGCTTCAAACTGCAAGAGGGGAGATTTAGTTTAAATATCAGGCATATTTTTGCTCAGGGTGGTGAGACACTGAAACAGGTTGCCCAGAGAAGTTGTGGCTGCCTCATCCCTGGAAGGGTTCAAGGCCAGGTTGAGTGGGGCTTGGAGCAACCTGGTCTGATGGGAGGTGTCCCTGCCCAGGGAACTGGATTGTCTTTAAGGTCCCTACTAACCCAACCCGTTTTATACTTCTATGATTCCATGAATACTCCGTGAAAGTCTTTCTGGGATACAGACAGGAATTTCACTGCTCCCTACTCATATCATAGCTAAAGAAAATCCCAGGCCTCTTGGAAGTCACCAAACTTGCCCTCATTGCCTTAGGAAGGACAGCATCCAAACTGTGATGTCAGCAGAAACAAATGGACGGTGTGATGTCACATCCTGGTTACGCCTGGTGTGGGGAAGATGTCCTGAGATGCCTGCAGAAAGGTCACTGCTCTGAATGTTATCGAAAAGCAGCGGTCCAAGACTGGGAACGAAATGCTCCTCCTTCCCTTCTTTTGTTTAACATCTCTGATCGGCGGCGTCCATGCAGGCTTTTTTTCTCAACTTCTTCCATCCAGAAATGACCAGCAGAGCAGAAATACAAGTAGACATGCAGCAAGTGCACATATCGGTAAACGAAATAGACCTGGGCTTATTCCTTGTACCCCGTGGCATGTACGTACAGCTTGTCCTGCAGCCTGATACTGAGCTTTTTCTCTCTTACATCCTAAAGGGGGGGTGTTTGAGAGGAACATACAGCTGAGGGAACTGGGCATGTTTAGTTTGGAGAAGAGGAGGCTGAGGGGAGACCTCATTGCCTTCTACAACTACCTGAAAGGAGGTTGTAGAGAGGTGGGCGTTGGCCTCTTCTCCCAAGGGAATAATGACAGGACCAGAGGAGATGGTCTGAAGTTGCAGCGGGGAGGGGGGTCAGATTAGATATTAGGAAGAATTACTTTACTGAGAGAGTGGTCAGGCAGTGGAACAGCCTGCCCAGGGCGGTGGTGGAGTCACCATCCCTGGAGTTATTTAAGAAATGTGTAGATATGGCACTTCAGGGCATGCTCTAGTGGTCAAGGTTGTATTTTTGTGTGTGTATGCTTGGACTCAGTGATCTCAGAGGTCCTTTCCAACCATGAAGATTTTGTGATTCTGTGCTTAACAAAGATTTTATCCAACATGCCCATGGGAGATGATGTGTGGCCTTGCTAGTCCCCAAACTGCCTGTGCATTGAGGAGGTTATAGCAATGCCAAGGGGCTTTGGTAGAGATTGAGTAGCATGGACAAATGCTTTAGCTGGTGTCCTGCCTCTCTAGGTTAGTGGCAATATGTGAGCAATGTCTCATTTTGTTGGGGTTGTTCTGCCTGGAGAAGTGAAAGCTCCAGGGAGAACTTCAGAGCAGCCTTTCAGTATCTGAAGGGAGCTCCAGGAGAGCTGGAGAGGGATACTTTGTCAGAGAGTGGAGTGACAGGACAAGGAGGAATGGTTTTAATTTGGAAAAGGGGAGATTTAGATTAGATATTAGAAAGGAAGTCTTTGGTGTGAGGGTGGTGAGGCACTGGAACATGTTGGCCAGAGAAGCTGTAGCTGCCCCATCCCTGGAGGGGTTCAAGACCAGGCTGGACGGGGCTTGGAGCAACCTGGTATGGTGGGAGGTGTCCCTGCCCATGGCAGGGGGGTTGGAACTGGATGATCTTTAAGGTCCCTTCCAATTTTAACCTTCCTATGATTCTATGATTCTATGATTTTGTACCCAGAGTGTGGCCTCCGACCATCTTATGAGTCTTTCCTGGAGACTGGCAAGAGGATCATAGCAGGGACGTATGCCGAGGTTGGGGAGTTCCCATGGCACGTGAGCATCCGGAGCCGCGGGAAACACATCTGTGGAGGTGCCATCATCAGCGCGTTCTGGATTTTGACTGCAGCCCATTGCTTTGCAGAAGAGATGTGAGTACTCGGGGCGGGGGGAAGAGGGGACAGCTCAGGCACAAGGGGTTTGTGAGGTCCCTCCTTGTGGGTGCAGGATGTGTATGTGCTTGGGGTCAAGTGCAACATAGAATCATAGAATGGTTAGAGGTGGAAGGGACCTTAAAGGTCATCCAGTTCCTTGCCTTGGGCAGGGACACCTCCTACTAGAGCAGGTTGCTCAAAACCTCATCCTACCTTAGCCAGCAAGAGAGCCCTAAACATAGGAATTATTTCCTTTGGGTAAAATGGGCCTATTTTTGGTCAGAGGTAGTGTAACAACAGAAATGATTGGAAATCTGTGTAACTAGGAGGTGCAGGAGGAGAATATTTTGAAGGATGGTCTGAGCAGCCTTGTATAAATGCCTGTGATGCTGTTCTGGTGGCCCCGAGCATTTCCTCTACATCTAAAAGGAGGTGTATTCCATTCCAGCTTGTTCTAACCCCCAAATTACCTTGGCTTTCATACAGCAAACACTTTTACCTCATGAAGAGCCTGATTTTAAAGCAGCAGTTTCTGGATAAATCAACTCCATGCAATGCCCTGGGGCGGGCTGCCAGCCCTCTGCAAGCTTCCCCCAAAACTTGGCAGGTTGGAGAGCTCTGGGGGACCTCTCAGTGTGACAAATGACCTGTGTCACCACAACCTGCAGCGCAGCTGGCTGGGGGGCAGCAGGGTCCAGAGCCATCAGTGATCCCGATGATCCAGCCCACTCCATCTGTTCCTTAGCCACCGGGCTATTTATAACCTGGTTGCCTTCACATCCTACCTCTGCACCTCTCTCCCCCAAAAATTAGCTTTACCTGGAAGTCAGGGTGTATTTCTATGATATTTATGGCCAACCTGCCCCTGCAATTTGCTGAGCATCACACTACCCTTCTCCTGGGGAGGAGACACCGGCCTTCATAACACAAAACCTTCGTGTTTGCTTATGCTGTGCTGCTTCTCTTTCATTTCTAAGGCCACGAGACCTCACTGTTGCAGTGGGGGAGACCGACCTCAGCCACCCGCTGGAAAAACATAGAGTGGAAAACTTGGTCCTCCACGAAAACTTTGACAGGATGAGCATGGAAAATGACATCGCGCTGATCCTGCTCAGCTCCCCCATCCAGTTCAGCAGTGAGAAAGTCCCCATCTGCTTGCCCTTCATGCAGGACACCGACACATGGCAGCAGTGCTGGGTTGCTAGTTGGGGATCCTCAAGTGGAGGTGAGATGCTGTTGGGAGATGCATTTGTTGATGGATGCTGGGTTTTATCCATTTAAAGTAGATGTTCCATCCCAGGATCGGTTACCCACACTGACTCCCACTCCCTACCTTCCCGGTAAACACATCCAGACCTTTGCAGCTTCTGAACATCCACCAGTTCTCTGTCTAGTGCATCATAAGCCATCCCTTTGGGGGTCTTACCACATCTGAGAGTTCATCTACAAAAATAAGTCATTTTTAGAATCCTATTTAGCAAGACTCCACTCCCTGGGATTTCAGCTTTGCCCATTAATACCTCCCCACTCTCTACCTACTTACCTACCACCTCCTTGTATGTCATAAGCTCAAGAGCACAAACTCATCTTTGCCGACATTTGGACAATCCCTGTAAGCCCCCATGGTCCCAAAACCACATGGTTGTTTGCCCTGAGACCCTCTTGCCCTGAAATGCCTCACAAATCCAGCTGAGAGCAGTCCCTGGGGCTGTGGTTTCACCCTTAGAAGTCTGTGCTGCTCTGCAAGGTTTGTTAATCATTCTCTTCTCACTTGCTGGTTATCGGTCACGGTGCCAGCATCCCACGTGCTGCAGAAGGTGCGGATGAAGGTCATCAGCAGGGAGAAGTGCTTGGAGCAGATCCCTGAGCTGGTGGAGAACGTGCTGTGTGCTAAGCTGGAGAAAGGAGAAAGAGAAGTCTGCGAGGTAAAGTAAACAGTCTCTTGGATGGCCATGCTGCCTACAAGGTCACAGAGACTCTCGAGGAGAAGCACCTTTGCTTCTGGGATTAATATCAATTCTTTCCAGGGCTTTCTGAGGTTGCTAAAACTTCTCTGCAGGAGAGCAGGGCAGGACACCCAAGGGCCAAGGAACTCTCTGCCAAGGCATATTGACCCAGGCCGTGGGAATGCAGGAGTCTTGGGGCTGGAAAACAGTGGGGATGCTGGAAACTGAACACCTCGCTGAGCAGATGAGCCTCTCCTCGTGCTCTCCCCCCAGCCCTGATTCCCTCCCTGCTGCAAGAGAGAGAGGAGCTCTGCAAGGGAAACCATGAGCTGAAAGGAGGAGAAGGGAAAAGGGTGGTTTCCAACAAGTCCCCTTGGATGAGAGACAGTTTTGGATGGCTCTGGTCACAGGATTTTGGACTGTTACCTCATAGCAATTTAAAAACCCAGTGTCTGTGGTGGCCGAGCTGTAGGAGTGATGGGAGGGGAGGTCTCATGCCCCTGCAGAGAATGCTCAGCACAGCATGGGCTCTGCCCTTCTCCTGCCTGCTGTCCTCTCAGCCCTGGGCTGCTCTATCACCAGGTTAAATATTGAAAAGAGATGGGAAAGTTTGTCCGGGAGGACCAAAGCAAGAGAACTGGGTGGGAAATCAAGTCCAGGAGTCTTTTAATTTGCATATTAGAAAACTTTCTCGGGTGAAGTCTTGGTTCTGGTACAAATGTCCTTTGATAAGATTATTTGTGAGGGCTGGAATTAGTAGCACCTTACTGCAACAAATTAGTGTTCTGGGATGATGACTTTTGAAGCTAAATAGTAGAGTTCAAACAGTATTTCATACGAAGGACTGCTCAGGGGAGAGAACTGACACAAACACCCAAATGTGGGAAAACCTCACTGAGGATTTGTGCCCTCAGAACATACTCCACCTGCAGGACCACTGTCATAGAATCATAGAATGGTTTGGGCTGGAAGGAACCTTAAGGATCATCTTGTTCCCACCTCAGCTGGAACTGTCCTTGTGTCGAACAAAGTCTGAAAGTCAAAAACCACCTTTGCTTTCCCAGTTTCCAACCCCTGCTCTGAGTGCCTGGCAAGGACTGAGTGCTCCCTTCAGCTTCTGCTTCAGGACTGAGGTCTCCATCCTCTACTGGGCAAGGGTTTTCTTGGACATGTGTGTGTTTGCAGGGAGACAGACAGACAGACACATGTATGCATGGCTTCATCCTGCAGGAACCATTCATTGAGGGCACTAAACCCACACTTAGGGCAGAGAGAGATCCTCTGTCCTTTAGGCAATGACATTGGGGACAGGGAGCATGGGCTGCAAAGCCATTGCTATCTGGACCCGTGGCTGAGCAGCAGAGGGGAAGCTTCACATTGCAGAATCATTTTTTTGATTAGCCAGCGAGCATCTGTCTCTGAAACCATTCATCTAGTGACTTTCACCTCCATTAAATTCAATCAAAAATTTTAAAAAGAGAAACTGCCACAGGATAACGTTAACATGATTAAAGAATGCACTTCCCAGCCCAGCCTGAAGTTCTGCGGCTGAATTATGCTGGTGAAACAGCAAGAGCACTTGTACCCAGCGGAATGAATCTCCTGTATTCAGAAAGTTGATGAGGGTGCTATTTCGATCTATAATAATATTGGAACCATCTGAGAAATGAACTAGAAATGTTCACTGGCTTTCCAAGCAAGTTGTGGAACTGCACAATGGTTGGATGTGTGATAACCCTCATAACCCAACAACTGCCCACTTTCAGTGGAAGTTGGTCCAGGCAGAGATGTCTTGCATACTGAGATTACAAGAGCAAGATAAAACTATACCCTAGGCCAGTGGAGCTCCTCAGGAGTAAAAAAAAGGTGACACAACTTCTCAGGACCAGGTTGGATGGGGCTTTGAGCAACCTGGTCTAGTGGGAGGTGTTCCTGCCCATGGTAGGGGGGTTGGAACTTGATGATCTTTAAGGTCCCTTCCAACTGTAACCATT
Source organism: Thinocorus orbignyianus (assembly GCA_013400375.1). NCBI lineage: Eukaryota > Metazoa > Chordata > Aves > Ciconiiformes > Thinocoridae > Thinocorus > Thinocorus orbignyianus. The sequence goes on from VXBW01007692.1 coordinate 206,675, forward strand.
CTATGATTCTATGATCAGAATTTGCTAATTTGCTGGAATGGAAGCAGTGATTGAAGTCAGAGAGGGTACATTTTGGTCTTTCTAGGCTGGTCTGAAGATCTGGTGGCTTGCCTGTAGTGGTAGGCTGCCTCATAATGCATCAGGACATCAGGTCTGAACCTGATGTTCTACAGCATGCACCACTGGACACTCAATTCATCTGCCTTGTGCAGACAGCGAGGCAGACTGTAGACAGCACAATCTATTGAGCTATTCTTGTCTGTAAAGATTATGGGGTTTGCGTCAAATGAGAGTGAAGCCAGATTTTAAAATACCTAAATCTTTTGCAAAGTCAGTGCTGTCGAGGAGGTAGAGCAGCCCTGGGCATGTCTGTACCAACCAGCTGCCTCCTGGATGATTTCCAGACACAGCTTAAGCTTTTCCATGGGTCAGGAACCACCTGCAAGAGAATCATGGAAACATAAAAACATAGAATCATGGAATGGTTTGAGTTGGAAGGAGCCTCCAAAGATCATTCAGACTAACCCCCCTGCCATGAGCAGGGACATCTTCAACTAGATCAGGTTGATCAGTCCAATCTGACCTGGAATGTTCCCAGAGATGGGGCAGGATCACTAGGATCCTGGCACCCCGGTTTAGAGGCCAGGAAGAGGCAGCAGCACAGGCAAGGCAGAGACGTCTGGTCAGGGAACAAGCCCTGGAGATGCTGAGCTTGCTGGTGTAGATGTGGTCACAGTAAACGTGGAAACCATACACTGCAGAGATGCATGATCTGTCTGGACATGAAGTAGATCAAAGCCTTGTGTTAACCTTTTCTGAGATTTACTGAGAATCAGGATACATTTGTTCATGTCCAAAAAGCCAGGGCAGATTGGGATAGCTGCATCCAGACCCAAGGGTGTAAATCCACATGATCCTGGTCTGGGTCCAAAGGATGACCACCCCTTTGCCCTCTGTGCCACTTGTGCACTAGATTTCCCCATGGCAGCAAGATGTTTTATAGGCAGCAAGTCCTCACCAAGGCATCATATAGAAGTTTTATTCTACTGACTGTTGCCTTAATACTCCTGTTGGCAACAGGACATGAGTAGAAAGGCTTAGACATTTCACCAGCTGCCATCGTACTGGTAGCAGATAAGACTAATTTGTGGATTGTTGAGCATATTTTTTTAATAACTCAAGGAGATGAAATATCAGAGCTCACGAGTGTTTGTACTTCAAAAAAAAAATAATAAAAAATCCTTTCACTTAAAAGAAAAATCTATTGTGAAACAATTCCCTAGTGGTTCTGCAGACAAATATATAGATTGACTGTGAATTAACACTAACAGGATCTGTAATTGACTTATAGTTCTATTTAGTCATAAACATTAGCATTAATGGTTGTTCATGGGGTACAAGTGCTAAAGAACAGACACTAGAGATGGCCTATGTGTTATTTTTTCCTGTGCTACATTTCTTCCATGACCCCATGAACCACAATTGATGTCTAATTCCTTGCTTTCTTAAGCACCTTTTGTTAGGCTCTGATGCAATGGCAACTTGAACAGTAATTAGAGTATGAGGGACTCACAAAGCAAATGCCTCTTCAGTGTCTTGCCCATCCAGACAAAATCCAGTAAATGGCCCAAATATTTCAGAGAGTTTTCTGCGAAGGAGGTCTGTGGGGGGAGCTCAGTGCTGTGGTGATTAGGGCAGAGCCTGTTCAGCTGGGAGTCACAGTTCACACACAGTTCAGGTCAGCGACAGGTGAAGTGGGGGCCCAGTCTCTGGCTTGACTTTCAGTGGGAGGAATCATTGTTTGGCCACAAACAAGTGGTGGGAGGATGGATCCAGCCCAGTGTCACCGTGCCTTACACTGTCCTCTGGTGTGGGGCTGAAGATATCTGCCCCCTTCCACCAACTGTAGCAGGAGGTGGTCTTGGTCATGAGAAATACCTGAAAAGATGCCTCTAGGGCTCTGGGGTTGAATTTAGGGCTGTGAAAAAGGCAGAGGAGGACATCTTCAACTCTAATATGTCTTGCCCATATATCCTGTCAACACTTTGGAAAGGGAAAATGCCTTTATAGCATGTGGGATGCTCAGGACCCTCACCCTACATAGCAATAGCAGTAATTGGGTGGGATTTATCTGGCCAGATACAAATGTCTTTCCTATAGCCATCTGCATCTACCAAATCATCTTTCCATCAGCTGGGAGGAAAAAATATCTGACATGTGAGTCACTGAAACTGTCTTAACCATCTATTTTAAATTAATTCCCTGTACGAGTGCTTATTGCTCCCCAATAAGCAAGTCCAAGGTGCCGAGCACACAGGGAGACTCGTAGGTCTTAGGTAGGACAGTTGCCCACATGTAAGTCTCCCATATCCTTTTAGATATCCCAGGATATCCTGCTGGCATCCCACTTCCCACTATCTCAAACCATGCCCCAGTGCCAGTAACATGACTGCAATGGGAGGTTGACCCTTGCACTGGGAACGCCAAGGAGAAGTGGTTGGTGGTGCTCACCCCTTGCTTCATCTATGCATAAATTCGTGCAGAAGTGACAAAAGCTCTTGCATCCTTTTACTGGTGCTAAGGTGGCTCCAAAACTGCAAAGGAAACCTTGTGAAATAGAATTTTTTCAAATTAAAATTCTGGAAATGAAAACTGAGTCCATACAGGTAGATATCAGAGACTCAAGGGAAAGGTCACAAACCAGGGAAGCCTGATCAATCCCTCGGGCTCTTCAAAATAGCAGAGTGGAAGTGTGTAGATGATGGTGTGATTTCAGTCTATAGGGATGGAGATGATCTACGTAAGGTCTGAGGTTTAGGCCCTTCTGCCTCTCAGACAAAGATCTCCTGGGGGCCAGGAGTCAAAGCTGTCCACATTCCAGTTGAAAGTTATTGCTAACTATAAAAAATTACTGGTTTACCTTATCTTAATATTGAAGAGAGTGAGCCACTCTCCATCCTCGTGGTGGATTCTCCTTCACTGAACTGTCACTAGCATGACGGAGTGGGTTTTTTTAACCTAAGGGAAGGATTGCTTTAAGTTGGAAGGTGGAATCATAGAATGGTTTGGGTTGGAAGGTACCTTAAAGATCACGGAGTTCCAACCCCCCTTCCCAGCTACCCTGGAAAGCCACAGAACAAAGCAGTTTAAAGGTGTTTCTGCATCTGCAGTCACTTATATTTGCTCCTGGAGGTGCTTTGATGTGCAGCTCACGAGAATTAGAACACTTTTCCTGTGTTCCGTGGTTTTATAGGGCTTTCATCATTTTATCATTTTGTGATACGGGCAGACAAGGGAACACGTTCAGGCGGTGGTGGCTTAGTTCTTTCATCTGTCAAAAACATTCCTTCCTATTGCAAGGACCTGGGATGTTGATGATGTCTCTGTTCTCTTCTGTGTTCTTCCACTGGGATTGTAGCTTTTGGTCCCTCAAAGTGGAGCTGTTTGGTTTGCAGCAAGGGGTTCCAGCGGTACTTTGTATGCCTGGTGAGAGAAGCTGTGGGGAGCAGAACATCTCCGGATCCAGCTGAACACAGAAACCTACTTTGTGCTTGCCCTGGAAGCGGGGGAATGGGTGTGATGACTCAGAGGAGATGCTTCTCATTCAATTCCAGTGAGTCAACTCGACTTTGAGGGAACGTCATGACTCATGGACAGATTTAAATTCTTTGAAGGAGTCGATAGGCATGTGGCAGAGGGTGATCCAGCTGATGTAACATGCTGAGATTTCCAAAATTCTTTTAATGAGATTTCTGACCAAAGGCTTACGGAGAAACTGAGCTGCTGTGGAGTAGAAGGGCTTCTGTTTGAAAGGGAGACAACACGGAGGAAGGATTTGATGGGAGACAGGGCTCACATGGAAAGTTGTGTTGACATGTAGGCAAGGAATTGTGATGTTCAAGGAGGGAAAATGCTGAGAATGCCAAGTCGGCTGATGCCACAGCATTATTCAGAGTGGTTCAAAATTCAAACTGACCATGCAGAGGTGCAGCAGGATCTCATTATTCTGTGTGACTGGAGGTTAAAACAGCAGATGCAGTTCGCCGTTGATAAAGGCGAAGTAATGGATATGGGGGGAAGCAACTCTAGCTGTATGCATGCAACAATAGGCTCTAAATTAGCTATTACCATGTTAAGAAGAACTGGGAGAAACTGTGGATAGTTCTTCAAAGCCATCAGCACGAGGGTCTGTGGAGGTCAAAAAGGCAACGAGAGCATTAGGAATTATTAGGAAAGGAATAGATAGGAAAGCAAGTGCGTGTTATGGCAGGGCACTAATCTTGGGAGCCAATGTGTTGTATGATGTGTGAGGTGCCCGTCCATCCCATCTGGGAACAGAGAAGTAGTTGTAGAAAAGGAGAGAAGGAGAGTAGGAAGGATGACCAGGGACGCAGAGTGGCCTCTGGTGGAAAGGAGAATAACAGAGGAGGGCTCTGAGCCTTGTAAAAGAGATGTCCCATGGGGATGTGACACAGATTTCTGAAGGCATGATTGGCAAGGAGAGGACAGTCAAGAGCTGCCCTCTTGTCACCACTGTTCAGAACACATGGAGGAGGAGGTGTCAGGTGGCCCTATCAGGCAGCAGATTTAAAACAAAGAGAGGGAAGTGTTTTTTCATCCAATGGGTAATTAAAATGTGGAAGTCACTGACCAAGATGTTGTGGGTGTTTATCCTATGGGATAAATGGATTCAAAAAGCAATTAGGTAACTTCCTGGATGGAGATCTCTCTAAGGTTACTAACTACTGTGATGTAAATACAACTCTGTAAATACTTGCCCTGCTTCTCATTCGCCTTCCTTGCACACTTGCTGCAGATGACTGTAAAAGAGAGGAGTCTGGACCACAGGGGTCTTTGGCTGGACACGTTAAGTCCATGCCACCGTAGTTATTGATGGAACCTGTTGACATCAGTGTGGATGGAGTTGGGTGGTCTTGTTCTCCCATTTTCCAGCAGAGAGATGGAGAGACAGAGCACCTGAAGGCTCTCAGCTGAGATTTCAAAGGGATCTTACCGAAGGAGTCAAGATGCCCTATCTTATTGGCTTCATTTTCCATACCTGGATGCTAAAAGTGTCCATAGCTGTTCCTTCCTTCCAGCTGTCTCTGAAGGCAGCTTGTTCACTGTACAATAACTGAAGATACCGTGTTTGCCAAAGACTTTGCTTCCTGAAGTTGGGGCAGCTCTGATGGCCTGGTGTTGTTCTTCACATGCTGATTCTCCCCAATTTGCACAGCACTTACCAATGGGAAAATGAAACAGGCAAAGACTCATCAAGGATTGTATATCCACCTAATGAGTATCAGATGGGTTGTTCTCCTTCCCCCAGAGCTTCTCCCACCTAAGAAGATTTATGTGGCTGAACGTGTTTCTTCTGATCTTTGAGGTCCCTTCCGACTCTAACCATTCTGTGATTCTATGATTTTAATTACCATGTTGCAGACACAGATACAAACACGAAAGGAAGAAGATTAGTCTCTTGATCCAAAGCCCACTAAAGCCAGCAGCAGAAAGGCTCAGGATGCTCACAAAAAAAAGGATGAAACTTTTGATCAGCTTCAGTGAACAAGGCACCTTGTTATAGTCGGTGATGTGGGTTTTTTATACAAGCCAGAACTATTTATCAGCAAATACATCATTGCTCTCACCTCTCCTAATGGGAGGATTAACAGGCAGTTTGTGGAAAGCATGAGGTCAGCACCACCCCTGATCTGATGTTGTTGCTTTTCAGTCATCTTCTAGTTGAGAAGAAACATGCAACAGAAGCAAAAGTGCTATTTTTAGATTTATTTAATTTTTTTGGCTGTCCGGAAACTTGGCAGTGGGACCGAAGAGCAGGGGCAGGTATCTGGTGTGTGTTGCTGACCGGGAGTATTTCACCAGCGGGATACAGGAGGCTGAAAGCTGAAAGCAGCATTTAATAAGTTCTTCGATCTTCGTAGTCGTTAACCTGGGCATTCATTAAATTAGTGCTACTGGAAACATCACAGAGCTGAGATAATTGCACCAGTGCTCAAAGCTNAGATTTCCAAAATTCTTTTAATGAGATTTCTGACCAAAGGCTTACGGAGAAACTGAGCTGCTGTGGAGTAGAAGGGCTTCTGTTTGAAAGGGAGACAACACGGAGGAAGGATTTGATGGGAGACAGGGCTCACATGGAAAGTTGTGTTGACATCTGGGCAAGGAATTGTGATGTTCAAGGAGGGAAAATGCTGAGAATGCCAAGTCAGCCGATGCCACAACATTATTCAGAGTGGTTCAAAATTCAAACTGACCATGCAGAGGTGCAGCAGGATCTCATTATTCTGTGTGACTGGAGGTTAAAACAGCAGATGCAGTTCGCCGTTGATAAAGGCGAAGTAATGGATATGGGGGGAAGCAACTCTAGCTGTATGCATGCAACAATAGGCTCTAAATTAGCTATTACCATGTTAAGAAGAACTGGGAGAAACTGTGGATAGTTCTTCAAAGCCATCAGCACGAGGGTCTGTGGAGGTCAAAAAGGCAACGAGAGCATTAGGAATTATTAGGAAAGGAATAGATAGGAAAGCAAGTGCGTGTTATGGCAGGGCACTAATCTTGGGAGCCAGTGTGTTGTATGATGTGTGAGGTGCCCGTCCATCCCATCTGGGAACAGAGAAGTAGTTGTAGAAAAGGAGAAAAGGAGAGTAGGAAGGATGACCAGGGACGCAGAGTGGCCTCTGGTGGAAAGGAGAATAACAGAGGAGGGCTCTGAGCCTTGTAAAAGAGATGTCCCATGGGGATGTGACACAGATTTCTGAAGGCATGATTGGCAAGGAGAGGACAGTCAAGAGCTGCCCTCTTGTCACCACTGTTCAGAACACATGGAGGAGGAGGTGTCAGGTGGCCCTATCAGGCAGCAGATTTAAAACAAAGAGAGGGAAGTGTTTTTTCATCCAATGGGTAATTAAAATGTGGAAGTCACTGACCAAGATGTTGTGGGTGTTTATCCTATGGGATAAATGGATTCAAAAAGCAATTAAGTAACTTCCTGGATGGAGATCTCTCTAAGGCTATTAATCACTCTGATGTAAGTACAATTCTCTAAATATGTGCCGGGCTTCTCATTCGCCTTCCTTGCACACTTGCTGCAGATGACTGTAAAAGAGAGGAGTCTGGACCACAGGGGTCTTTGGCTGGCCACGTTANTGTTCTTCTTGATGGGTTGTTCTTCTTCCCCCAGAGCTTCTCCCACCTAAGAAGATTTATGTGGCTGAACGTGTTTCTTCTGATCTTTGAGGTCCCTTCCGACTCTAACCATTCTGTGATTCTATGATTTTAATTACCATGTTGCAGACACAGATACAAACACGAAAGGAAGAAGATTAGTCTCTTGATCCAAAGCCCACTAAAGCCAGCAGCAGAAAGGCTCAGGATGCTCACAAAAAAAAGGATGAAACTTTTGATCAGCTTCAGTGAACAAGGCACCTTGTTATAGTCGGTGATGTGGGTTTTTTATACAAGCCAGAACTATTTATCAGCAAATACATCATTGCTCTCACCTCTCCTAATGGGAGGATTAACAGGCAGTTTGTGGAAAGCATGAGGTCAGCACCACCCCTGATCTGATGTTGTTGCTTTTCAGTCATCTTCTAGTTGAGAAGAAACATGCAACAGAAGCAAAAGTGCTATTTTTAGATTTATTTAATTTTTTTGGCTGTCCGGAAACTTGGCAGTGGGACCGAAGAGCAGGGGCAGGTATCTGGTGTGTGTTGCTGACCGGGAGTATTTCACCAGCGGGATACAGGAGGCTGAAAGCTGAAAGCAGCATTTAATAAGTTCTTCGATCTTCGTAGTCGTTAACCTGGGCATTCATTAAATTAGTGCTACTGGAAACATCACAGAGCTGAGATAATTGCACCAGTGCTCAAAGCTTGCTCCTCCCACACCCCCTCCTACACGAGGATGGAAAACCTTGGGCCAACGTTTTGGAGAGCTTAAGGTGGATACAGGGATATTGAGAAGTTTCTGAGAATCAAGTTTATTTTCTCTATCATTATCCCTATAAAAACAGGCTCCTGATTCATCTGGACTGCTTTAATAATTTACATGAGTGAGATTAGCACTCTTGAAGGATGATTTAGCCCCCTTGGTGATAAAACCACGGAGTTAAACAGCTGAAGTTAAGAGTTCAGATGGCACGTTGGACATTGCACCCATGAAGCAGACCATCTCCACCCATGTGGAAAGGGATGTGGAGTAGGATTTAGGGCTCAGGGCTTGTGGATTAGAGAAATGGATTTGCAGCTCCTGCCTGGGTTTTCACAGCCTTGCCCAGCTCCATCTCTGCCCAGATTTTAAATCCCTTTCCACGGGTGACAGTCAGTCCCCCAAGCCCTGCAGACACCTCTCCCTTTCCTCGCCCACCGGGCAGAGAACAAAATGTACACGATTAAAGGGGCAAACAGGGAAAAGCAGATCTGATTTGAAAGGGAAATGGCATGATGTATAGTTTAAATAGGGATTCTTGGCTCTGCTGTTGCCTCGTGCAAAATCGCATCCCTTTTCTGCCGCGGTTTTCTCGGCTGTGAAATGCGATAAGACATTCCCCCCCCCTGCCACCACCAAGGACAGTCACAAGGTATCAGGAATTAACTGGTATTTAAGCACCGGGGGAGAAGGGTCCTTAGCAAGTGCGAACAGCCTCCAAACCAGACACTCTGAATGGTGTGCGGGGGTTCTGCTGGTGCTAAAACATCTCCCGCACTGGGAAAAGCCAGCACGACGCATCCCGACGTGTCACCGGAGAGGGATCATCAGCCGGTGCTGCGTCACTGCCTCGAGGATGGCTCCCACTCTCCCAACTTCATTTATTATCTCTGTGTAGGAGGCTGGGAGCATCTTCTTTTCGCTACCGGGATAATATGTTTGGCCTGTTCCTGCCCTGGGGGAATTAGTGGTAAAATTCCCTGTAATTTAATTGCACGTACAGCCTGGGAGATGTTTGCTCATTCAAACAGGATGCCATCGCCAAGGATGCTTGATAACCCATGGGTCCAAGGTCACTGCAAGGTCATTTGTGCAATTCAATCAGGTTGGGAAATGTCTTCAGCTCCTGAGTCTGAAGAGGGTCCAGCAGCACCAGCTGAGATGCAGACACGTAGCTCCAGTAACACCATTTCAGTGCAAACAGTATGGAATTGGTGGTTGGAGTCTGTCATCTTAAAGGTCTTTCCAACCTAAATGAGTCCATGATTCTGTTTGTTCTGTATTTATCTTTATTTTTCCCTCCTGTACTCATGTTGAACCAAAAAGACAAATAGAAAAAAAAAATAATTAGACATATTAATGACCTGAGTCCTCCATCTAGGGAAGTGAGTGGGAATTCAGCCATATCAGGAAGAAATTGTTTGGTGTGAGGGTGGTGAGACACTGGAACAGGTTGGCCAGAGAAGCTGTGACTTCTCCATCCCTGGAGGGGTTCAAGGCCAGGCTGGATGGGGTTTTGAGCAACCTGGTGTGGTGGGAGGTGTCCCTGCCCAGGGCAGGGGATGGCACTGGATGATCTTTAAGGTCCCTTCCAACCTAAAACGTTCTATGATTCTATGATAAAGTTTAGTGGGTGCTGATGAGTTCCACAAGAGACTACAACCGCTTCCTTACTCATTAATTAATATGTGTCAGCTCAGGGCAGCTGCCAACAGAAGGGGGTTCATACACTAATGACAAAGACATTTCTCAAAGTAGGGTGCAAAGAGGGAAGAACAAGCTGTCTCAGGAAATGTATGGAATTTGTATGGAATTTATTTGCCACACGTACTGGAAGGGAGGGTACAAAAGAAGATTGAAACCCACCATGGAAGGAAACTTCTTTAGAGCAAGGGGTTGCTACAGCATTTATGTTCATAAGTGTCAGAAAGGCCACCACTTTAAGGCACGTTGGCTGAGTGAAGGTTACCCTTGCAGTAGCCAGCAAGTTAAATTAGTGTGGCTGCAAGAAGGATTTACCAGGATTAGTGTTCATGTCTTGTCTGATTTCTGGATGCTAACCCCCAAAATTAGCAGTGGCAGGTACCCAGCACCTACGTACACCAGTTCTGCAGAGAAGTCAAGGACTGAATGAGCAGTCACAGCAAATGTCCCTTTTCACTGCTGGATGATGTCTCTTGGTGACAGGACTTGGGTATCCTTCTGGGGCCACAGGAGCATGTGGAAAAGGCTAAGGAGGACATGACATTGCATTGAGCCGGAGATTGTGACTCATCCCCTCCTCTTACTTTCTCTATCTATTCTTCAGGGATCTTGGAGTTGAGCTGTGAAATTTTGAGTCCAAAATTTTCTCGTTCCTTCAAAACCTCACTAACGCGGGATAGAGTTTGATTTTCCCAATCCATCTGAGGGATGCAACTGCTATGAGAGACCTTCAATAACATCCTCCTTATGTTATGCCATAGGTGGACAGCGGAGGACCTCTGGTTTGCAGCTACTGGAACACCATGAAGTGGTTTCAGGTTGGCATCATCAGCTGGGCAGAAGACTGTACAGAGGAGCCAAACCATGAGATTTTAGTATCTGTTTACAGCTACCGTGACTGGATTGAGACCGAGACAGCTATGAGGGGGAAACCTTTCTTCACTGAAGGCATAGACATCAGTGCAAATGCCAGGATGGCTCCTTCCAGGGTGGTTTCTTCCAGAGCTGAGACAAAGCTGGCGTTTCTTGAGTATTCTCTCCTCTTATTTATCTCTTTAATAGTATTTAGAGTACTCTAGAGAAGATTTTTTCAAAATACAATAAAAAACAGAACTACCATCTCATTCTTCTTTGTTGCTGACCCATGTAGTTGTGACTCAGGTCAACCTGCTCCATCTTGATGATGTGGACACAGACACCAAAAGGAGACACTGCACTGAGACAGAGGAGCAACGGAGATGCTGGAAAGATGCAAAGAGAAAGCCAGGACACAGGCAAGAGATGCCAAGATCCTCTGAAAAACACAGATTTTCCACGCTGGTGGGTCACATCAGGCCAAGTTGGTTGCTGAGCTCACACGTGAAGTCAAGATGTGGCATCTGAAGGAGCTGCTCCCCTTGGAAAGCTGAAACCCTAAGGTCTTAGCTTTCTCAGTAGCTTGGCTTTGGGTTAATGTAACTCAGGGCTAATTATAAGCTGAATTAATGTATCTTCTATCTTGCAGCTAAGAGGATCTTCAGAGACCACAGCAGCTGCTCAGGTGATATTTGAAGCTCCTGGGGCATGACTGCATCTCAAATTCAGTGTCTCTTTAAGCTAGAAAAAGGACAAGAAATCTTTTGGGCAGTGTTGGAAAGTGTAGCATCATCTAACTCATCAGTCATATTTACCTGGATTGGAAATGCTGGATTTGGGTTGTTAAAGGCAATAGGGAAAAATCTGGCAGGGTGAAGAGAACTGTTCCTGAGCTATCCATAAAATCCCACCTGCAGAAACCCCCGGGCTTTATAAGTAGCCAAAATTAATCCCTTGCAAGTAAATGGTAAATCAAAAAGGGAATAGTATTGGTTTTTGCCTCTGTTGGAAGCCTGAGCTGGGACTGAGCTGGTCCTTTGTGCAATGTGTGGTCCTTCATTGCTTCTCCAGCAGCACAGAGCATTGCAAAACCCCTTCTGGTCCTCACAAGGGGCTTGATTTTCTTGGAAGCGATGGGGAAGGAGGCAAGCAGCAAGGTCTCCTCCGTGTCCCACCTTTGCAACAGCATAAAAGCACCTGTAATTTGCAGCAATGCTCAAAACTCAGTGAATGTGCAATGGGACAGAACCTCACAAATTGGTTTTAATTACCTTGATATTTTTCTGGCTAGCTGGTGGAGAAGCCTTGTAAATGAGAATTAATTCATCTACCTTAAGCTAATGCAAACCCATCTTGGCATAAAAGTCAGACTTTATTTTCTGTGTTATCTGAGCAGAAAATAATGCTTAATTATTATTAGTTCTGAGTAATGCTTGTGAAAATTGCTCCACATTAATTTCACATGGCTGACTGGCTAATGGATGCATAAGGGTCTTGTAACCCTTTGCAAAAAGACTAATAAAAGCTCAAAACAAGGGGAATATATTACTTTAGCAGCTATTAGTAGTAGACACTGTCTGCTGGCATTAATACCTATATTTATTTTCCTTTCTATTAATAATATATCAACAGAATCTAGAAGCTGTAGCAGGGGCTGGACATCAGGAAATATTTCCTAATGCTGCAATCTATTCGGCTGCGGAATTGTTTCCCCCAAAGGAAATGAGAGATGTCCTCCTGCTTGAATTATTCTAATGTGAGGATTGTATGAAGGATTTTCCTCTACAGCACAAGGCATGGAAAAAACCTGTGTTTCCAGGGAGCCACAAAAGGAGCCAGCAGGTCTTTTCCATCAGTAGGGTTCTGCAAACTGATGATGGTCAATATTAAAACGTAGGTGATGCTACTTCTTGGTTACAGCAGGGTGCTGCTGCTGTGGGGTTTGATCCCTCCTGCTTCTCATTTACTCACTGGCTTTGGGGAAAGAAAGTTTGTGCTCCGTGCCTCAGTTTCCCCACTTGTGAACAGAGATAATGAAAGCGGTTTGTTTTGCCATATGGAAGCACCAGTTCTGCAAATTAAGACCAGCTCTGTAGCTGCAAAGGGATAAACAGGAAAGAGACGTTTCATCCTTGTTTAAAATACCACAAAATTCATTAAAGTGAATTCATCTCTGCTGCTGCATCCACTGCTCAATAATTAGGGCGAGGAAGGAAATGTTTGTTTAACATTTCTATGCTGTGAGTAGGTCTGATGAAAGAGCATTGATGCTGTGTTTTGTTTCAAAGGTGTTTGTGTTTTGAGAGAGCACGTCACTTCTGGTTACGGATTTGATGGGAACGTGTTGGAGTCACACAAAAATCAAAATGCAAAGTGTCAGCTTTGTCATTAACATTTCAGTGTGACCCATTAATATTTTAATGGCTGTACTCTGCTTCTAGTGTATCCAGAATCAGGGAATTGTCAGAGCTGGAAGGGACCTCTAGAGATCTTCCAGTCCCACTCTCCTGCTGAAGCAGGGTTGCCCAGAGCACATCCCTCAGGGCTGCATCCAGGTNGATTCCATTGGCTTCTTGGCCACCAGGGCACATTGCTGGCTCATGGATAGTTTACCATCTACCAGGATCCCCAGATCTTTCTCCTCGGAAGTGCTTTCCGACAGGTCCACCCCTAACCTATATCAGTGCCTGGAATTCTTCCTCCCTGGGTGCAGGACCCTTCACTTGCTCTTGTTGAACCTCATGAGGTTCTTCTCTGCCCAGCTCTCCAGCCTGGCCAGGTCACGCTGGATGGTGGTACTTGTGGGTTTAGATCATCTAAGTGAAAAGTTTCTAAACTGAACTACCTCAAATGGTCCAAGCTTCATTCAAGTAGCTTGGGATGTTCACTTTTCCTGTTAATTTGCAGCTCATTTCTTATTATCCCTTCCTCATTTCCAGGTACTTCTTCCTCATGTCCAGTCAGCTCCATGAACCAGCTGGCAGCATCTCAGCTTACAACATCCTGCAGCATCACAAAGCATCCTCTTATTGGGCATTTCCAAGTATCTGTCTTCGAAGTATCTGCCTACCCTGTCCTCTTCTGAGAGGTGTCTTGTGCTTGCTAACACTTCTTGTGTTGGTAATTAGTTGCTTTCTCCGTGTCTCATCATGACTCACCACTTCAAGGACTCTTTAATATGCAATTCCCTTTGTTCCCACAGCCCCAACCACTAAATGATTTAGAGCACTGCATTTGGCTTCTTGACTGGCGAGGGTGGGCTTCAAGACGCTGCTGGAGAGTAAAAGGTCCTCTTCTTGGAAGCTTCTGGATCTGTATGTCTCAACACTAACTCTGCAGACATTAATCACAACGTAAGCAACTCCACAGCCTCCACTTTAGGAAAATGGGGGTGGGGGAAGGATGATAACAACGGCTTAGGCACTGAATGCCCACACAAGGGCATAAATCCAGCCCTTCAGCAACCCCGTGAGATCCTAGAGGAGCTTTGTAGGATCGTGTATGAAGAGGATTAATTCTGAAAATTGAGGCAATCGGTTGTGAGCCCCCTGAAATTCCTCAGGACAGCTCTTGGGAGAAGAAAACTTTGCTCTTTGTCCTTTCTACTTTGATGACAATGGGAGAGGATTTGAATGGGTTGGTGGGACATAGGTGGGAAGGAATTTTCTCACCACCAACGTGAAAAGCGTTGCTTCAGTCTGGGTTGCATAAGAATCTGGGTAAAAGATAGGAAAGAGAGGGTTTTCCCTGAAGATCATCAGCCCAAGGAAAAATTTTGGGAGCAACCTTGGTCTGAACAGGATCATGGGGAAGGGTCAAAGGAAATCAACTATCAACTATGAGCACGAGTTTGCAAACAACCCTTGAAACAGTGTGCTGGGCCAGTGGTCTATATATTCCTTTATTTCAAGCTGCCCTAGTAATTTTGGAACCGTTTTGGCCAGGGACTCAAGCAAAAAGTGATGCTAGATAGAACACAGAGCTTTGTTAGGATGGGAGGGAGCCCAGGAGTGATGCAGCAACTCGGGGGCATTGGGGAGGCGTTGAGAAACCCTCCAGCCATCTGAGTGTCACTGCCCCAGCCGTGCCCACAGCAAATGCTGAGGAGGTGGAGCGGGAAGCTGGAGCTGGATGTGTAGAGGGGCGTGAAGAATCACAAAGTGTTTATTCAAGGCGGGCCCAATTGCTGGGAGCCTTGTGACAAGGGATTTATTTTGCGGATGAGTGAGCTGCTGTGGCTCCGCTTGCACGACGGGTGATAGCAGAACGAAGCCATTCGTGCAGAAAGGAGCCTTCCAGCAAATGCATGTTATCACATCCAAAGTGCCTGGGGTATGGGCTCAGGGTGTGCTGCCACTTGCAAACACCTCCCGTGCCCCACGTTTGAACCTGGTTCCCGGAGGAACCTGGCACACCACGTCCTCCAGGGGGATAGAATTCTCACCCAAATCCTCCGCGTGCTGCCAGGTCTCAGGGTATGATCTTTCACTGTTCTTTTTTGGATTTTCATTCAGTGTCAGGAAGTGCTGGATCTGGGGCAGGACCTTCATCCACTATGTGCTGGCTGGGATGGAGTTAGCTTGCTTTGTACTTGTCCAGATGGTGCTACGTCTGAGATTTGTGACCAAATGGAGTGGTGATGACACACCGGTGTTTTAGCAGTGATTTCTCTGCTTCTTATGCTGCACCACCACAAGAAGTTGAGAGGGGACACAAGGCAGGACAGCTGATCCCAGCTGATCACAGGGATGTTCCAAACCATATAATGTCATAGAATCATAGAACGGTTTGGGTTGGAAGGGACCACAAAGATCATTGAGTTCCAACCCCTCTGACATGGGCAGGAAAACCTCCCACTAGACCAAGGTGCTCAAAGCCCCATCCAGCCTGCTCTTGAAATAAAATCTCGGGGGAAGAAAGAAGGGAAGATACTTGAGATTATGGCATTTGCCTTCCCAAGTATCCTTAAGCATGAAGCCCTGCTTTCCTGGGGATGGCTGAACACCTGTAGCTTTGCTTCTCTTATTAAACCATCTTTATCCCAACCAGTGAGAGGTTTTCTGCTTTTACACTGGATCCTTCACTTGCATTTTGCTGCTGTTGTTAAAGCATCCAAAACTCGTGCACCATCAAGGATGCTTTTAAAACCACTCTTGCAGTTGGGTTCTTTCATATGCCCCAGGTGACTTTGTCATATTTTCTCTGCACCCAGCATCCAGATGTTGTGGCTTCATTATCTCCAAGAGCCTAAATGGCCCCCAGGGCTTCTCCCCAGCCCCAAAACCAACTGGCAGGATCCTACCTGATCCTTATGGTTAAACTCTTAGGCTCCAAACCACAGTGGCCGATCCAAACTACCTCCTAGCAATGGCCCCTGGCCCACGCTAAGCTGGGAAGTGTTTGGGTTGATGCTTGTGAGTCTGGGCTAAAGCTGAGCTGGGCCTATTGATGGACCATGGAGTTGAGCGAGTTCCTGTACCTATTCAACCCTGTTTGATTTACCAGTACAGAGTTATGGCTTGTGCATCCCTCCCTCCTCCAAACCCTGCTTCTTTCCCAGCTCTTCTGCCAACGATTCATTCTCCACAGCCATCCCAAATGTCCTCCTACCAGCCTGGCAGGCTCGCTCAAGTCATGAAGCCATTATTCAAATCCTCGAACGGGCTTAAAAAGTACGGTTTTGGTATTCTTGTTTTTCCCCACTGTGTTTAGAGGCACACTGAGTCACTGATGAAAAGGGCTTTGACCGACCCGCTGCCTGCCGTTACGGGAAGGGGTTGCATCACAAACTTTTCAATACCACCTACGTTCCTGCTTGGCTGCCAGGATTTCAAAGCAATCACTGCGCAATTACAGGCTAACTATACAATAAAGAAAAGGGAATGGTACCATCCCACTGTGAGCTTGCGGAGAACCACAGAACTGTTCTTTAATAAAGGTAAATCGGTTTCTGCTTTGCTGCATAATGAGCCTCTGATGATTTCAGCAGGAGAAATCCCAATTAGAAACGGGTGGAAACAGGGCGTCCCATCTCGGGAGCGTGTTGGAAAGCCTGAGCATTTTTCCTATGGTGCTTTATGGTTAAACGAAAGCTTTTGCATTTTCCAAAAAGCCCTACCTTGAATTAGCCAGTCACAATGCTGCAAAGCAGGATTCAAGCCTTCCTACCCCCATTTTTCACCTACTGCAGTCTGGTAAGAGGAACATCGTCTTCCACCCCAGCTGTGACCCAGAGCACTGGTGTATGGGCTGCTTGGTGGGGGGATTCTCTGTGGGAGATGTATAAATACCTGTTTGTGAGGATAAAAGAATGTGAGATTGACGTATTTCTAACAGAATTTTAAAAGAAGTTTGAAAAACCCCAAGGTAGCTGCAGGAGTGAAGGAGAAGCAAAGTCATCTGCTGGTTCAACCTGAACCAGACCCCAGAGAGGGTTGTAGGAACCAGAGACTTGCATGGTACTGCTTGTAAATGCATTCTGTCACTAAATATCAATAGTGTCAAGCCAGGAGGCAATCTCAGAAGGCCATATGGCCTGTTTAGGCTGTCTCCAGGCTATTAAGTGTCCTCCCTGCCCCATATAGGAGCCTTCAGCCCAACTGCCTCTTGGAAAATCACTGCATTCAGGAGCAGAGGATACAGGTGGCCAACTGAATATCTCCAAAGATGTCACCTCCTGTACAGGAGTGGGCACCTTCTTCCCAACATGGGAGGTGGTTTTCATGGGGCATCACCTAGGGATGTGGTGGAGCCTGTAGAGCAACAGGAAAAAAACTCCACCCTGCAATGTAAAATGCTAAAGGCCATACTTGGAGCAATGTCTGTCCTTACTTTCTCCACCAGGAACAAGCTCTGGCAAGTTGAATTGATGTATCTAACTTCAAGCTGAATTTGCATACTGAGTTACAGTTAATTGCTTGTATTTCTGCTCAAACTTTTATGTGGGAATGCTTGGAGGTTGGGCATCATCTCCTGCAAGTTTTGTTTGGTGGCACAAGCAGGGACAGCAGCACTGTGGGTCAGCTGAGCTTAGAAAGAAAGGAAGATAGGAAGATGCTCAAGGAAACTGGCTTCTTTTCCTTTCTCCTTTCCTTTCCTTTCCTTTCCTTTCCTTTCCTTTCCTTTCCTTTCCTTTCCTTTCCTTTCCTTTCCTTTCCTTTCCTTTCCTTTCCTTTCCTTTCCTTTCCTTTCCTTTCCTTTCCTTTCCTTTCCTTTCCTTTCCTTTCCTTTCCTTTCCTTTCCTTTCCTTTCCTTTCCTTTCCTTTCCTTTCCTTTCCTTTCCTTTTCTCTTCTTTTCTTTTCTCTTCTTTTCTCTCCAGACCACTCTTTCCTGGGTCTGGATGCGTGTTCCAAGAAATAGGGATTAATTCTTGATTTTTTCTGACAGATGGGGCAGTGCCTCCTCTGTGACCAGCCATGGAAAGCACACAGCCACCCTCAGGCACAGTCCCTCAGGCAAGATGTCATCTGAGACTGAATTCCCTCAGGCATTTTAAACCTAGAAGGTTTTACTGTAAAGCCATTAAAAACAGGTTTCTTGTTGGTTTTGGCATACAAATTCTGGCGTGTGGAGCTTTCCTGTTTTCTGTTTCTAGAGGACAGCTGTAGCTAAGCACGTACATCATGACAGTCTTTCTAATTTGCTACCTGTTCTGCAGCCATTGGGTTTTTGTCCCACATCCTATGAGTGCCGAGCACTTGAAAAATCTGAAACTAAAGCTTTTCTGCTTTCTGGCCTGTGGAACAGATGGATGGCATAAGTGGAAATTGCTATTTATTTTTTTAAGAGCTATTTCATCCCTTAAGAAAACGTTCCTTCAAATGGCAGAATGAGAAAACGAGAATCTTCCTAATGAGCGGAACTATTAGGTGGGAAATGGTTTCTCGAAGGGAAAGAGTCAAAATCTCATCACTCGGGAGTTTTAAAATTACAGTGAATGAAGTATTAAAGACCACTCTGTGAGACAGAAACTGGCATGGGTTGATGTATGAGATGGAATAAGGGAAACTGTGCCCTCATAAACTAGGAGTGGTGGCATTTCTTCTGTAGTAACCATGGTCAAGGGATCCCATTTGCTCTCCAGAACTCAGAAAGTATGAAAATGGAATGGAATTCCATAGAGGGCTGTCAGATGGCACCTGCTACCCCTAAAACAGGTATTTTCAAAGACTTTCAACAATCACTGCCAGGTTCTGACCTTCAGAAGAGTTTTGCTGGAATTTGAGTGGATTTTAAGGTCAGAAGGAACTCATCATATAATTCGACCTTCTGTGCAACAAAACCATAAAGAAAAACACTACTTTGGTATTAGTTTATTAAGATTTTTAAAACTGCCTGATAATGCACAAAAAAAAGTGTGACACATTTAAAATATCAAGCCACTGCTTTGCTATTTAAGAAGAAGCTGAATTGTTTTAAAGGCTGTGCTTAGCTGTGGGTTTTAAGCGTAAAAAATAAAAAAAAAAAAAAATGTGATGCTACTGGCTATATTAGCAAATTGAGGCTTAAAAATAAAAAAGAAAGAAAAAAATAAAATAAAAGAAAAAATATATTGCTTTACTCCCCTCTTTTGTCTAAAACCTCTTTCTTCTCTGTTGGGAAAGAAAAATAAACTTCAGTGTCTCATGTGCTTTGCTCAGCACCTTTAATACAAACAGTGCTGAGATACTGCAGTAAGAATAAAATAGGAATTAAGTGGAATTTCGTTTAGAAAATCCATAGGGAAAGTGGAGGTGCTCGACTTTTTGCCTGTAAAAGCTTATTTCTGGCAAAAATGTATGCGTATGCTTGAGAGAAGGAAAATTGCAGTTTACCTTTCCCAGTCTTGATTGTAATTGGAAAATGTGACCTCTAGATGGCAGGAATTCCCTCTTTTGGATTGCGTTCCCCTCCTCCTTCCCCCCTCCCTCCAAAAACAAACAACCCCAAGCATCCCTGCACAGGATGCCACAAACCCAAGTTTTAGTATAATAGAGGGATTTATAAATATTTAGCCTCATGCAGACCTGGAGATCTCAGGGCAGGACATGGCATCACCCAGCTGTAAGCCACACTGAATTTTCTTTATGCTTATCAGACTGCAAAACATCTCCTAAACTGTGATGGCTTCAGGTGATGAGTCCATCCAGGCTCTACCCGTGGCCAAGCAGACGGGCATTGTCAGGGCTACCAAATGCCTTTTTGAAGGCTGGCCTGTTTGTTTCTCGTGAACTTTGTAACAGCAATAAATTTGGGGTGACCAGAAAGGAACTATTTTATTCATGTTATCTGAACTCCTCTGTGGGTCTAGCTCTTCAGTTTCATGCAAAGCTCTCTGTTTCTCCGTAAGCCAACATGGTGAAAGAAGTTCTTTCCTGTGAGGGTAGTGAGGCATTGGAACAGGTTGCCCAGGGAAGTTGTTGATGCCCCATCCCTGGAAGTGTTTAAGGCCAGGCTGGATGGGGCTTGGAGCAACCTGCTGTAGGGAGAGGTGTCCCTGCCCATGGCAGGGGGGTTGGAACTTGATGATCTTTAAGGTCCCTACCAACTCTGACCATTCTATGATTCTATGACGGGGCTCACTTCGTCTAAGCCTAGCTCTAACACAGGGACAGGATCTTGCTGGGTCCTGTCCTGGGAAAGGTGCATTTCCCAAGGTAGGTGCCACGTTGGTACCCTGAGGTGTTACAGCCCTGAAGGTCTGAGCACTTTGGGCTCACATGGATTCACATGACCCATGTTGTGTGATGGGTCACTGTGTGCTGCAAGAAAGTGTCTTCTACTCACTGGGGGATGCAGGAAAGGGCTAGACCCCAGCAACAGCTGTGGTACTGCTGATTACAGCTCATCTCACCTCCCTTTAGCTTTCTATAGCACACACTTTTATATCTGACAAGGTCTTCAGGCTCCTGCTACTGCCTATAACGTCCTAGAAAATGATCCCAGCCAGTGATTCATCTCACCCTCAGTCAGATACCTACACTTGGTCTGATGACTCACTTCATTGACTGTGCTATCTGGTTTTCTCTTGACGTTAAGGGGAGGCTGAACACCTACCTTGGATGTAGATGTCTATGTCATAGACACAGCTGCCCACACACAGGCACCTAGTGCCACTCAAGATGTCCTCAAGCAGCATCTCAGATATCTGTATCCCCTGGCAGGTATGACATGAGAGACATTTGTCTTCTGGGTAGCACCTGGAGGTCAGATGGGAAAGACCTGGGCATCTCACATGGCATGAGGTGCCTGTAGTTGAAAACCTGAACTGAAAAATCAATTTTCCTCTGATAAGACTCCAGCAGATTGGTTGAAGAAACTATCTATGATGCTTACACAGAAGATACAGGTTTGTGACATTGTCTACAAACACCAGACTCACAAAAGGGAAGTGAACTGGGACATACTCAGCCCATTCTCCTGGTGCTGTTTCTCCATCTCTCACTTCTCTATCCAGTGGAGCAGAGAGGACCTGGACAATAAGTGATATGGCCACCAGACATGCTGTCTCCTCTCTTTCCATCCACTCCTGTCTTGTTCCAGCTGAAACAGTGATCAAGTTAAAATCAAGGGCAGGAAAAACCTGAAATTATAAGGAGATTTAAAAAAAAGCCAGACATATTTTGCATTTCAGCAGGGCAGTGAGCCGGGATTGGCGCTTCCACTGCAACCATTTCTGCTGTGGGAAGGAGGGAATTGGGCAAAACCAGATCACGTTCATGGATGGCTGCTGAATCAAAGCTGCTTAGACTGAATGATGTGAACACTTTTCTGGTTGCACTGACATCTCTGGGGAAGGAAAACTCCACCAACGTGCATAAATTACGTGGCAGAGAGGAGAAGAAACTTGGATGATGTTTCGATTAGTCCCGAGTAAGAATCTCTGATGTTGTGCTAATAAAACACATTAAGAAATGAAAATACCGTCCTGAAGGAATCAAAGTGCCTTGAGCTGCAGAAAAGGAGGAGTGAGGCAAAGGGACAGAGGACATCACCCATGGATACAGCCAGTCCCACTGCAAGAGGTGGCTTCCACGTGGAGCCAAGAGCACCCTGAGGGACAGAGAGGGGTGTCCCTGGAGGGATGGCAGAGCTCAGGAAACTCTGTACTCTTTTCCTCCATCCTCAAATATGTAAAGGGCTTTATAAAGGGTGAAAAGGAGGGAAAACTGCATTTTCAAAACGATTGCATTCTCTCTGAGGACTGTCACAGCTTGGTCCAAAGGGGCCATTTCATGCTCTCAACATTCCCATGGCACCTCAATAGACCTGTAAAGTAAAATACCCTGAAAACTTCTCAATTCTTGGCTGGGAAGTTACCAAGCAGCAGTGTGGGTCACCAGGGGCCAGTGAGAAACCGCAATGAGGACTTGCACCTCCGTGGAGCTGGTATCATCAAGATCAGGCACTTTGCTGTAAAACCAAGTCATTTGAAGAGGACTGGCTTGAATTTAGATCTGAAAAACTGCCGACAAGTAAGAGATTTTGCCTGGATGTTGTTATTTCCTGAGAATAATGGCTCCATGTGTGAGCTTGTGCCATTGCACAGGCCAGCCCTTGGTCCAAAGGGTCCATCCAACGGTGGTAGTAAAAGTCTGGGGTTTTGTCCTTGTGTCCTCCCTGGGAAGGAACCTTCTGAGCCCCAGAAGGGGATCTCAACTCCCTCACTTTTCCATGGAAAACGAGTTTGGTGATGACTGGGGCCAGCAGGAGCAGGATCAGGCCCTGCATCTCATTCACAGCTCCGTGGCTTGGCAATTTCATCCCAACAGCCGCCTGTCTGGGGATCTGGAGAATACTGCGGAGATGGAGAAAGGAAGGAATAGAGTTTCACCTTTTATTCTTTTATCTTGGCAACAATGTGTGGTGGGAAAAGAAAAAGAAAAAAAAAAAGAAGAAAAAAAGAAGAAGTTATGAATGGCAGAATTAACAATAATATTAGTCCCCCCCCTTCCCCATCCCTCCTCCCTCTCCCTCTGCCGTCCATTCAGGAGACCGACAATAAACAAGGTCATTTGATTCATTCAGCTTTAAGGTGTAAACAAAGTCTTACAATAAAATCCCCCACGCACACCAGGGCCCCCCTTTTTCTCTAAGAATAGATATCCACCACCACCACCTTCCCAAGCCAGATATCCACCCCCAGCTCGGCTTCTCCTCTCCCATCATCCCCGAACGGGTGGCCGCGGGTGTCCAGCCCTGCTGCCACTTCCTCAGTCCCCATCCCGGCTCCGTGAGGCCCCGCTTCCTACTTGGTGTGGGAACCTCAGCTTCCCCGGGCAACATCTGCACGGACAGCCCCACTTTCTCATGCTGCCTCATCGCGGGCTCCTGATCCGGAGGGAGAAAGAGAGAAAAGAGGAAAAAAAACCCAAAAACAACCCACAACAAAACAACCCAAACCCATAATAACAAACCCAACCCAACAATAAAAGGGATTTGCATCCCCCCTCCACGGTCCACAGGGAGCAAATCCCCAAAGCTGGTGATCAGCTTCCTTTTTTCACAGGCTTTGCTGTTGTTGGTACAACTGATGGGGAAATGGCTCTGTGTGTGTGTGCAGGTGTGCTCCTGCACTGCGGGAAGGCTGTGGGTTGTACAAGGACCTGCACGGTAGGATCAAGCCTAGGATGGGGTTCAAGGGGTGCGTGAGCTTCTGCCTGCACCACAGGAGGTGAGGAGGGTTCACAGAAGCATAGAAGCATTTTTGCTTGGATGGGAAGGGACCTTTAAAGACCATCTGGTCCAACCCTTTGTGCCATGAGCAGGGACATCTTCAACTAGACCAGGTTGCTCAGAGCCCTGTCCAACCTGAGCTGGAATGTTTCCAGGGATGGGGCATCCACCACCTCTCTGGACAACTTGGGCCAGGGTTTCACCATTCTCATCATAAACGATTTCTTTCTTGTATGCAGTCTAAATCACCTCTCTGTCAGTTGTTCTGTCTCAACAGGTCCTGTTAAAAAGTTCCCATCTCAGCTTCCTACTCAAAAGTCCTGAGATAACACTGGGCCAATGCACCTTCCCTCTCTGCGCCTCAGTTTCCTTCTTGTTTTTTCCCTGTGTTCAACTCCTTGCTTTACTTAAATTGTAAATTCACAGCATCAGGGGTTGTCTCATGATATTTCCACATCACTTAGTGCCATGGAAAACAGCTCATCTCCTACAATTTTTCTAATACTACAAGGCTATCGCAATGGTGTCTTGAGCTCTGTAATAATAATAAAAAATAATAAAAAGAAATGAGTTGTTCTTTCTCAGGTGAGGAAGGCTATTTTCAGAGGTGCTCAAGCGATGGCTTATAACAAATAATTCTAATACAAAGCCAGGTTTTTGCAATTCAGTATTTGCAACACCACGAATCTGGCTGTATTTTCACTTTTTGTTTGTCTGCTGGATCCCTTCCACAATTTCTTGCCAGGAGAAGAGGTTTCTTTTCCTGTATTTCCTGGGAGAAAAAAATTCTCAAAAATACAAACTGAGCTGTGAGAGGGGAGAAAGCTGTGGGCCAAACCCTTAGGTAAATGTACTGCAAGAAGCCCCAGTCCAACAGCAATGAACTCTTCTGCTTCAGTTATCACCTGCATAACATAAACACATCTTTTAGGCAAGGAAAAGGCCCCTTTTCCTCCCTTTCTCACACACCTGCTCGCACACACTATAAAAATTTCTTGTTTCACCTGGTAAAGCACTGGCTTTCCTTGCCGACAGGTCCCCCTCCACAAGGACATCCAATTTAGGTCACCAAGCAGCCTGTGGCAGCTTTGTCTTTTCTTTCCAGGTGTGGATCCGTGACTGCATGTTCATCACTGCTCTGATGAAATGGGGAAAGACCCATCTGGCAGGGTCCAAGATGTCAGGATTGAGGTTTGGGCTGAAATTGCTGGTGATGTCCCAGGGGAGAGGTCTGAGACCTCTGTTTAAGGTCCGTGTAGCTCTTGGGCAGAAAAGAAGAGGGAAATTTAGCAGGGCATCATTTGTGAGTTCACGTCACACAGCACCGTATTTCACCTTCAGACAGTTGAAGTTCAACATGGCAAAGTTTCATCCTATCAAGCAGCAGAAGACTGTTTGATAAGAAGAAGTCATCCTGTGGAGGCTTAGCAAAGCATCAGGGGTGCATGTAGAGAATGGCTGGGCAATGAGACAATTCCAGTGTCTCACCTGGATTTTCCTGGTCTCACTCTGGCTGTATCTACCAAAAAAATACCCCTGAACTGGGAAATAATGAAAAGGACAAAACACGCTATGTTTTTTTCTCCAGTGGGCTTCTTTGAAGGGTTATAGGATCACTTTTGGTCTGATTTTTTAAAATTTGCAGCACAGATTTTCCCTGGGCTTGGGACCTGCCCTTGAGGAATGTTGTGGCCCTTCAATGGGGCAATGAGGAGGCAGGCAAAGTTCCTGGTTTGAAGCTGTTTGAGAAAATGCATTGCAAGGGTGAAGGAAGGCTTCAGCTTAGTCCCTGGGAATTCTTCTACAGCCAAGAAATCCACATTGTTGGAACAGGTCTCCCAGAGGAAGTGATTGAAATATCATCGTGTGAATCATATCTGTAACAAGGTTGGACTGTAGGAAACAAACATTTGCTGAACCCTGGGAATAGATGACCTAAAAAGACTGGGGTTTTTTAATTTTTTATTTTTTTTTTCATGCAAGACTGGCCTTTAGCAGCCCATGTTGAGTGAAGGGAGCTTGTTTTGGAGATCCAGCAGGACTGGGTTGTCCCACAACATTACCTGTCACCAACTGTGCTGCCCAAGGTGCTTGAGTACAAACTGGAGGATGGTTCTTCTGCTGCTTAGACTGAGTTGAGCCACCTCAAACGATGGCTCTTGTGGTGATAAAAACTGTATGTGGCATAGTCTTATGGTATGGCAGATGCGTGTGGTGTTTGCCCAAAGCAGCTGTGATCAGAGACCTGACACTCTTGAGCAGTGATGAAGACACAGGGGAGAGCGACAGGTAGATCTGAGGTCCTGCTCTGGGATAGTTGGTGACTGGTACAGGTGTTGGAGAGGGTGTCTGGAAGGAGGTATGTGGTCTGGGGAGATGAGCGCTGTGCTGAGGTGAGGAGGTTGAACTGGACCATGACACAACATCTCTGGGAGGAAAAGTAACTTATTTAGGATGTGGACTTCAAGTCTTGCTTAATCATAGAATGGTTTAGGTTGGAAGGGACCTTCAAGATTATTGAGTTCCAACCCCACCTGCCCTGGACACCTCCCACCAGACAAGGTTGCTCCAAGCCCCATCCAGCCTGGCCTTGAACCCCTCCAGGGATGGGGCAGCCACAGCTTCTCTGGGCAGAGCAGGGGCTGATTGCAGACATACTTTCCATGGTACACCTTGCTCCGTGCTGTTACTTCTGCCATAAATTGCCTGTGCCCCTTATGAAGACTGATATGTCAAGAACTATGTATAAAGGCAGCAAAAAAGGTGACCTCCTCCAAGGGACTTAAAATCTGCCTGCACCTTGCATGAAATTACTGGAACAGCTGACACATACATGAGATATCAAAGACACCACAGAGCTAATTATCCACTTTAATGGGTGGGAGGAAGAATGCAAACCCCTGTTTTTTTCCATAGTTGCTTCACCCTGCCAGACTTTCTTACTGCCTGCTTCAGCTCAGGCCTACCATAGCAAACACGAACAGCTCGTCCAGTTGCCTATATTTAACACTCCAAATCTGGCACAGATTTCTACCAGCGCCGGTAACAATGGCACTGAACACCTGTCAGTGACTGCATTTGCCCAGGGATTCACTTCGTTCCATGCCGTGTGTTTAATAATTCCTGTGAACAATGGGACAAATAAACAGATTTTTTTTTGCTTAGCTTTTACTCAAGCCAACGCCACTGTCCAAATTGTACATGAGAGGCCTGCAGAGGCTGGTGGTTGTTTCCTAGACTTGTCGCCTCTTTCCCTCAAAAACAACCTTGTCAGCAGCTCTGTGCTCAGAGAGGGCATTTACCACTTGTATGTAAGGAAGGAAGAAGGAAGAATGAGCCGGAAAGGGGCAGCGTCGCGCAGGGCTCTGAAGGCAAGGATGATGAATTTGAACTTGAAGCAGTGGATGAAAGAGAGGTCTTCTAAGAAAGGGTGCTGTGGTCTGAGCAGAAAGAATGGGAGATGCCTGTAGTGCATGGCCAAGGTTGGAATAACCAGGGGGTTACAGGAGCCAGTGTAGGAGGTGGGAGCTGGCAATGGTTGATGATGGGAATATAACATGTTGGGAATATAGAATCATAGAATAGCTAGAGTTGGAAGGGACCTTAAAGATCATCAAGTTCCAACCCGCCTCCCACTAGAGCAGGTTGCTCAAAGCCCCGTCCAGCCTGGCCTTAAGCCCCTCCAGGGATGGCGCATCTATATAACATGAGAGAACATAACAATATTACATGAGGAGGAACTTCTTCACTTTAAGGGTGGCAGAGCCCTGGAAGAGGCTGCCCAGAGAGGCGGTGGAGTCTTCATCCCTGGAGACATTCAAAACCCACCTAAACACGTTCCTGTGAAACCTGCTCATTGCTCTGGCATGGGGTTGGACTAGATGATCTCCAGAAGTCCAGTTCCAACCCCATATCATTCTGTGATTCTCCGATTCTATGTTGCAGTGGTGTCTTGGGATAAAATGCAGGAATGGGGATGGGGAGGACTGGTGGAGGTTGCAGTGCTGTCTTTGGATGGGGAAAGGGCTTGGAAGGGTAGGCAGGTTGTGAGATGTTGAGAGCTGAAGGGTCTCTGACCCTCTGGATGGTGTAGACCTTTGCACATTGTGAATGAGGAACACACAGCAATTAATCCTCTTGCTAAAGGTTTTCCAAACATCAATCAGTGCTAAATATTGCCCACTTTTTCCACAGAAACGATATCTGCCTTGTGAGGTTGAGTAGCCGTGTTCTCCCAGACATAGCCAATATCTCCTGGAAATTTGTGGATGGGTTTCTCAGCAATGGCTCATCATGAAAGATGAGTGATCTATTTAAAATGGAAATTTCAGCTCTTCAAGTCTTGGATGCTTGAGGAAACTTGCTGACCTGAACAGTGTGGTAGCACTTTTCTGCCTGTCAGGTCTGGAAGGGGATCCACCACAAAAGCTTGAAGAAGCTTTGTGCTTGACCCTGTGGGACCATGAGCTTGACAGTGGTCAAGGAGACAAATTCACCTTCACTCAGATCAACTGAACTCCGAGTTGACCATAAAAAAAACAAAAAAAAGAAAAGAGAAAAAAAAAATTTGGCAGGCTGTGTCTGCCCAAAGTCTGAATGAATAGAAACTCCAAAGGAAGCACCTGCTGCTAAAGGAAATCCAGGACAAGTTTTATTATCCTTTTTCACAGGTCTATTCAGGACTACATTAGGGGTTTCCTCTTTCCTTTTCTGGTACTTCACACTCATTCACAACAAAAAAACATATTGTGCTTATGAATTATATTCCAGAGAATATAGTTGGAGCTTATAAAGGCCCTGGCCAAATAACTTTAGTTTTAACCTCACTCCCTTGCGGATTAATTTCTTAAATGAAAGCTTTGCAATTGTTTGGGGTTATTTTTCTCTCTTTTTTTCTTGGACGGGGCACAAGGGCAAATCCTGCCTGTGGCGTGTTAACAAAAAGTGCCTCTCAAGGAACGAGGAGCAAAGGAGGTAAGTGAGGCTCTCGATGGAGCTCGGCTTTGGGGAAAAAATGGAAAATATTAATGCAATTCCTCCAAAACCAGCAAAGTGATGGGAGGCCTCCCATTAATGAGGCATTTAACACTCTGGTGCATGCAGAAGCTGATGGCATTTTTCTCATTTCTATTTGCTGTAGCTGCAGAGAGAGGGAGAGAGGAAACCCCCTTTGGCTGCTGAAGGCCACATAAAGAGCAACTTTTGAGTTTGATCCTGAGACCATTCGAGCTGGTGATGAGGTACCCAGGAGGCACCGAGGAGTTTGCTTATCAAACACAGCTGCTCGGCGTAACATCTTCTGGGTACAGAGTACACAAAAGCTGAAGGGCTTGCAAACAACCCAAGTGCAACGCAGGAGCCACTTGTGAACCTGTATGTTTGATTTAGTGGGTCGTTTTGCACCTGGGTGCAAGGGATGTGACCTGATCCTTGAACAACAGCCTGGGAAGGTTTTGGACCCTGGGGGTGGGTGCCTAAGAGGTAGCTCTGGGCCTTCTGTGTCGCAAATATACTGTATTCAGTGTGTGAAAAGACACAAAGTCTTTTCTTGTTTTAGTTCTCATTTGTCCTTAAAAGACTCCTTCTTGGTTTTAAATACCCTTTCCCATCCCCCTGCCTCCACACCATCAGGAGGTGACAGGCCTGAATGCAGCTCGTCATTGCTGCCACTTTCCCCTCCAGGTGCTGGTTCTCCTTCTCACAGGTTCTATTTTGATGGAGAGCCCTTTTTAAGAGAGGACATGGCCCACTCTGCTTTTGAGCAGTGACCAGCACAAGAATTCCTTCTTCAGCCTGAGTCTCCTTGTTGCTACCGTAGCGGAAATAGTAAATTATAGCAATTAACAGTGGCATAAATCAGAAACCGTGACCCGATGAGGTCACCGAGGACTCGAGGGCTGCATCATACCCGTAAATTACCCCAGACAGGAACTCCTTCATCCGCACTGCTAAATTGTTCAAGCGTTTCTTGACGTGATTTTGGCCCAGGCCAAAGACATTGACCCCAGGAATGGCTCAGGCATTAGCAAGGGCCAGCGATCAGCTGGGCATCTAGTGTGGGACCTTTCAGATGGTTAGAGGGCAACCATCACGGGGATGTGGCCAAGTAGCAAATCCTAGCAGTGGGTAGTAGAGATGCAGACCGGTTTTAATGAGCATGGGCTCATTTTTAATGAGTATGTTAACATGGAGATGGCATTTCTATACAGGGAGAAGATGCTCTCGTTCCCAGATAGCAGTTTTCACTGCCCTTGATGCTCCTCACAGTTCCTGTCTAGCAAGGTGTTAGCTAAGGGTGTTTTAAAGTGTTGCCCCAGGGTCAAGATTTTGGTCCTTGTGATTTCCAAGTGGTGTCAGACACGGTGTCACTGAGCTGAGGTACCTGCCCTTGCAGACAGTAGTCTCACCCGGTTGGAAGGTGCAACACCCAAAAGCCCTGAAAGTCCTTGCTGCAGTACATCAGCACAACAGAGGCTTCTCCATCCAGATAGGACTGATTTCTCTCTCTCTCTCTTTGTCTTTTAGGATGGTTTTCTGAGTGTTCTTGCTTTATTTTATTAGACAGCAAGGATAATTCCAGATATCTGCTTGCCCAGGAACATCAGTGATGGTGAAAGATGGTGCTGGAGCCAGCAGGTGTGATCCTGCACCAGTGTTGGACCACCAAATCTCCTTGTTTCATAGATAGGATGATGCAGACAGGAATTTGGGCCATGTGTGCAAGATGAAAAGCTAGTTACCTACCCATTGCACTAGAAACTGAGATATGTCAGAGTGGGAGAAGTGAAACCTAGGAGAGCTGTGGCTAGGAAGAATTATGCTTCAAGAGGAAAGTTACTCCAACAAAGAGTTCTTCAATCCAGGTTGACTCCATTGCCTGCCCTGGATGAAGCCCTCCTCCAACAGGGTTTTATTGTCAGTCCATGCAAAGCAACATGGTATGAGCATCAGAGAAAGGTGCCCTGATACCAGAGAATATGTCCCCAGACTGAGGCCTTGAGGTGAAGCACCAAAGGTGCTTTGGTGTCCTCATGGCACAAAAATTACCTGGTGAACAAATACCTCCTTCAACTGTGCTTTCAAAGAAAACAATAGTCCTTGCTGTCCTTGAGAGATAAGATAGAGGCACCACTGCTTGTGGGAGCTGTGGGCTATGCACCCCCATCACATCCTCAGCTGCTTGGAGACACAGAGTCAAGCTCTTGCCTTGATGTTGCTGATCATCTTGCTCCAGAGATGTGCTCTTCTACCAAAGCATGGCAGGAAGAATTCAAATCCTTCCAAACCAATAGATGTTACCTTAAATAGTAAATGCTACCTTTGCTATAATAAATTCTACCTCTGTTCAGGTGTTGCACATGGGAGGCAATCTTCTTGCACCCAGTTTTCATGGGACAATGTCCACCCTCTTTCACATCTTCTAGAGCAGGTTTTCCCCTGCGCTGCTGGGACAGGGATGCTGGTTTCAAAGGAAGCTTCAAAGGAAGCTTCTTTGTGAGCAAGTAGTGGAGGCAAGGGCTAAAAGGGACTGAGTCATGACTCCAAGGAGTGCTTAAAAATTTTCCGTGCTACAGACCATATCCTTCTCTCCACAAAGACTTCTGACAGCTGGAGAGAGCTTGTCTTCTCTTTGAGAGCTAAAAGATGAAGATTAGGCTGTCCCCCTCCCGCCTCCTCTGCCTGAGAAGTATCCAAAAGGCTGTTAGGACTCCGTCTTTACTACTTTCCTATAGGATACAGGAAAATAAGCACAGCCCATGGGGAAAACTGGGAGATGCTCCACTGAAACTCTGGGGTTTGTGGAGAGACTGGAAAGTGGTTGAAGCCCTTATGAAATAGAGGAGCCAAGTAGCAATGAAGGAGATCTCCCTCTTTTATTCTGCAGTCACTTTTCAGATGAGAGGTGTGTCTTCATCCTGAACTTGTGGTGTGAATAATTAATATTATCTAAATAATTATTATTACCTGATTATTATCTCCTGCAGCCTTAGCAGAGGGGCTTGGATCTTCACTCTACTGGGTGCTGTAGGGAGCCAGGGAGGAAAAGAGGCATCTCCAGCATCCATTACCAAGGTCAAGGAAGGGGGAAGAGGTTCCCACTATTTTGTGTTTTGCTTCTGCAATTTAATTCAGATCAAGGAGGTGAATTCGGGGACAAGCTAGATGAGCTCAGCAGCTGTGGCATTGAAATGCAGGGATCATAAATGGCAAGAGGAAGGGGAACCCAGTAAACAGTTTTCAGATCTCAACCGAGCGTTGCCTCTGAACTACAAAGACCTGCGAGAAAGTGGTATCAAACACCCAGCTCCTACTTTGACCCTTGCCTGAGGGGAAGTGAATCAATGTTGGGAAAATATGGAAAGCAGGATGAGATTATCTACTGTATAAAAGAAGCTGGAAGAGATGGCTTGGGATATTTGTGTACTGAGGCTCTTTCCACGTCCTATTCCTTTATGGAGGGGTGCTATTGTACCTATTGCGGCAGATCTTTATCGGCCCTGTTTATCACGTTGGGTGAGGGGAATGTCAAATTGCTGAATGTCAGGTTGTTGACTGTTTTCATAACAGGAAGCTGCCTGCTGTCTTGCTGTGTTAAGGAACTCCCCTATGCACAATATTTTCCAAAACAATCCCCCCCCTGAAAAAAAAAAAAAGAAAGAAAAAAAGAAAAAAAAAATCTAAACACTTTGCTGTGGTTGGGTGACTGCACGGATTCAAGTTTCTATTGTTCCTTGTAAGGCAAAATCCTGTATAGATAAATAACACTTGATACACACATGCCTGTTATTTCTTTTGTGTAAAGATACAGGAAATATGGCTGTTGTTTTGTCAAGATGAAATATTTCCCAGCGCTCGAACTAAATCTCGACACTTTCATCAGCACATGGGAGCCTGGAGCGCTGCCACGTTCAGGTGCAGGTGGGATGTGGGAGAGAGCAGAACAAGAGTGGGTTGGTTAGGCATTGCAACACCGAGCATCGTGGGACACAGCTTTTAAGTGCCTTCATCCCTGTGAGCTGTGGTTAGGCATCTGGCTTCCCCTCAGCACTGCAGAGAAAGGATGGCTAATTCAGAATTCTTACTAGAAAGCTCTGCCTGCCTCTCCTTACTTGGAAAATAAGTGAGCCAAATACCTCCTGGCTTCCCTTGAACATCAAAATCACAACGACCGAGTCTGGGAACTGTAAGTATTGTAGAATCGTAGAATTATCTAGGTTGGAAGGGACCTTTAAGATCATCTAGTCCAACCATCAACCTAATTCTGATAAAAAACATCACTTAAAGATGTCAACCTGCCTTTTAAATACCTCCAGGGATGGTGCCTCTACTGTTTCCCTGGACAGCCCATTCCAATTCTTAACCTTTTCAGTGTAAAAATATTTCCTAATATCCAGTCTGACCCCTCCCTGGTGCAACTTGAGGCCCATGACAATTTGGCACATGTGAGCTGCCTGACAAGGGCAGACACATCTCCCTTGGTCAATTTGGGCACAAGATATCGCAGTTTGGGCAAGAGGAGATCCTAAGCACTTTTATTCAGAGTCCTGAGCTGTCTACTAGTTTTAGGCACCTAGACAGCTTGTAGAACCGATGCACTATTGAAACTCCTACACAAATGGTTTCCAAGAAATAGTCACTCTGAGTGGTCCATAAAATGTGCAACAGCTGTGTGTGAAATGTCTTAGATCACAGCCTGACTCATTCTAAGGAGAGCTGAACCTCAGTGCAATTAAGAGATGTTGTTCTGAATCACCCCTAGGATGAGGAATTTGAATCTGAGTCTTCCCTAATTTCTCTGGCAGCTTCAGTCAATTGACAGAGGTCAAGATAAAAGTTTTTTCTAAAAGAATAAAATAGATGAGAGGACAGGAAAGGTGGCCTGTAAACTTTGGACATGGGGTCTGGATTACCCAAGGGTAATTGACTTAATCTGTGGAGTCCAGGGACAGGGAAACTAATGATTCCGTGAGCCAGACTCTCCAGAGCTTCAGAAACTCTGTGAGACATCAGGCTGATGGTAGTGGGGACCTCACACCTTCCACTTTCCTCCTCCTGAGGAGCTCAGAGGTGATGGGTGCATCCACATTGCTGGAATGTAAATGGTGGAAGTCAACCGACCATGCTGTTAAACTGGCAGAGGAATGGTGCATGCTGGAATGGAGCAGGAGAAAAAATAAACTTCAAAAGAAGTTTAAAGAAGAAGGTAGACTCAGTTATGGCAATCAGAATTCAAGCAAAACTGATTTTTTGTTTTGGGGTAGGACATGACCTAGAAGCCCCTTCCATCCCATATTTTTGTTATTTCCTGCTCATAGAAGAACAGAACCATTAAGACCCAGTGATATCAGGCCTGGCTTTAACTTATAGCTTTAAGGGAGCTACAAAAGAGCTGGAGAGAGACTCTTTGCCAGGAAGTGTAGTGACAGGACGAGGGGTAACAGTTTTAAACTGGAAGAAGGGAGATTTAGATGAGATATTAGGAAGAAGTTCTTTCCTGTGAGGGTGGTGAGGCACTGGAACAGGTTGCCCTGAGAAGCTATGGCTGCCCCATTCCTGGAGGGGTTCAAGGCCAGGCTGGATGGGGCTTGGAGCAACCTGCTCTGGTGGGAGGTGTCCCTGCCCATGGCAGGGGGATTGGAACTGGATGATCTTTAAGTTCTCTTCCAACTCTAACTCTTTTATGATTCTGTGATTAAAGAAATAACACGATATACTCATATTTATCATATAGTCAGCAGAGGGCGTCCAATGCCCACGTGTCTCCTGGCCACGGTACGGAGTTGGAACAGCAAATCCGCCGATGGCCAACTATTCCTCCGAGCGCGGCTGATGCTTCCCCGTCAATTGTGTGGTTGCCCCAGGTTTCCTTCCCCGCTCGCCGTGCGTGGTGCCACACTTTAGCTGCAGACCTAATTGTTCACCCCGCGGCCCCTGCAGACAGGATACAAGCCCAGTGCCAGGTGTTTGAATTATTTTCCTGCGTGGTGGTATAGTGCATGGGAATTGTTGATAACGCTAACAATACAGCAAAGGAAAAGTGGGAGAGGAGGAGGACAATTAAGCAGCCTTTAAAAGCCCTGGGGACATGTAAAATGCCCTCCCTCTATTCATGTGTCACCAAGTCCAAGTTCTTAAGTATAGAAACGTGGGTGTCGTTACCAGGCAAATCTCTCTCACAGCCTGAAAGCTTTCAGTGAGATCTGGTCGGTCTGGTGGAAACATTCACCCCAGTGGTCTAGTGGAGTTAAATCTGATTTATCCCAGGAGGGTCTCAAGGTGGATCATCTTCCCAGGGAATAGCTCCATATCCCTGCTATGATTTGGTAGCTCTGGAGGCTGAGTTAGGGTTAGGGTCCTGCTGGCCCCAAAGTGCTCTCAGTGAAAGGTAGGGGGGTAAGGTGACTGCACCGAAGAGTTGGGGAGTCTAGCCAAGAAGTTTTGTGGGAAAAAGAGACCTAGGATGTAGGAGATCTGGGGTCAAACCCTGGCTGCAGACTCACTTTATGATATTGAGAAAGTTACTAGTCACTCTTCAGTCCTGAGTGACTTTAGAAATAGGCAGATTTTTTTTTGTTTGAAACCATGGTAGGTTGGAAAAGTGGGGTTTTAGGGTTAAAATAGCGATATAGCAGCATACAACACCATATAGCACTCAGCCATGCATGCAAAGAACTCGCCAACATCCTATATGTTACGTGGCAGCATCCTGCAGGTCTTTCAACAGAGATTTAAGGGTTGATTTACAGAAGAATAAGGGCCTGAAGACCTTTCTCCTGGGCTCCTCGCCTCTCCAGAGCTCAAGGTGAGCCTTTAGCCATGTTTCCAGGCTTGCACACAGCTCTTGCCAAGCTGGTTGTGCCACCAAACCTCACAACACAGAGCCACTGTGTCTCAGCAAACTGAGGCCTCTCGAGTTCCCTGCCGTGATGATGCTTTCCTGTTGTCCAGCATGCAGATCCCAGCGCGGATCACCGGCACTTCTGATTAGGAACTGTTTTGTCAGCATCTGGCACCATCCCAGCAAAAGTGACACCAATTATTTGTGTCAGCTGCCTTCTGAAAGCAGGAGATGTATGAAATCTCACCCTGAGACAATCCATCATGGCTTGCAGTGGGATTTGGGACCTGTCACCCTGATGGGGTATTGACTGAGTGTGGCTTCTTCCAGGACAGAGAGGTTACGGAGAGCATTATATCATCCCCAGCAAGGCATCGTTCATTGAAACTGAAAAATGAGCCTCAGAGTTTCTCGACTTGGGTAAATGGTCCAACAAGAGCAACTGAAGTGAATTCAGGCTGCTCCTGGTTTAGGTTTGTCTGAGGAGTTTAAATAACCAATATATGATTAAATGGCAAATGTTTGTTTTAGAACAAGCTGGGAACAGGCTTCATTTGTCTGTTTGTTTTAACACCAGCTTAGGTTGAAGTTAAAGTCTTTCCACCACAGTACATGATGAGCTCTTGCTTTGCACAAATAGTCTGGCTTTTCCAAATAGTCTTTTTTAATTTATTTTTTATTTTCTCACTGGTAGAAGTTAGTGGTTTGTGCTGGTATCAGGCTTTGCTTGCAGGTGGGATGGGAAGTGGTCATACCCAACCTGAGACAGGAATTGCATTCTACCAGTGTTTGGAATTGTTTTGGGAACCTCACATTGTACCCATGACTCCTTACTGCCTCCTTGCAGTCTAATGAAAAGAGTATTAAACATCCTGAGTTATTGCTGACAGATCTTTAGAGCAGTTGGGGCTTAAACACAAAGTTAGAGTGAAGGCTGAATGAGACCATGAGCTCTGGTTTGGTTGCAACTGGGTTCACTGGTGACTGTCCTGTACTCTGGTCAGACCCTGTAATAAATGGTTTTTCGTAGAGTCCCTTACATGGTAGGGCAATAGTAGAATAGTATGTGTAGAAGATTTGAACTATTTCTGAGTGCACCTCATAGTGTTACACCACATGGATGATGCCTACACTTCTGGAGTGACTGTCCTGGATGTTCAAAGGCATTGGCATTGGGAGTATGAGTACAGCATGAAAAGACAGGTCTGGAATAATTTGATTATAATCCTGCCCACTGCTTTAAAATATTACATTTCATAGAATGATTAGAGTTAGAAGGGGCATCAGAGACCATCCAGTTCCAATGCCCTGCCATGGGCAGGGACACCTCCCACTAGACAAGGTTGCTCAAAGCCCCATCCAGCCTGGCCTTGAACCCCTCCAGGGATGGGGCAGCCACAACTTCCCTCTTTCCCTTTATGTGTCACTGTCTCCTTGTGGCTCCACTCATTCCAAAGCTGATGTCAGCTCTGTCCTTGGCCTTACTCTTCAGGTTTAGTGTTTGCAGCTCCATGTTTCTACTGAAGTATCACCTTGGATGAGCACAGGACACCTGCTACGGGCCATCTCTTTTCCTCTTTATCCATAGCCTCATGCTGGGATAATCTGGATGAGATCTGCAAATTCTCACCCACAGGTGCAGGAATGATCAGCACAATCCATGTCCTGAGAAGTAAATCTAGAAACTCAGATGGGAGTACCTCTGTTAGAAACTTGCCATCATCACCATGAAGGAATCCCTGTGTAACTCACCTCCTAACCTCACTAGCACCCATCTCCCAGCCCACCCAAACCCAAAGAGACTACAATTAGGGAGCCTGGGTGCCAATAGATGGAACTATACCCTTTGAAACCGCACTGGGTATTGAATGAACACCCACGTCCACACTTACGCATTAAAACTATTGACACACAAAAGCACACGGCAAAGCATTGAAGAGGGAAAGAATCAGACCAGGAGGTGTGCTTACAGAGCAGGTTAAAAGTGCATTTTCCCACTATTCAGAATATTTATTCAGATTGTTTTATTATTGTCCTTCTTCAAAACACCAGGAATAGGTGCTCTGCTCATGGAGGAGAACAGTAACATAAAAATACAGTCTCTGAGGCCTCCATTTCCTCAGCCACATGGCTAAATTCAACCTGCAGATTTTGAGCCCCCTCCTGCCCAAAGAATATGTTCATCCTGGTGCAGTGGTTATGGGATTTCTCAATGTGTGCAGAGAACCATGGGGTGTTTTCTTTGTCCCAGCTTGCAAAAGAGCCAGAAAATCTGTATTTCTCAATCAGACAGCTTCAGAAATCACCCCAGATTCCAGTGACAGTCAGAGATGGAGTCATCTGGACACACTCCATCACAAAGCTTTGGGAGAAACACTTCACACTTACCTTCTCCGCACTGACCTTCAGCAAGAGCAGCTCTCCCTTGGGTGTGCCAATGCTGAGTTACCCTTCACTGACAATTCGTTCACCTCACTTGTTGCCACCCATCAGCTTTCCTCTGTCTCCTTGACTAACTGTTCTGGGCTGACTCACACCCAGTAGAATCCCTTTCTCAAGAGAATCATAGGGTTCTTTAGGTTGGAAAAGACCTTTAAGACCTTTGAGTCCAACCATTAAAGATGATGCATGTGGTCTACAGTGTGAGTACACAGTCTTTCTATTGGAGGCCAGAAGTCCAGGGCTCAAGAGGGATTTAGTCATCTCAAAGGCCATCATTGCCCATCTGAGGACTGACCCTTGGCCACAGCCAAGGACAGATCCCAGCAAGAGAAGAGAAGAGGGATTCCCAAAATGAAATTCTAATATGCTCTGAGGACACCAAGATCTGCAGTTCTGCGTTTTCATGGCCGAGGAGGATGTTGGCTGAGTCTGGTACGTAGCTCCTCTTGCTTTTCTGTGTCCCCAAATGATGATTCCCTTTCCAAATCACATGCAGTTTACCCCAAATGCAGAAAACCCATCTACTGCAGAGATCCCCGCTCAGCAACCAGCTAAACATTGCTTTACCAGGTAACTTCATGGCAGGAACATTAATGTCAGGGCTGCAGCGGTATTTCTAGTCTGACTGGGTTTTCCATGGATTATTGATTATTTTCAATGGAAAATAAATCCTTTGACCTCTGAAAATGCTGCAATGACCATCAGCAGAACTCTTTGTTTATGGTAGAAAGGCATATAGGATATTTTAAGTAAGGAGGGGAGTGTTTTTCTTCTTTCCTCTTGCTTTAAGTGTACCACGTACTCTTTCTCTATTTTGGGAGTGCAGAATTGTATCCTAATTAAAGGCTGTAAAGGAGTGGTGGATCAGAGAGGCCAGGAGCAGATACATATTATTGCCCCTTTCATAGATCATATGAGCACGGTGGTGACATAATAAATAATCCACCCAAAGTTTTTAAAGGTAAAAACCAACAAATCATTAATAACATCTCTGGCACCATATATCAAACTGAAACCTTCCTCTTACAGCTGATCCCCAGCTATTCCCAGCTGCCTTTTTGCATTGCTGTGTACATTTCTACCTCCCTTTGCATTGCTCTTTCTTCCCATCTTCCCTGCTTCCATATTTCTGTGCTTTGTCCATCTGCGTTTGGTTCTTGCAGTTCACTGAAGTATTCATAGTTCTGGCTATGAATGACCCAAGAAAACACACATGGCACTGTTTAAACCCATTTTCTTGGGAGGTTTAAAGCTCTTCCAGACAAGGAAAGACTGGCAGAAACTGCTTTTCGGGGTAGAGAGGGGAACTGGATGATCATCTGGTAGTCTCATTTATTTCTGGCACGTGGTTTATTTACGCTGCTGTCTGCAATGGTGGAGCATTTCACTCTGTGCCATTTTTGTTGTCTTGTCATCCTCCCCTTTTGGCATTTTGTTTAATCCACTTCACCCATCTCACTATCTCAGTCCGTCTCTCAGTGAGTCCGTTTCTGAAGGGCTGGGCTACAACCTGTCATTACTCTTGAGTTCTTTGTACCTAGTCTGGGTGAGTTCTTCCAGGCTGCTGGGCTTCTTGGGGTTATCATAATTAGTATTTCTGCATATCACTATTTTTAAGTATTAGGGATTTGATAACAGGGATTCCTTCAGTGATGCTTCAGTCTAGCTGCCCGGTTGCTCTTCTGTCCCAAGCTCTAGGGTTTTATCTCATCTCTTTGTAAGCATTGGGGGAAGACTGGTCACACAGAGGAGGATGGAATTGCAGTCTCCTCATGGAGGAGGATGAGGGAGGAGGATGGAATTGCAAACATGGAAGCAGGGTGGTCTTGTGCTGCATTCTCCCATCTGGAAGATGCACCACAAGGTGCCAGATCAAAATGGTTCACCTTTTTACTGGTGGAGGCAAGAATGGCAGGGAACCCACCCCAGTGGCCAAACTTCATTTTCTATGCTTGGTTATTTATTTTTTCAATGGATCTGGGAATTACTGGAGCTGTTACCCTATTCCCGGTACAATACAATTCTCTCCCAGTGCTGTGGGATGCACCAGCATAGTAAAGATAAAATTTCTCACTGTGTGAGTAACTGAATTCTCTCCCTAATATTCAGGGCAGGATTCATCTCACCTTGCTTCACAAATATCTTCAGCTTGGGCACCTGAAGTTAGGACACCTGCAGGTGTCCTCACATGAACTGGCTGTTCAAACACCTGCTACGGACAGCAAGGAGTGGTGGCTCAACCAGTCGCCCAGCCAAAGGTATCTAGTGCCACTTGAGATGCTCTTTGGTATCTGAGCTACCCACAGGCAGCTGGAAAATGTGATCCAGTCAATGGAGTTTAGACAAGTATTCAGAAGAGGAACTGTCAATGTTTGCCATAGGTTAAGCTCGGCAGCTCTCCAGGCTCTGCTGTCTGGATTTTATGAGTACCTCACCTTCTCATTGTCACAGGATAGTCTGATCCACTGATTGCCATGGGACACTTAAGAACTTGCTGTAGTCATTTCTGTGACCATCTGAGGATGTCGTGACAGAATTCAGGTAAGGTACCAGTGTTCAGAAAGATGTGTAGGGTTTCAATCCTACTGACTTCTGTGGGACTTAGGCTCTTTCATGTACTTCTGCATATACCTGTGGAGCTACCTGGCCAGGGAAAGGCTTGTTACTTCAGATATCTCTTTTATTTTCACTGGAAATCCACCACAGATGCTCAGCATGATACTTGGCTCAAAGGACATCACAAGCTTAAAATTACAGTTTCCACTGGGCTAACACCTAAAATATTCTACTTGATGTCTATTCACAGTAGCCAGAAAAAGGTGAAGGAAGCAAAGCTGGCACTTATACACACAAAAAAATTCACCCTGCCTTGTTCTGCTGAGCAAGTTGCTTCTGTGTCAGGGATGAAGTGAATTAGTGGGTCCAATTCTTAAAAAAGGGCCGTATTCTGGATTCCCTGAGCTTAGCAAGGACTCTGTGCTACCCATCTCTCTTAGGATTTCACAGGACTGCAAAACTTTCTAGTAGTTAACTTCTAAAAGCAAGAGCTATGTGCTAGGAAGACTTTGCAAAGGAGACTTTGAAAATCATGTAGGGATGTCCATGGGTGTCAAGAATAGTCACATGGAAATGTTTCCCTAATTTTTTGAATGCTTCATCTTCCTATTGTGGAGAAACTTACTTCTGTGTTTGAACGCCCATCTGACTTGTGGTCCCCACTGAGAAATGCTGCATTTTCCCATGTTAACCACTAACTTGGAAACCATCAACAGGAACATCACCTTCTTTGGGTGATAACTTTCTGAACATCCTGTTTTTTGCTTTGCCTGCCTTTGTAGTACAGTTCACAGGAGAAAATTTACCATGTCTTCATTGAGCTGGGAAGTGCCAGCAAAAAGTCCTGTTGCATGTAAACACGCCACTGGTGTCAGCATGATGCTGGCTATAATTTAGATGGAAATTGTACCTTTCTTTTTGCTAGCACTGAAAAAAGCTCAGATTGAACTAATTTCTGTAATAGTCTTGTCTTCTAACATCTCTCAGCAAAATTTTTTGTGTTTCTTTCATGTTTTCTAGAGAGGAAGACTTACCTCCTGGGGTGCTATTGTCAGGATGCTGCTTGTTTCATAGTCAGGCTAATTTGTTTTTTTATGCTCTATGTAGAAAAAGGATTTAAAGATATCAAAAAGGGCAGCCTAGAGATCACATCAATCATCTGTTCTCCTTGCTCCTAATATCAAGTCAGTGGGAGGTGAATTTTAATGTCCAAAAGGCAGCCTCCTCTCTGGAAACTCTGGTACAACCTCACCAATTTTTTTTTAGGACAATTTTCACTGCACTATTCAAGCTAGGTAGTAGGTGCAGTCTCAACCCACTCCCTTCTGAACCACTTGTGGTGTCAGTCAAAGGACACTGTAGAATTCAGCAGGGATAAAGAGGAACAAAGATTAAGGTGCCTCAATCAGTATTTCTCATGCTGACTCTTCAGAAGAAGTCTTAGAAATCTTTTGGCATCACACTGGGCAGAAGCAACATAAATGGCTGAAAACTATTGCTGACTTCAAAATTTAAATCTGTGTAGTTGATACCCAAGTGTTATGGTGTTATTATTTTTTGTTTAAATTATTTTATTTACTTGTTTTTGTATGCTGTCATTTATGAGCCCACCTTCTGCCTTTGAACTTTCTTTCTATGCATTTCATTCCTGATACTCCAAACACTCGAACCGCAGTCACCTATCGCTGGAGGCTCCAGACGCTCTTTATTCTCATCAGTCCAGTCCTCACAGCATATCAATTTGTCTGTTTCTGGACAAGTTTGGAGCTGCCTAAGTCTCGATGGTGATGATCGGTGAGGAGCTTACTCACATCTAAACCCTGTTGGGATTCACCAGCTGAGCATGTCCTTACCTGCTGAGCTTTGGGGACTGATCTGGTGGGTGGATTGAGAAGATGCCAACCTGCTCCCTGCATAGATTGCAGCAGCAGGCAGAAATAACCTCTTGCCTGTTGAGCAGTTAGACCTTCTCTCCTAACTTTCAGGAGGCCCTTGTTCAAATAATTCCATGTGGAGACTGAACCTACATTTCCCATGTTCTAAGAAGGGGCACTGATCCATAGGTGCACTGATGCTCCTCACTGTTTCTCTTCCATTAAACCACCCCACGGCACTGAGAAGGCAGTGTGGCTCTTTCAAAGTTCCTTTATGGGTCTGTAAAACCCATGCTAGAGGAACGTGGGTCTACCTCTCCCCGTGGATGATCCACATAAAACATTAAGAAGCTGTTACGAAACGCAGGTCATAGAGTTGTCACCTAAGGTCCTGAGGGTCAAGACGTTGTAAAATGTCTTCCCATCTTAGCAGCATCTGCAGATGTAATTAGTATACACCTGAATTCTAATTCTTGATTCTTAATGACACTAATCCAAATCCATCCTTTTCATTTTCCACAGGTCGATCTGCTCTGACATGGCAAAAACCAAGAATGGAATTGTCTGCACCACTCCTGGTTTGGAAAAGGGACTCTAAAAGACCTGCACTTGCTCATGTTTCCAAAACCCTGTTTGGGAATGGACACTGTTCTTCCTCTTTCCCTCAATGGTTATGGGATAGAGGATCTCCCAGCTCCTCTTGGTGCCGTCCCTGCTATCCTGGCAGGGAATAGCTGTAAACCCAAGAGTGACGTTGGGTTCCTGTCATCCTGCTGGGAAAGGGAGAGGTGCTGCCAGGATCACCAGACAGGAAGAGATAGGGAGGAGGAACAGGGAAACGAGGGAAAGGGTGGGCAGAGGGGCTCAGCTTTTTCCCATCTTCTGTCCTTCCTCCTTCAGCAGCAGCAGCACTCCCACACGTGGTGTGAATCTAGGGTGCGGTCAGAGATGCACAATCCT
Source organism: Thinocorus orbignyianus (assembly GCA_013400375.1). NCBI lineage: Eukaryota > Metazoa > Chordata > Aves > Ciconiiformes > Thinocoridae > Thinocorus > Thinocorus orbignyianus. The sequence continues at coordinate 249,510 of VXBW01007692.1, forward strand.
CTTTCCTTGCTCAAGGTATGTCACAGGAAGGTGAAACTTGATGAGATTAAATGAGGTACCTGGCTGCAACCGGCTGGCACCTCCAAAAGACACCTGATGTAACTAAATCCTTGCAGTTCAGTGTAGGTAACAGCCGTGGGAGATAATAAAGATCTCACAGAGGGGTGCATTTCCCTCCCCACATTTTTATTTCCTCCTAGCATATGTTGCTACTGATTTTGCCAGGAGTTGCTGTCCATGCTAACTTGGTCTCATCCTTGTAGTTCCCATATTTATTAAATGCATCACCAGGGCTGTGGCTGAGAAAATTAAGTTGCTCCATGAGTAACTTCCAAGATAGCCTTGCCTTCTTGGGATGAGATTCTCCCTAGTGTGCAATATAATGCCAAGTCTGAATAAAGCTTTCTTCACCTCTGGGGCAGGCATTATGGCTCTGTCCCCAGTGAAAACCATAGTGTCCTGCTTTTACTCTTTAGATTTCTTGGGAAGCCAAGGAAAATACAGCATGTTAGGACTGATGGATATCAGCTTTCAAGGTCAGGTTTGGGACAAGGTGGGTGACAGGGGAAAAGATCAAGGCTTCTGCCCATGAATATAATCTGGCCTTTTTAGACACACAGGGATGATTTTATTGACAAGAAACCCGTTTTTCTTCAAATCTAGATATTAATGTGGAATCTTTGTTCTCTTTCTGCTCCATCATTCGACTGGCTTTGAGTTTTAACAACTCAAACCAGCCTTGTACGTCTAAAAGCCACTATAAAGAAGAGGAGAAATCTTAACACTCCCCAGTCCACACCTTGGTTGGTGCATGGGGTCAATGAGCATCCTGGATATCATGGACAAGGTGAGACACCAGCCAGGGTGTGTGCCCTTCCCTGGGACACCTTGGTGCTTGGAGCCCTGCAGGGATTTCAGCACGGGGCTGTGGCTGCCCTCCAGGGTGCCTGACATAGATGTTTGGTGAATCACAAGGCTGACACATGGAGGCATGGCAAGGGAGAGACTGCAGCAGAGGGCAGACAGACAGACAAGTGAGAGCCAGACCTGGTTGCATCCTTTGCTTGTTCCTGAAGTCAGATTCTTTAAGGGTGAGCTCTACTGCCCAGTGACACTCTCATGATCAAGGGTTGGTACCCTTCCTCTCAAGTAAAGTTCTTGCTCTGGATGACCTGGGAAAAAATTGATGCTTGAATGAACAATAAAGAAATTTGATGTTTAGCAACCAGCAAATTATTCTTTGAATATTTTAAGGTACAACAAAAAGGATTTTTTTTTTTTTTTTTTTGTATATTCCAGTTATTTACACATGTCATTCATGAAACTTAACATGGAATTAACCTTGAGTGGTTGAGGTTGGTGTCACTGGGCATTGCTTCAAGAAAGCACCACGCTGGGATGTGAGGAGATGATGTTCATTGAGTCGGGGTCCTAGAGCTGCAAATCTCTGTACCAAGAGAGAAGGAGTGCCAGAACAGGAGCCAGCCTAGCCAATGTCCTGAGGCAGTCCTGCCACCTGGGACCAGGGAGAACTCCCAGGTCGGGGACCTGTGAGGGGGGAGGATTTCTGTACCGTAGCAGACTAATTAGGCACCACAGCAGAGCATTTCCATCCGCTTAGGAAGCACTGTCCTGACCTTGCTCCTACGCCTACTCCCTCTCTGTCACAGGGCTGAAAGCGCCTCGCTCAGCTCTTTTAAAACTGGAAAGGGAGCCCAAGCACCATCCTTCATGCAAGACCTGAGAGGTTAATACATGTCACTGCTGTTGGCCGGGACTTTGCAATAGGCTAAGAAGCAGCCAGCCCTTTTTACTGAGGAAAAAGAGACACAAGCCTGTCACAGCCTGCCCTTTCAACCCTCACGGTTCAACCCCACTTTCACACCATGGGGCTTAGAATAAATAAATCCTTCTTGGAGCAGGGCTGTGTCCTCTCACTTACAGCAAATATAAAATGCAGTTCCTTGCAATGCAAGGCAAACTCTGCAGGCTGCTCTTAGGTGTGGGGGGTTTTCCTGCGGACTGCAAGGATAAGCAAGCTTCAAGCTCCTGAAATTAGAAAGGTCAGGAGGGGTGCTTCCTGCCGGAGCTGCACAACCCCTAGTGCTCAGCTCAGAGGGCACGGAGTTAAAATTAGAAGCAGCTGCAGGGTTACAGGGATTGCTCCTTCAACCTGACACGGTGATGGGGTCCGTGGCTTAAGGAACAGGAGAAAATAAACATCTCCAGCCTGAAAAATACCACTCTTATGGTCTTGGATGCAAGGTTTGGAAACTCTTCCTAAATAATCCCTCTCTTCCTCTGACAAATGGAGGACATGTGTATGCCTAGCTATCTGTGCAAAAATAACAGGGACTGAAATAATTAGGGAATCTCCAGCTGAATCACTTCCCAGAATGTTTACATTGGGTGGACACAGCTATGAAGTTGTCATGATGTCTGGCATTTTTGTGGGATATAAAAGACCCAATAAATTCACTGTTCAGAAGCCGAGAACCTGAGCCTCTTTCTCTGCAGAGTATGTCCTGCATCTCTTCCTGACTCTGGGTGTATTTATTGACCAAAAATGGAATAGCTCCAATGGAAGTGATGGAGAAAGATCCCACAGCCCCAGAGAGCCTGTGTTTGTTGCAGACCTCAGATACCTCTCCGCAGTTGTGTTATCTTCCATGTACTCAAGGTATCCAACTGGGGGGAGGACAAATTGCAGGGACTGGCTACTACCAAGGACGTGATGTGTGGTCATATGAAACACCCACCGCAACAGTTGAAACCGTTGGGGTTGAGTCCTTATCCCATATCCTGACCAGAGCCCTCTCCTCCTGTATCCAAGAGAATGTACCTCTCTGGTGGAGTAATGGGAATGATGGACATACCCCCAGGGTCTGTCTTGCTGCAGGGAAGTAGTGCTGTAATTTTGGAGTAAAACACCGTAAGTCCTGAATTATTTTGGAGATTGATGTGTGCCTGGATTTGAGTTTTCCCATTTCTAACCCAGTTTTAGGAGGAGCACTCATTCCTGCCACTTGCCTAGGAGCCACCAAGTCCTATAATACCATTTACCCACCCTCCAGTTAAAGAAAATGAGGAGGTTGCAAGGCATGTACACGGCCAGCTTGGAAACTCTCCCTTTCCTCCAGAACAAAGTCTACTGGAAATAATAATAAACGACCTCTTTCTTTAAGGTAGCTGGGATTTCAAGATTACAGGGCTAGGTCAGCAAAGACCCACCAGGAAAGGGGGGATTATTGCTTTTTGTTAGTTAGAGGAGTGTCTGCTTGCACACATCTGCAGAGACCTCAGCTGTAGAAAGCACATTTCTTTTATTTCAGTGGTTTACACTTTCATTTTCACCGTGCTTTTCATCGCCTTTTACCGAACATTTCCTATTTAAAAAACAAACAAACAAACATCATACATCAAGAAGCAATTTATCTGGCTGGTAAAAAATAAAAAAACAACCAAACAACCAACCAAACTCAAGAGAACAACAAAAAACCCCACACCCAAAAGACAAACAGATGCACAGCAAAACATGCCGTGGAGCTGTGCATGGCCAAAGAGGCCGTACAGCTGTGCAAGTCTCACATTGCCTCTCCTTCCCTCCTCCTCCTCCTCGGCTCTGCTGAAAGACAGCGGCTGTAATCCCTTCCAGGTGGTGACAAGCGTTATCTCTCCAGCCGGTACGAACGTGACAGCTCCAGAGCTGGCTGCTAACGTGTGTTCCTGGGTGTAAGAGGGAGAGGGGGACTGCAAGACCCAACACGCGTGTGAGTCATACCAGCCAAGGGGAAATGTAAACTTTGGAAGCAGTGCAAGTGCGAGGGACATAATGGCAAGGGATCCTTTTCAGCTGTGTGCTTCATTCACGGATGCTACGGGCAATCCTGGGAGAGGCTAATGGAGGAAAGAACTGTTGAATTTAGAATCACCTAGTTTGGAAGTGACCATTCAGATTGAGTCCAACCCTTAACCTAGCGTTGCCAAGTCCACCAGTAATCTGTGCCCCTCTGCACCACATCTATCCTTCTTTTAAATATCTCCATGAATGGTGACTCCATCACTGCCCTGGGCAGCCTTTTCCAATGCTTGATAACCCTTTTGGTGAAGAAATGTTTCCTAATATCCATCCTAAACCCTCCCTGGTGCAACTTGAGGCCGTTTCCTCTTGTCCTATCACCTGTCACTTCTGAGAAGAGACTGACTCCCTCCTGGCTACACCCTCCTTTTAGGAAGCTGTAGAGAGCGAGAAGGTCTCCCCTCAGCCTCCTTTTCTCCAGGCTGAACACCTGGAGTGAAATCAACAGCTGGAGCAGAAGTCCTGGGAAATGTTTCCCTTTTTGCTATCTCAGTAAGTTCCAGCAGTGGCTTTTAGCAATAGCAGAGAAGGGTGATCATGGAGCCAACAAAGCTTCCATGGGATGACTGGCATGAACTGTTGCCTGGCAGTCTGCAAAGTCATCACGGTAAACATCATACGATGCTTTTGGGTGGCTGTGCTGGGATCGGCTCTTCCCACATGAGACTTCTCCATCTGAACAACTTGTCTGGACTCCCCGTGCACTCAGCTGAGAGAAACAGGCCTGCTGAGTGTGCAATTCATCTCCTCCTAACACAGTTGTCTCCAGCAGATGAATCACGCTCCTCTTTGCCTCCCTCTCCCCACTGTCCTTTTCACTCAACATCCTTAGGTTGGGTTTTGAACCAACCAGCCTTGTGGTACCTGGCCAACTTCCAAATTGCAAGGGTAGTTCACAGCTTGAATTCAAATATTTTCTTCAAAGTTCCTGGGTTAGGATGCTCCGTGGGCTTCAGCTTTCCAGATGCCCGTCCTGTGTCTCACTCTGAATAATTGCTGGGAGACCTTGTCTCTTCACGTTGCCTGGAGACTCCAGGACAAAAACGTCTGATGCACATGCCTGGAGTTAGTGGTATGAATCCAGTCCAGCAGTGATTGCCTCCTGGTGCCTTTGCCTTAGTTATAAATCAATGGATGTAACTGTATTTTTGACATTTCTCACCCTGGGCACCTTCTAAAGTGTTTTGGAATTGGCTTGTGGAAACCTTGGAAAGGTTTGAGACAGAGTCAGAATATTGATGTCATGGGACATCACTACAGAGGTGCTGTTGTTTCTTTTTGACCCAGACAGTGAATGCCAGAGGGTTCACTGATACTGTGCGGGTGATGTCTTTAACCATGAGCATAAGTCTAGACAAGGAGGATTCAGTAGGACTATGAAGTCTGTTGTGAAGGGTGGCTGCTTGAAGGCATTTGCAATCACATCCAGCCCATACAAGCAATGTTCACTTGTGTGCAAAGGCCAGTACCTGAGCTCGTGCACAACGGTTTCTTCTTGAACTTTCAAATAACACCTTAAAGGGATCTTTAATGGTACAGAAGCTACAGGACTGGCCCCTTGGAGAAGGTATGGTGCTCGTCATGTATTCTAGATGTGGGTATCAACCTATTAGTGCAATACTGAGATACTAGAAAATGTGTGAGTATTGCTGTGTCAGAGAATAGGTTTCCTTTTTCCTGCAGTTCAAGGCCAATTGAGCTTTTACATTTAGTTTTAACCTTGCACTTCAGCTTCTTGAGGTAGGATTTGTTTACACAATTTTAGGGGTGGATTCTATGACTCAGGTTTTTTATATTCATGACTAATGCCGTTTAAGATGCCCTGGAGCAGCCCTGACATTTACAAGGAGCTTATGATATGACTCTGGCGTTATAGGAGACCGGCAACCTGTCAGACCAACACTGGGGAATGATACTGGATTTCCTAGACTCTCTCAGCTGGCACTAAACTTCAGTGTTTAAACAACTAAGTAGACCCTAAGCTGTTTGAAAGCTAGTAATCTTAGGTCTGACAATGTCTACAAAGAAAATGTGGAAATGAGACTACTAGACGAGCAAAGATACCAAACTCTGAGACAGGTTCAGCGTTCAACTGAGTTGCATCTAGGGAGAGATGTAGTCCTACCTGACATGTCCTAGTAAACCCAAGACATCTACATGAGACTACAGGTGGTGTTGCCCTTTCTTTTGGGAAGGCTCAGATCTTTCTTTACTTCTGTGTCTTGAGGATGGTGTGGTTCTCTTGGACTCCCTGGAGGATCTCAGATGGCATTGAGGGCAGCTCAACTGAGATCTAGCTCTCCACTGACTATTCCACATAGACTCTATTTCTCAGACACCTAAAATTAAGTACGAACATTTGGAGCTGAACCCAGTTCTTAATTTGAGTGAAATAAGTCTTATCTCTGGAAAGCAATTGATTGTCTATGAGTTTAAGAAATTAATTCTTAAAATGACAACAATAGTAATTATTTGATTCTGAATATTGATTATTTCAACACGTCTGCATGCACCTTCACAAACCTGGCACAACACTACACACATACTTTTTCACCATAAAATTTAAGGCATTTTGTTTTCACCCTCTTAGTTTTTTACTGTTTTATTCTCCCTGAAAATACTTGATAAAATGGACTGTTTCCCAAAGAGGTATACATGTCTGCAGCTGAGGCATGGTCAAACTTCTCCTGGCGCTAGTTGGGTATTTATTCACAAATTTATATGCTGCCCCAGGGGAAAAAATATATATAATCTAGTAGGAAATAGTTGTAAATGAAGTTTACAGTTCTATCATGATTTGTAAAGTCCAACCTCTCCAGTAAATGCTTGAGCCTCTTCCAGTTGTTTGCTGCAGCACAAACGCCCAAACCTTTTCCACGTCAAAGGTAAAATAAGTTTAAATATTGCTCGTTGTCTTCAAGGGTGAGGCACTGAGCAGCTGCAAATCTGATTAGCTTCGGAACAGGGCCTCGTACCAAATTGCCCGGGGGATCCCAGATGATTATAAAGTGCTTAAATACCACCATTGGCATAGGAAAGGTAATTACAAGGAAGTAGACTTTAATTGCCTCTAAATTGGTCAAATACTGCATTCAACCACTTCTCAGATACCTGACAGGTGAATTATCTCTTCTCTGTTATCTACTGCTACATCGATGCGAACTACAGTGATAGGCATAGTACAAAGAGATTGGTGGTCTGGAAGAGGATAGATCTACTGGAATGACCTTTCTGGGTGTGGAGGATTTCCAGTGAAGTGAGGAATGTTCTTGACCCCTACTAAATTAAAATAGAGACAGTGGGGAAGGACTTTGGTATCTCAGATGCCTTTTCTGGGTACAGAGAAGGAAGGAAGTGTAGGGTAGGGCTAGGGAAGAGGAAAAATGAATGTGCATCTCTGTGGGCTCTGACCAGACTTTGGCAATGAATCCAGATTTTGTCATGTTTCTGTGCATTGGCAATCCTTCCAGGAGAATAGCATGCAACAGACGAAAGGCATCCTGAAGTCACTCAGACATGATGCCCAGCAGAGCCACAGATCATTCAAGCAGCAAACACAACAGCATGGCTTAAAGAATGGGAACAAGAAGGTATCACAAACAAAACAGCCTTCCCTTTCCCAAAACCACTTTTCTATTGAAACCACTAAATCTTAACGAGTTTACTAGCCCTCTAGAAACGAGGGCAGGTAATTGCAACGTTACTCACAGGATTCAAGACCAAGTTTACCACATTTAACTCAGAAGAAAAGCCAATTACGATGGCTCAACTCACTGAAGATACTGTAATATGTAATTAAAAATATACTTTTAAAAAAGGAAAAAAAATCAGTTTTTGATAAGCAGTTCTAGAAGTCCAGGTCATCCTGGTCAATCTCATCAGAGTCTTCTTTCTTTTTAGAAGCCTGAACTTCATCAGTATGTTCACCCTCCTTTGGATCTGCACTTTCAGCATCTGCCTGGTTCTCATCTCCCAAAGAACCAGTGCATGAAGATGCTTTGTCCTCTTCTTCTTCCTCACTGTCAGGATACATCTGTGAGGGTTTGCTGCTATCACCACTTTGAACCTCTCCGTTGGAGTGGTTGTTCATGGGACTGTTGTCATCTTTGCATTCCTCTTCACCTTCGTCTTCAGACCCCTTCTGGGATTGCTGTGAGAAGTTTCCCATGGAAGAATAACAAGAAAAGGCGGCTGCTTTGTTCAGAGTCTCTAGCCTTTTGCTGGTTTTATGGCCTTTGACCTTTGAGGCTTTCTCAGAAATCTTGTTGTCACCTTTGTCTTCATGATTTTCATGTGCCTTGTCAGGGTCATCACTGGTAGGTTCCTCATCATTCTCATCATATTTATCACCTTCCTCACCATTGTTTTCTTCCTCAGCTGAATGTGCCTCAATTTCTGACTCTGGATTTGCATCTTCCACTGCTACAGCTTCATCCTGCTCAGCTGCTTCACTTTCTTCTGCAGCATCTCCGTCAGGATTGTTGTCAGTTCCAGCATCTTCTCTGCATTCAGATGTCTCTTCCTCATCATCAGCCCCAATGTCCTCATTCTCTGGATCTTCTGCTTCTTCAGCTTCAGATTCAGCTTTGGATTTCTCATCAGCTTCCTGCTCTTCATTTTGAGTTTCTTCTTCTTCCGCTTCCTCATTTGCTTCGTCTTCCTCTTCCTTGGTTTCTTCCTCATCTTCTGCTCCCTCTTTTTCCTCTTTTACTTCTTCTTCCTCCTCTTTTGGGTCTTCTTCCTCTTCTTCCACTTCCTCCCCCTCCTCTTTTGTTTCTTCCTCCTCCGCTTTTGTTTCTTCCTCCCCATCTTTTGTTTCTTCCTCCTCCTGATTTACCTCCTCTTCCTCCCCTTTTGTGTCTTCCTCCTCCTCTTTTGTTCTTTCCTCCTTCTCACCAAGATCTGCCTCCTCTTCCTCTTTTGTCTCTTCCTCCTCATCTTTTGCTCCTTCTTCCTCCTCCTTAATGTCTTCCTCTTCTTCTTTTGTTTCTTCTTCCTCTTCCTTCACTTCCTCCTTCTCCTCTTCCTCTTTTGTCTCTTCTTCCTCTTCCTTCACTTCCTCTTCCTCCTCCGCTTTTGTTTCTTCCTCCTCTTTTCCATCCTCTTCTTCTCTTTCTTTCATTTCTTCCCCTGCTTCTTCTGCTTCTTCCTCTTCCTTCACTTCCTCTTCCTCCTCCGCTTTTGTTTCTTCCTCCTCTTTTCCATCCTCTTCTTCTCTTTCTTTCATTTCTTCCCCTGCTTCTTCTGCTTCTTCCTCTTCCTTCACTTCCTCTTCCTCCTTCTCTTCCTCCTCTTTCATTTCCTCTTCTTCTACTGCTTCTTCTTCTACTTCCCCATCTTCTTTCTCTTGTGTTTCTCCATCTGCCTCCTCTATTGTTTCCTCTCCTTCCTTCACAATTTCTTTTTCCTCTTTTTCTTCTTCCTCCTCTTTTGCATCCTCTTCTTCTCTTTCTTTCATTTCTTCCCCTGCTTCTTCTGCTTCTTCCTCTTCTCCTTCTTTGGTTTCTTCATCTTCAACCTCGTCCTTTATCTCACAGTTTTGACTCTCTGATATTTCAGATCCTTCTCCATCTCCATTCAACATTGAGCTGCCCATTTCATTTAATTTTGGCTCCTTTTCTTCATTGCCCTCCACTTCCATTTCATTTGTCTGAACCTTACCCTCATCATTCTCCTCATTTGGATTGCCATTTTCTGGTGCTTCCTCCACAGAACTTCTGGGAATTGTTTTGATATCCTGGGCTGCTTCTGAGACACAGGTTTCCTCATCATTTTTCTTCAACCTCAGGATTTGCTGTAAATCAAATGCTTTTGTGACTGGAGCATTGGTGGCTACCAGTGGGTTTCTTGAAGGCTTGGAAGCCAATTTTTTCCTCACACAAGAGTCACATGGACAGTATTCCTCCTCACTCGTTTGTTTACTAATGCTGGCCTCAAAAGCTGCACTGAATGCTGTATCTTCATCTATATCAAATGATATGTCTGATGTGTCGTCTACCTTACTCTGGGTTCCATTCTTGTCACTGAAGAGTGACTTTTTATGCATAGTCTGCAATCGCCGTCTCCTCTGCTCAGTCTGGACTGTTGACTCACGCTTGAGTGGTTGCTCTGGAGGTCTTGGTGTCTTCTTCCCTGCCCTGGTTTTGATCTTCCTCAGCTCCTTCTCTATGCTTGTTTGTATCCTTTTGCTCACTTCCTCCTTCAGTTCCAGTATCATCTCATCCATCTGCTGGTTGTTCTCCAGGTTCCACCTGACTTTTAACTCATTCATGGCACTGACATAGTGAGCCATAAACTCCTTCTCGATTTTCTTGAGCAGCCTCAGGACCCAGGTTGGGTCTGGATCCACTGAGTTTTGCTGGACAAGAGATGTACCCACACTTGTGGCCATGTTGACACTGGGCTTTGAGTCACTTGGAGACACCTTTTCAAGATGCTCTTCCAATTCAGCTTTCAGTTCTGCCCCACAATCAACATCATTGACATTTGTATCATTGGTAGTGGCTAGTTGATCAGCAGCTTCTTCAAGATTTTCTTTTGGGAGTTCATCATTTACAGCTTCAGTATCTTCTTGTTCTCCATTCTCAACTAATTTGCTCATTTCTTCATCTCCATTTTCTCCATTTTCATTTTCTCCATTCTCATTTTCTCCCCCTTCCTCCTGACCATTTTCACAGTTCTCCTGATCCTCCTTAGTCTCTTCTGCCTCCTGAGTTAGAGACTTCTCTCTAGTAGGCTGTTCTTCTTCCTCACCTTTTGATTTTAAGCAGGCTGTCGAAGGTCGGGATGACTGCACTTCCTCTTTACTTTGTTCCTCAACCTCAGTCAGTTCAGTACCAGCCTCTACATTTTCCTCTTGTCCAGTGGCAACTTCAGTCAGTTCAGTGTCAGCCTCTACATTTTCTGCTTGTCCAGCTGACTTGATTTCAACCATTTTCTGTGCCGTTAAAGTGCAGTCCTTGGCAACAGCTGTAGTCTCTTCTCCTGAGCCACCAGAACCACTGTTAACATCAACCCCAGAGGAGGACATGGGAGTGAAGTCATAATCTATAGATTTTGGGACTTTAAACCCAGAGGCTGTCTTTGCCTGCTCACATGCCTCTAGAGCTGAACTTGGACCACTTTTTTCAGCTGTGCATCCAAACCACAGAGCTTGAAAAATATTTAGTAGCTCTGTATACCTTGGTTTGTTCAAATGTTTTGATTTATCTGATGGATCTTCTGACTCTTCATCAAGGAGCTGGAGACTGGCAAGACAAGTAATCAAAACATTGGCCGAGTTACTCAGTTTTCTCCCCATAGTGGGGGACACTTCAGGCAAACTGTTTGATCGATCAAATTTTGTTTCATGTTTTGAACTGAGCAAGGCCTTCATGATTTGGACGGAAGTCTGGACAGAGGTTGGCAGGTCCTTTCTGTTGTTATTTTGGCTGGATGTAACTGACTGGCTGCATTCTGCCTGGTCGGCCTTGGCAGGTTCAGACACAACCTCAGAGATTGGTTCCTGATCTACACATTCTTCAGCCTCTTCATTAATAGCAGTGCCTTCTTCTGTCTCTTTTCCCACTTCATCCTTTGCCTCGTTTTCAGCCTCCTCCACACTCTTTTTCTCAGCTTTTTCATCCTCTGAGATTTCCTCAGTGTTTGTACCGTATGATACCTCAGTTGTTGCCTCTATACATTCCTCTTCTGCACCATCTTCCATTTCATATTTCATAAGCAATGATTCCGAAGGGATTTTACTTAGCCATTCCTGCACAACTTCTTCTGGAGATGTATTTGGTAGAGTAGATGGCATTAAATCACTCCCTTCCTCCTGCTTGTCTGCACCTTCTAACTCTTCATTCACTTTTCTGTTGGAAGAGTCATCAATGTCTTTAATCTTCTGATCATGTACTTCAGTTGCAGCTGATTTAGAGCCATAGGAAGTTGCTCCGGAGGAATTTATAATTTCTTTCTGCTCTTTTCCTTCAGCCAGCACTGATTCACTACCTATGCTGCTAATGGAAGACTTCAGCATGGCTGAACGTACTTTTTTGTGGTTTGGCTTCCCTTTTGGTGGGGCAGGGCAATGTATACTACATACTGACAAAGTCTCAGACAATGAAGCTCGGCTGGAGTCTGACATCTTCACACGAAGATGTCTGGTTTTTGCCGGTCTCGATTTTGAAGATTGAGACATGTTGGATTGTGAACACCTATCATCACTTTCCTTGGATATCTGTGTCAGCATGCGTTTATCTTTTTCTTCTGACTTTGAAGAGACTCTTGAAGAGACACTTTCGGGATTTCCATTCCTAATCCCAGTCTCAGCTGAGAGGTCACCTTTTGAACATACACTCTCACTCATACTTCCACGTCTTGAAGAAGCGACCTCTGAATTCATCTTGGGATGACCCTCTCCAGTTTTTCCATCGGGACTTGAAAAACTGGAGCAGAGCGATGATGGCTTGCTGTTTTCTTCTCTATGACTTCTCTTCTTTGAGCTTTTTGACAATTCACTGTAGCCATTGGTGGTACTTTTCAAGCTTTTCTCCTCAGTAACACCTGCAATTGCCTCTGCTTCACTGGTAGATGAAATATTTGAGTGAAAAGATCCTGAGTTATGAGACATGGGGTCTCCGATAGATTTTTTCTTGTTTTCACATGAGCTTTTGGAGTAATTAGATGCCCTGCTGCATGATCTCACATCGTCTGCATGCAGGGAATTCTTCTTATTATTTGGCGTGGACTCAAGTGAAGACACTGACATTTCAGACTGTGCATCCACATGAATATGGCTGTGTTTGCTCTTTTTGGATCCTTTGGAAGAACAAGAGACGTTGCACCGAGCGATCTCATCACTGTCACTTCTCTTGCTGTTCCTGTCACTGGCTCTGGAATGGGGGGTTCCTTGTGTAGAGCATCGTTCCCCTTCACTGCTCTCATCTCCTACTGGTTGGCTGGGCTTTGTTTTTGCTGAAACTGAGCTGACTTCACTAATTTCATTTTCTTCTTGTTCTGCTTCAACTTCTTCAGCCTCTTTCTTTTTGCAGGACTCACTGGAGAAAGAAGAGACCACTTCATTGTCATCAGAGTGCTCGTCTTGTTCACTCTTTGCTTTTGGTGTAGCACAGTTACTCGACTTACTGTACACACTGTTGGCAGGAGTGGATTGCCCAGTGTTGTCTTCGTGATTTGCCTTCTGAAGGCTGGATGAGGACATGCTCCTACCCACGCTACTTACTTCCTCACATATGTTCTTCTTACTCTCTCTGGACTGCAGAGATGACCTTGACATGACACTCCCAACTCTACTGCTCGCGACCTCTTCCACATCATCCTTTAAGCACTTCACAGAGGAAACTTCACAACAATTTTCATCTTCATTTTGTGAATTGGTTTTGCTGGCCTCATGTTCTTCGGGGGCATCTTGAGTATCCAGGTTGTTTTCACAGCTTGAATGTGACATTAAGCCCAAGGATGAAGGTCTCTGACTATTGCTCGTGCTTGTCCGAGTGTATTCTTGCTGGTCTTCTCCATTGGAAGCACCTGTAGACAAATCACTTTGACACCTACACTTTTTAATGGATCGATATGCCACTCTGTTCTCTATAGTCTCTGAGTAGGATGAGGACTCTTGCACAATGTGTTCAGAGAATTCCTCACTGGATGTGGTGTGGAGGCTATCCACAGAAGCCATTTTTTTGTGGACTACTCTCCTCCGGGAAGACGTGCTGGAGCATGATGACCGTGTGCGCCAGGTGCTTCGTACACTGGGCTCTTCCCTCTGGGATGTGTGCATGGGATTTTTCCAAATGTCATAGTCCTTGTGTTTCTTGCCACAGCTGTGACAATGAGCCTCATCACATTCTGATTCTTCCAGTTTTGACATGTAAGAATCAATATCACAGGGATATAATGACTCGTCTGCCTCTGAGCTGGCTTCCGGGTTCATTTTCTGCATGGGATCTGCTCCACTGTCCTCAATACCTGACTCTTCACAAGGCATCTGGTTCATCAAATTGGACTTTTTGATCTGGGTGGACCATTGCAAAGTCTCATCGTTTAGCAAGCGGAAACGAACTTTCATCTCAACGGACAGGCTGCCATCCTTGTTCACATGCACCCGTTTTTCTATGTCATCATTGACCAAGGAATGGACCAGGTCCCCAGGTTTTGGATGCGAGCAACTGTTTGAGAAAGGTGCACCATTATCTGGTGAGGCAGTGAGACCATTAGGATATGATTTTTCTGATGATAACGAAAATCTCGTCGACCTGTTGCTTGATGACGACCGTGGATGGATAACACTTTTTTTGGCTTTCAGTCCAAAGTTCACTGGAGTTTGAAAGAGGTAAAGAAAAGAAAGATGGAGTGAAAAATTAACTCATATAAAGATGACACAAAGCATATAGATCAAACCCTCAAACTAGTGATACTCTTCCGCTAGGCTAAGCTTATGGCATGTGCTCATTCAAATAATTTGAAAATTTGGCTTTGACTAAGTAATGACCATAAGTGTTAAGTTTTGAATGAATAGTTTGTATTAAAATCTTTTATACCTTAACTTTGTTACTTTTACAAATCTAAACTGAAAAAGAAGCACTTTTTTTTTTTTTTTNCAAAGTTTCTGTATTTTATCACATTGCAAATATCCCTTTATTTAACTGCTCGAGTTTTCTTATTCAGTCAGGCAAAGATACATGGAGAAGTGACCCTCTTCCTCTAACTAGAGGTCAAGTGTCACACTTTTATTGTGCACCGGTCCACTTTTCCACTCACGTGTAGGAAACACGGGTGTAGACCAGAGCAGTGCTCAGTCCATGCAGAGATGTGCCACCATGAATAATTATAATGCTTGCTAAAATGTAAAGAATAAAAGGAAAAAAGAATTGTAAACTGGTGATTGATAGAAAGAGAAACTGTGATAGTTAGAGAGGAAATCAGTGACAGTAGGGACTTTTAAGAATTGCAATCCTAAGCACTTCTCTATCCCCCAGTGTAGTCATCTGCATAGATTTATTGAGGTCCTAGACCCTCATTTCAAGCAGAATACATTGCTGTCACGTTGTCTTGCAAGATAGGCATCTATCTTGTTTCCAGTGCATGTGTTTGTTAAAAACTTACTTTTTTATATTGAGACAACCACATGCCTTTGTGAGTATGGGGATATGCAGCTGAACGGAGGGCATTTTAGGAAGGAGGAGTTGAACAGGATGCTCACCAACCAAGATCAGTAACACATGAAATAGCCTCTATGTGGTTAGATATGTGTTTGATCTGACATGTTTGTTCAGATTCTTGATGGACATAGAGCTTCAGTTTGTTCCCACTGCTCCCTTTCATATTTTGTGTGTCAAGCAGTGAGTGTGGGACACTTCTGTCCTTACGTTTCTACAATTGTCAACACGAGTGAATCTTTTCTGGCTCCTGGTCTTGGCAATGGAGAGAAACAGGTGCACCTCCAGAGCACACTTCATTTCATCCTAAACCAAATCCCTAATACAGATGAGGTGAATTGCCCCCTCGAAACGGAAGGTTTCTCTTTGTAGGTTACCAGTGGTGGCTGGATTAATGACCTAAAACCTCAGATAACTCATGATGAAGTGCCTAAGAAATATCATTCTAAATATCCCACAGCATACTCCTTCCTGAACTTAATCTTTCCATAACAACATGCTTTGCTCCCAAAGGGCTACGCTCCAGCTGTAACCTGCAGGAGAAACTGAGTCTCCTGCCGACAAAAATAGGGCATGGTCTGAAGCAGGCAAAAGCAGAAGGGCCAGCATTGTGACAGACAGACAAGGGGATAGAGGATTCGTGGGAAATCTCAAGGGTTTGGGGAGTCTTGGAGGCAGACACAGGAAAGGAGGGAGTTCTGGAAGGAAAAGGAGACACAGAGATATGAAAGAGGAAGGGAAGTCAGCTAGACATGGGGAGCATGTAAAAGAAAGACTGGAGGGTGTAGGGAGGAAATCCTAGAAGGAAACCAGAGAAAAAGAAGGGGAGGATGGAAAGGCCTGGGAGGCAGGGAGAGGGAAGTACAGTCTGCACATGAAATCTGCACTTTGGGGCCATACAATAGGTGCCTGTAATCCCCAGGTTGTGGGACACAGGCCTGGAGGTGACCGTGCAACATGCCCCGGAGTTTTTCTTACTGTCATTGTTTTCATTGACGTTGTTGCCATTGGAACGAGGAGCCAGGTCAGGCAGCTTCTCCGCCGAGTGTTTCCTCAAATTCTCCATCGATACAGGTTTAAATGGCTCCCGGCCAACACACACCAGCACGTTGGGGCAGTGGAGTAGAGCCTGCATGCTGTCGATCTAGAAAGAGAAGAGCAGGTGGATCACCATGAGTCAACAGAGCAGTGCTAGGGTTTTCCAGGCCCAGAAGCAACTGAAATTTCAACTATTATAAAATAAACATGGTTCTAGAGAACTTCAGGGTCTACCAGATAGATATGTATTCCAGATAGACCATTAGTTCTCTTCTTTCTGCTCAGGAAGAGACAATAACTGTGACTTCCCCTAATATTACCTAAACACTGTCTCAGATATTACCTCAAGTATTGCCTCAATGCTGGACAAAGTATTGCCTCAATGCTTAGAGTGGGAAGTGTCTGTGAAAGACTTTCCATTCCTTCATGGGAACCCAGGCTCACACACTGCCTCTCCATCTTCACCTTGTGACCCCTTTCTGGTTTACAAACCAAGTCCTTCAGGGTGTTTCTTCCTCTTCGGGCTGCTACATCAGGAGAACACCTCTAGAGCATATGGGAACTCACTGGTAAGAAATGACCATACAGTGGGCTACCAAGGTGTTATCTAGCACCTGTGGTGGACTGACCACTTATCTTGCATGTAAGATGCACTTTGACCTCACTGTGTGACTTAATCATCAGCCCTTTAGCTAGCAACCGAGAATGGAAGAGAACAAATCTCAGAGGAGTTGTGATGACAGTTCTGCAATTGTCACACGTGCCTGGCATAACGGAGCATGGAAGAAAGGACCTCATCCTCTAAATTTTGCTCCAGCAAAGGAATGCAGAACAAATTCCCCTGCAGAACCCAAGCCCTTGGTTTGTGAAATGCTTCTGGGGTTTTCTGAGATCAGTTAGTACCACTAGGGCTTTGAGAAGAACTAAGAAAACAGTGCTGGATATTGTGCAAATAAAATCCTCTTCTAACCCTAGTGTAAAACTATCTGACTTGAAATCCCCACTGAGTTTAGGAACTATTCCTGTTTGTAAAGGACTTTTCTTTTTTTTCAGTGAAAGCTATTTTTTGCCCAGGTCATTTCTTCACAAGGTACTGTATATAGATACTTCAATCACACTCATCACTGCTGGGTTGGGTGTGCAGAAAATAGATGGTGCCAATGAGCCAGTTGAGTTATGAATTTATATATACTGCGAAAATCAAATCCTTTCATATATAATAGACTTGTGTCGTGTGACTCCAAATAAAGGGTCTGTCATGTAGCATTTTTGCCATCATCAGCTCTTTAGCAGTGTTTAGACCTATCGCAGCTCTCCTCTCTGATATTTTGCAGGGTTAAGCTCTTTGAATTAATAATTGCAGAAATTAATACCTCGATCTACTGGCCACAATTCTTTTGATGCAGCCCAAGGTGCAGGGGTCTTTCTGGGTTGCAAGCAGACTTTACTGACTCATGTTGAGCTTCTTGTCCACCAACACCCCTAAGTCCTCCTCCTTAGTGCTGCTCTCAGTCCTTTCACCACCCAACCAGCAATCTGAAGCACAAATACAGGTTTTATAAGCAACTTCTATAAAGAAACCTGTTGCCATCATCTCCTTTGATAAGTTGTGGGGGAAAACAAACAAACAAACAAAAAAACAAACAAACAAAAAAAACCCCCAACATACATCCTTCTGTAAATGTTGAAGACAAAGGACAGGTAATAACTAGTAATAATTAAACTTCGGATTTTGGACACCTAAAAGTGTCAACCAAAGCTGTATAGGCCATGTAGAAAGTGCAATTCCAGTTCTTTGCATTGGACATCTCTCCTACTGTGAGACAAATGATGCTCTGGAAATTTCTCATTCTCCCTTGGTATAAGAGCACCTTGTAATCACTAGGAGAGATGTAGACACCTAAACTTAGGCAGATTAACTCCAGCCAACGTGACCACTCAATAGCTATCAGGAATTATCATCTGAGCTGAATGCTGAATATAGAGGGTGGAATGTGTTTTATTCTAAATAAAACCTTAAATATTTGGTGCTTTCTTTTAAGGTGGGAGATAGATCAGAAAATGCCCCAGTGAAAGAAAATTATGGCTACTGGTTGCTCAGTGCAGATATTTTCCAACATTAAAGTTTTCTTTCTTTGGTCAGAGATGCCATTATCTTTTCCCAGCAGTAGCCTGTAAGGAAATCCTTCTGGTAAACAGATTCCCCACTTCCCTCTGGCTGCCACAGCAAGATTCTTGAGTACCCAAGCCAGGATACCATATTACAACAAAACGCAATTACAACCCAGTCCAATTTAGCCACAAACCCCAAAGGCAACCAAATGTAAATATTTGAAATCCAGTGATCACCTGAAGGAGCTGTGATGAAGAAGAGAATTCCTTGCCCTATTGTTTCTCCATTAACTCATCACACTTGATTGTAAGTCGCCTTTCACAATCTGGGCTTCTTGCAGAAGTGGAGGACAATCAATATTTCCAGGGAAAAGGTTATTTCACCCCAGGAAAACACATGATGCAATTAGTACATCCCCCATTGAACATGCCTGTGTCTTCCACTGAATAGAAAGTCAATTATCTCAATGCAGTTGTCTAAATGTGGATACTTACAGCAAGTTGAGATATTCTAGGGTACCTAATATGTGTGTGAGTATGGTAGACAGGATACAAGACCATGTCCCACCAGACTATCTCCTGAAAGCTGAGCAGGAAACACCTAGCATATTCTATATAGAGACAGTTAGAAAATTAAATGCCTTCGTGAGCAAGTTAAATCCGAAAATATGTTCAAAAATAACTTCAAGAATATTTTCATCTATAAGTGAACAGCCAAGAATAAAATGGAAGAAAATTAATGGCTTATGATAAAGATCTTTGACGGATTAGGAAAGAGTTCCTTTGGACTGCTCAGGTCCCATCCAAGCCCTCCGGTGCGTTCCCTCAATGTAATTACCCTGTCAGAAGAGCTCATGGGAATGGTTGCTTATAGTTAAGATGCTTGAAATTTAGAGACAAAAAAAAAAAAAATCAACTAAACCAAATTCACAGGGAAAAATCTCTAGCAGTTTGCACTTGGTGGGTTGAAATAGACTCCAAAGTTTTATTGCACAATCACTGAAAATGAAATTGTTTCTCAATCTTACTGTAAGACCTGAGCCAAATCCAACTGTAACCAAGAGAGAGAAACTTGTTGACTTCTACAGACTTTGGGTCAGGAACCAAGAGAATTATGGAGGCTGAGAGTGAAGTTATGGACCAGACAGCAGAAAACTTGTTGCCAATACTTGTCTCTGTTGAAGTATTTTTGTTTGTATCAGTCAACTTCTGGCTCACAGACCACTGTGGTGTCTTAAAGACCAATTGCTGCCTTGTGAAAAAAAAAAAATTGCAATTTGCTGTGCTTTGAGCCTATATACGCAGACTCTTCCAAGGAAATATCAGCTATGACTTTAGGTTTCATCAACAATTTTGTACTTCTGACAATAAACTTGTGATTTTTCAAAGCAGTAAAACTTTTACTTGTTTGCATACTTCATTGTCTCATACCACAGGAACTCCCTGTCACGGTGGGATGTCAGATATGGATTGGTTCAAAAAAGCTAAATGTTCCTTCCAACAAAAAAGTTTTACAGACTTTACTCTAAGCCCCACTGGGGAGGCTTCCTCTCTTCTGAACTATGTCTTTTTGGATGAATTTGGATGGATTGTCTCCACAACTGTTACTGTACAGTACCTACCACAAAGGGGTTGTGATCTCAACAAGGACCTCTAGGTGCTACTGTAACACAATTAATCCTAAAATGTCATCAATATCAAAACAGAAGACAGACACAAGTGGTGTTCCCTGGGGTGCACTATTGCAGCCGATTCTGTTTCATATGTTTATCAATGACCTGGGTGACAGGTTCAGGTGCACCCTCAGTAAGTCTGCAGAAGACACCAAGTCAGGTGGGGGTACTGATCTGCTTGTAGGTAGAAGGGACTCAAGTTGCACCAGAAGAGGTTTAGTATGGATATTAGGAAAAAATTCTTCACCAAAAAGATTGTCAAGGCTTGGAAGAGGCTGCCCAGGGAAGCGATAGAGTCATTAACTCCTGGAGGTATTTAAAAGATGTATAGATGTGGTGCTGAGGGACATGGTTTAGTGGTGGACTTGGCAGTGTTGGGTTAATGGCTGGACTCAATGATCTTAAAGGTCTCTTCTAATTGAAACGATTCTATGATTCTGTCTCTAAAATAAGGACTCTGATGCTTGTTGTGGAGTATATACTCTCCTCTGGTCCTTCCAGGGAAGAAAAAATTTTGTAAACCATACTCACCTCAGAAGCTGAATACAGATACCAGTTTCTGATGAAGATAAAACATAGGAAATAACCTTTGTTTTTCCTCTGCTGGCTGCTAGCCAACCCAAGACATTTGAGACAGGGAGAGAAAGACAGAATGGAGAAATAATGCAACACGGTTGAGATCGCAAGCCCATAAGCTTAATAAGCTTAATCCACCTTCCAAAAAAGTGCAGAGATGCAAAGGAGAAACGGGAAAAGCTTGTAACAGACATGTTCAAGAAAAGGCTAACGGGCTGAGTTCACTGCCTGTCATGCTGACTCATTGCCCCCTTCCCTTGTGCTCTTTCATCTCTTCCCTTTTGTCTCTCATTCATATTTACAGCTCTTTGGAGTGCAAACAGCCCTTCTGTTTTGTAGTTGCACTACATGCAATCCAGGGGCATCCAGGTTCTGAACTGGGGTATCTTAGTTTAACAGTAATGAATTTTGTATTTTATTTATGCAAAGGAACCCTTTTGCCCTTCCCTCCCCGAAACTTTTGCACTGGAGGAATTAGAGAGAGGTTCTTCTGGGGAGTGGTTTTTTAAAGCTATGCTAATCTGTTGGTCAGAAGGTGAATCACAGGGTGTTGCCATTCCCTGCCCACATACATATTAGCAAATTAGCAGAAGAAAAGAAGGTGGAAGGCATAGGAAAGTGCATCACCCGACCTCACTTTCTCTAACATCAGCACGGACAACCTCCCCCACACCCTACCACAGTGAAGCACCCCTTTCCTCATCTGTGGAGAGGCTGGTGGATGTTGCATGAATGTGTATTTGATGAGCAACCAGAAGGCTCTCCCCATCACATCAAAAGAAACACAAAACAAGAACTAATATTGAACTTCAAGCAGGGGACTATAGAAATTGATTTAATCCTCTGCAAGCTGTAGCACCCAGTTAGTCCAGAAGAGAGCAAGCAGCTCCTTCATCTCCACAGCACATCAAAACTCACATGGTCTCCTACACACCACATCAAACTTCAGGTCTCAAAATCCACAGGCAGGAAGCAGGACAGATGCCAGTATCCTAGGCTCCTGCAACAGCAAGTAATTCACTAAACTTAAATTACACACTGCTACCTTTATTTGATGCTTATATCATGGGAATGTGGGCTAGTCCATTGCTTCAGATGCCAAAACACAGCAGAATAAGATGATTTGTCAAACCAACACTTCTAAAAACACCAACATCTTCTAGAACTGCTCAGACATGAGCTGTCCAGTTTCTGTTTTGACCGCTGTGTAAAGCTGCATGAAAAATGATAGCCTTGGGAGCTGTGATCTGGAAATCAGGCCATGAAGCGCTCAAACAGCCAAGTAAAACACGTGAAAGATAGAGGAGTAATGCCCTGCACTGCTTTCTCAGTCAACCACAGGCAAAGATCATGTCTAGCTATTGCTAGACAGGCAGCTTTTCATGATCTGCTCGCAGATGGCTCTGTGAGAAAACGTGTGACACTGCACATGCAGAGAGAAAACGTTCCAAGTTTGGCCCTGGAAATAGCTCCAATGAACATGATGAGAAGAAATACTGTGATCAGAATTTCAGTGACCATTGAAAATCTCTTGGGCTGCAGCAAAGGAGAAACACTGTGTGGATAAAGGGGTAGGAAAAGGAAACTGATAAAAAAGCATCAAAAAAGCAGAAAAGCTTTTGAAAAATAAGTGAAGAGGACAAAAAGGAGCAGAAAACTGATTTACAGCCCAGTCCAGTTTGGAAGACGGGCTGCTAGGATCATATGAAGGCTGCCACAGTTACTGCCTCTACAGAGGATGAGCTGGTTCTTGATGATGACTATGGACGTCTTCCTGAGAAATTCCAAATGTCCCCACATCTCACTGATTTCATATACAAATTTTTGATGGCCTTTTCTCTACCCACCTGCCCTGTCAGCTCAAAATGAGGTCTGAGACTATTCTAGTTGCAAACCGGCCAAAGAAACAGAAAATTACCATCAAGGGTGCTAATTTCAACACAGAAGAGAGGAAGGCATTTATTAGAAAGTGTTTTCTGTAGATATTTTCCAGCTTCAGACAGGCTGCAATTCTTCACTGAATTCAGAGTCCACCACTTGCACTTTTGGCATCGGGCTTATTAAATCTGGTCCATCCAATATCAGCATTTAAAAAACATGAGTCAGACTAACATCTACCCCACCCCAAGTGCCTGCCTTTATCCTCTCAGAGGGCAGGATTAGCTTAAAAACTCACAAGTCATGAAAAATGCTAAGCATTTGGTTCTTGCGATTAGCCTTGCGGTGACTGAGTCAGTGGGAAGGATACAGTTCATGAGTTCAAGCTTTTCCCCATCACCAGAAGTTCTCAAAATTTACTCTTTTTATATGGGCAATATATATGCCGTGGATGAAACATTACTCCAGCTGGAAACTGGTGATGGGAAAGAGGGAAGCACAATATAAATGTGCTCCAACCACCTCAAAGAGATGGGACCAAGTATAAGCCCTACTGCTTCTAGATTTTGTTCATAGATCCATGTGGCATTGTTCCACTATGGGTCTCACCATCCCAGGTGTCTCTTACCTTAAACATGATCCGGTGGGAGGTGTCCCAGCCCAGGACAGGGGGATTGGAACTCAATGATCTTTAAAGTCCCTTCCAACTCTAAACATGTTATGATTCTATGATTCTGTTTGGAACCCAGAGGAAGGAGCAAAATAATTAAAATGCAAAACATTCTACCTTTTCCTCTGCTATTACTGGCAAAAATTCCAAAATCTGATTATAGAAAAACAGATTTCCCTAGTAAAAAAGCTCTGCCTCTCCTGCAAAAGATTCTTCACAGAGTGATTTTTACTTAAAGAAAATGCACAGTTTTTCCAGGAGAGGGTGGAATTCTGCTATTCTTTGTAGTCTACATAAAGGAATAAATATAAGTATCATGTTCACAAATATTATTGCATGCACTCAATATGGATTGGAAATGTCTTTGCTCTGGATTAAATTCAAAAGAATTAGAAAGTAATTACACTTTGCTACATTATTATTGAAAGAACAAAATCTCCTCAGGCTAGGGGAATCATTTGCATTTGGTGTATGTTAGATAAGAAAGTATTAGACTCGGTATCTGTTAGATATGAAAGTGGGTAGCACATGGGGTCCGTTTAACTACATCTTGTAAGGCACTGGGCCAAATGATTTCAGGGCATCTCAAAGGTTCATAAAACACACCTGGATATGAGTCTTCTTATGGATCAGGTTCATGGAAAGTTTTGCTGAGGTTTACAGATCGCTTGTGTAAATCTCATCGGAGTCATTGTGGTTTTGGCACGGAATCAGAGAATATTGAACCTGAAACCTGTGGTTTGTTTTTAGACTATGAGTCACACACACGGTGGGTGGAAAGTGGTACAGCTCACTTGACAACAACGGTTTGCACCAGATGAGGGGCTGAAATTGGTTGTAATTATTCATACCTGAACACAGCACGAAACTGAGTGTCATATTGAATATGTCAACATGGAACCAAAAAAATTAACTAACCCAGGGAGGGAAATTATCACCTTTCTTCTCTTATTATTTATATGTACACCACAGTTTAAACTATCTACTTTGCCTCCGTGTATCCCATTTCCCTCTCACGGTTCCATCATGGGCGTGATGACACCTGTCATTAAGACAGATGAGCTTGGTGGTCGACCCAAACATGAGTAGCCTAGAGGATGCCTGCAGACAGCCTCCAGTTGTCCTAGAAATGGCTATATGGATGTGCAAATCTGAGTCAGGAAATATGTCAGACCAGCCTGTTTCCTGGCCTTGCACCCTAAGGTCGCTGTAAACGCACTCATTATTACCGAGAACGATTTAGTAACAGCAGTCAGGCCAATGCCTTTACTAATAACAGCTAAAAATAAAAGTTCTAATCTTACTGCTAAATTAAAAAAAAATCTGGATCCAGGTTGCCAGAACAGAATTGCCTGGACTGTTAAGTTGTTAGAATTGTTTTAGGTACATTTAAAGTTCTCAGCTGGCACTCTCACAGGCAATTCCTGGGCAGATCTGGGAGTTAACACACACCAGGGACCTTTCCTAAAAAGTAGCTTGAATATGGTCACCCAGTTTTAGAGGATGGGGTAATTAGGCCCTACTTTGGAGGCTAAATAGTATGAATATGTATCATAGAACCATAAAATGGTTTGGGTTGGAAGGGACCTTAACACCCTGCCATGGACAAGGACACCTTCTACTAGACCGTATTGCTCAAAGCCCCATTCAGCATGGTCTTGAAATAAATGTAGATAGAGATAGTGCCATTTGGTGCCAAGGTATGTGCCCTGATACTGTAATATCTACTAGAATAGCAGCAGCCCATGGTACTACTCCTGGCTGAGGGAGATCTTAGCCTACAGGTTGCTGGAGGCTGGGAAGAGTAACCGGGAAAAGAACCCCTTTATACGTGCCCTTCTGTCTTTCTCCAAGACTGCTACAGATGACCACTGCCAAACATGGCTTGATTTGACCCAGAATGGTTAGTCTTGCCACAGCATCTACTGTCTCATTCCAAACTCCACAGAAACAGGGAAGAAAAAATATGAGGGTCCTTACCCCAAGGAGTTTCTAATAGCTAATCCTTTAGAGTGTCTAGTTAGTGGTGCCTGAAAAAGCATTCCTTAACTCATGATTGCTCCCCCGATTAACTCACACAGTAATTCTCTAATCCCTCAAGGAAATATGGTTGCATACAGCGCTCCTTCTGCAATGTTCTCACTTGCAGAATCTAAGGCAAAGAGAGTCTTTCTGGTCATCTACTCTGTGTTTCTACATAACAGACTGGATCAGATTCACTCTTTAAACAGAACAACTTACGGTCAGCCTTGAATACGCCTAAAAAACCAACTGTCTAAGTCTTGGCCTGACTCCAACAAGCATAAAACTAGCCACATCCCTTGGAAAACTCTTCTGATGGTTGATAAATCCCATTTGAGAAGCTCATGGTAATTGCCACCAGTAGCCAAAAACTATGTAGACTATTTGCCATAACACAGTGTGGTTCCAAATGCCATAGAAGGAATATTTGATTTCAAGGAAGAATTTGGTTTTGTTTTCATTTAAGACAGTTAGTAAAAGGAAAACTGAATGATTCAAGAGTAAGTGCAGAAATCAGGACATCTGTGACTAGAGACACAGTCACATTGCTGGATTCCTGTGACTTACAGAAGTCTTAATGACTATTCAGCTGGTGGATAATTGCCACTTGTAAGGGAAATCCTCTGTTGCTGTGCAGTTGCTGTCACGTAATCCTACATGTCATCTCTTTTAGGATAATTGACTGTGAGGATTTCTGGCCTTTCTATGATCTCTTTCTGCCTCTAACCCTAGAGGCATTCTTCCGTCTCTCGAGACAGGCGGTGGGGATCTGCACATTACTGCACTCTTCTGTGGTTTACACCATGGAGAAAGAA
The DNA here is from genome assembly GCA_013400375.1 of Thinocorus orbignyianus. Classification (NCBI taxonomy): domain Eukaryota; kingdom Metazoa; phylum Chordata; class Aves; order Ciconiiformes; family Thinocoridae; genus Thinocorus; species Thinocorus orbignyianus. The sequence continues at coordinate 275,315 of VXBW01007692.1, forward strand.
AATTCACTGGGTTGTATAAGAAATTCCCAGAATAGAAATGAAAGTGCATCTGATAGAGAAGATAACCTACAAATTTTACTCTACCTTTTTTTTCATTGAGTTGTGGGTTCTTAGTAGCACACCTGGTTCTTTTCCAATGTAGAACTGATGTCTCTAGTACAACCTAGGGAAGTGTCAATTTTCAACTGTCTCATCAGCCACATCATCTTCAGGTGTAGAGTCCTGTGTCTTATGTTTGTTAATATTTAAATACATTTAAAAACAAGTGTGCGAAATCTTGGGCCTGGGTTGATTCTCCTAATTTTACGTGACTGGTTTGATCATCTTCTACAGTCAGTAAAGAGAAGTTAACAGGCAAAATGCTCCCCCATCCTAAATGCCTTATAAGCTGATCAGGTTTAACTTAATTAAGCCCAAGCCTGTCTACCTTTTAGTGCATAAACTTGCACAAACAAAGTTTCACTGACAACTTAATGACATGTCAATGTTAAACTAAATAGGATTTCTATGTTAGGACCTTCTTTCCAGTTAATTGCCTGGAAAACAGTAACCAGTGCCATGACCTGAAAAGAACTATATGATTTAAACTTTCTACTTACTGAAAATTTAACTGGTTTGCCTAAGCTAGAATAAAATTTAATTTCTCTCCTCTCCTATAGTTGTCAAATTACTCTTTTGATTTAGAAACAGACAACAAAAATCATGGTTAGCTTGCCAAGAGAGGCTCTTGGCCCTGCTGAAGTCAGTGTCCAAACACCTATTCCCTCCAGTGGGATCAACTCTTCCTTCCCAGTAGGCAGTCTGTTTGATGCTTAAGAGTAAAAATAACAGCAAAACACATGTATTCACAAAACCAAGGATTTTCCTGGCCTCCAATGGATCTTGATGTTACAACACAACCTTTGGCCTTTCTGTGAACTTCATCTGTGTTAGGATTCTGCACAGTTGCCCATGACCTTCTTCTGACTTGGTTCCATGAAAAAGAGGCAATATGTTCATTTTGTTGGCTTAATGAAATCACTAGCATTTCTTCCTTTTCAGGGAAAACCTTAGGCTAAAGCCAACTTGGAGAAAAAAAAAAGAAAGAAAGAAAAAAAAAGAAAAGAAAGAAAGAAAAAAAAAGAAAAGAAAGAAAGAAAAAAAAAGAAAAGAAAGAAAGAAAAAAAAAGAAAAGAAAGAAAGAAAAAAAAAAAAAGAAAAGAAAGAAAGAAAAAAAAGAGATAAAATGAGGGCTATAAAAATAAACAATACAAGTTTTGACTGGGGAAGAAAATGTACCAATGTGCAAAACCAGGGAGACTTACGGTCCAAAAAGTTTGTTTCCTTGTAAGTCACGACTGAATTAAACTTAGAGGCTTACTGGAAATAGTTGTGGAGTAGGGTAGACTACAAAAGGAAGAAAACACTTTTCTCTGCTCTTTCAAATCAATAATACTACATGAGAGGAACACAAAACAAAAGATCTGGCCCATGTGCTTCTATGTATATACCCGTATAAAGGTATAATGGGAAACCAAAGGTTTGTAATACTGAGGTGTTCTGAATTTACTCAACAAAATGGCAAAGAAGTTAAAACAGTGCCACTAGGACAATATATACCAACCATATGTCGTGTTGCAGGTGCGATTTGTACTTAAGATTTGAGTTTAGACCTAGAGTAGTAGAAAAAAACAAAAGCAAATTGAAGGGGCAACAGCCTTAAGTCTATGAAAAGAACTTTCTTTGATAGAAGTGATCAATTCACTTGCAGGAGAGATTTTTTCTTTTGTGTGTCTAGTTTTCAAGAGATCAAGGGAAAACTGCCAGCAAATGAGACAGTGTGAACTTGCTTTTAAACACTGTGAATTACGTTATTCTAAACCAGACAGATACAAAGTCACTCATGTAGTAGTCCAGGTCATTCCTAAGGAATGTAATTTTACTGTTGTTCAGCTAATCTGTCAAATCATGGGAGCGAATGTCAAGTTACTGTTCCTCCCACTCCCAGCCCCTTTTCCAAGAAATAGTGGCCTCTGTAATAAGGCTAGACATAGACATGTGATAACAGAAGTCAACAAAATTATTAAAAGACAATTTGAATTATTATTCAAAGAGAACAATATGAGAAACAAGGAAATACTTAATAAATATGAAGCATCCAGACACCTTTGAATAGTCATGGAAGAATGAAGGCATGTTTTCATTGTCTCTAATAGAAAATGCAAGTGTAAGCATAAAGACAAGATGTACAGTCAAAATTAATCTCCAGCACCAGTTCAAGTAGGTTCTTTCAAGATATTCCCTGAATTGTGTGACAAACTCACCATTTTCACTCCTTAAAGAAGTCATCAGTATTTAATGAAAACTCTGGGAAACAATTTTGTACAGAGAACAGAGATCTTGAAGGTAAGGTATGACAAGAAGACTTAGATAGAAAAGCAGAAATTGTTTAGAGAATCCCTGTGAAAAGAAAAAATTGGAAAATCCAAGACAGACTGAATTGTCCTGTGGTTTAAATGCTTTGAACCAGAGACTAGAGTAACAGCTCCAGGAAGTCCTAACAGGAATGACCATTGAATATGCAATAAAAAAGCAAGAAGTAAATTATTTAAATTAAAAAAGGCCAAAAAAAAAAAAATAGCTTTAAATGATTCCCCAGAAAAGACATTAACAATCACATTTTTCCTCACTATGTGTATACTGTTAACAGAGATCAGGTTGGATCCATAGTCATCTATCACTGTGATATTCTATACAAGAATAAAAGGAGTGTAAATTAAGCAGTTCATCTTCAGTACCTTTTTAGTTTATTTGCAAGATGATAATGAAAATTTTCAGATCCAAAAGGAAACTCCCTAGGGACTATGGAGCGATTACATGGTGGTATTTGATCCACAGACACATTTTTTGCAGATGGAAAACACAGAGGAAAAAAAGGGAAAGAGAGAAGATCGATCTCTATGGGACTGCTGGAATTTATTGTGGAAAATATCATTATCACTACATAGAGGGTAATCTTAAACTCTATGGCATGCCAGAGAAGATAATCTTGCTGCAACTAAGAGCATCAATATCTTTTGAAGTGCTGTTCAAAAGCAGTTTGGGCTAAATCATTTCCAGAAATGAAGGCTGGATTGGGAGTGGGGACGCAAAACAAGGGACAAAGCTATTGACATGTTGTCTCCTGAAGAGACCTACAGAGCTTGTCACTCAGACTGTCAGCAAAGATGATAGCGTGTAGAAAATAGTAGGTGTCAACAGCTTCAAACCCTCTACAGTGACCACTTCTGGTCAGTGAGTACCCACATCATTCTAGCCATGTCTTGGCATGTTGGGATGAGATCCAACTCCGGGGCAACAGAGAACTTTAGGCAGGATGATTACAACTGCAGAGATGAACATGTAAAAGATAACTGAGTGTCTTTGGTTGGAAAGAAATAGGGAAGATATTGTGTTCACTGAGTGTGCATTTATTGTATATCCCTGCTAAAATTTCAGTGTTTATAATGACTAGGAAGAAAAGGCTTTATAAGGACAAGAAGGAAAATTGTGGGAAACTCATTTAAGAATCACAAGGAGAACTTTAAGACTGCACTAAAAAGTAGAAGGCAAATCTTTTCTTTAGAAAAAGGGTGAAAAATGGAAAAAGAGAAAAGGAAGTTGACACCACTACACATGATTATTTTCTCTGCATGGACAGAACAGGAGTCCAAATCTTGAAAACTGAAGAAGTCAGTGATGAAATAAAATGCTTATCCATAGATTATAACACGTCTTGACAGCAGGGTTGGGTTTGCAATTGTTTTTTTCTTTCCTAATTCGAGTTGACTATGTTTGTAGTAGTAAAACAACTAGTGCCAGACCCCTTTCTTCAGAATGGAGGTCAACTGAAGTAGCCCGGTTGCTTCAACACAGGCTTCCCACAACCAAACCACCTACAGTAAAAGGCCCCCGGCCCTAACTCAAAACTGCTCGGAGACTGATACTCTGGGTCAGAACCAAGCTAGGGAAGATGTTAAGAATTTAGCAGAATGGAGAAGAAAGGAATGAGATCTTGCTCTACTACTTACTGATTTAGTAGCATAGTTTTAGTTGTGATACACAATAAACTACAGCTTACAAATAAATTGATGGGGGCTAGAAAAAATGAACCTAACTGATTCCAAAGGCCTCTAGAAACCTATCTTTGGCCAGCTCCAAGTTCACCAGATTGCCAGTTTAGTCTCAACAGCTTTATGGAAGCTTAGCCACTTGTCTCACTTATAGAATGTCAGTATCTCAACATTTCTACATGTTGGATGGGGTTCTGAGCAACCTGATCTAGTTGGAGATGTCCCTGTTCACTGCATAGGTTGGACTAGATAGCCTTTACAGGTCCTTTTCAACCCAAACTATTCTATTATTCAGGTAGGTGAATCTGAAATTAATCCAGCCCCTGATACCCATTCCTGATATTCTTCTACATCACCCCCTCTTGTAATTAATGGAGAAGTAACGAATGTGACACTACGTACACAAACCCAAAGGATGAAGGTAATGTGAATAAACTATTGGCCCCATGAGCTAAAGGATTTGCGTCACAGAATGCAAATGTTGACGTGGTAACACCTATTAGAATAAATGACCAGCACCAGCATCAGAGATACTTGCCTTCCTCCCATCAACAGTGTAGAGCTTTTTCACTGGAAACAGCAGAATCTCTGAAATCTCGTCCAGGAGTGTTTTGAAACTCCTGGCATTTCTACGGTTCAAGATAATTGAGCGCCGGAAACCACTTTCTCCGTTCTTAACTAGGGTGATTTTCTTGGGTATTCTGGGGCCATGGTGAGTGAAAGGTGAGGAATAATCTTCAAGTTTGCTCTCCTGAGCTGTTCTTCTCAAGGAACTGGAGGGACGACCACTTCGTGGAGGGCCTGGCCTGTGTCCCATAGAAGTAATGCTAATAGGCTTGACATACTTCTTGTCAGAGCAAAGGTAGCACCCTCCATCCTCCAGCTGGTCCAGCTCGCTGATGCAATGTATTCCTCGTGGGGTGGTGATGGTCCGTACCCCAAATGGCAGTGGGACCCGATGAGAGAGGTCATCCATGAGGGCATTGAAGCTCTTGAAGCTCCGCTGGTTGATGGCCATCTTGACTCCCGCAAATTGAGGATCTCCACTCTTGAAGAAGGTTATTTTTTTGGCTGGGGGTACCTTGGTGACAGTGCTTGTCCGCGCCACGGAGGGAAGGGGCTGCTCATAGTTGTAGGAGCTGGTGGTTGACAGGGAGTCAGCAGGCACCTGAGTCATCCCTCTTGCCTAAAAGTGACTAGAAGAGAAGCAAAAACAGTTCGGTTTGTTTGGGTTATTCAGAATCAGGGCCTGACTAGCATGGTGGAAAAGTATGTTTTCCTCACAGCGGTTTTACCATCTATGCTTGACCAAGGGCTGATTGTACCAACATAGAGCTACAAACTCAATGTCTCAGGCAAATACGAGGAAACACAGCAGGAGGAGTAGCTGCAACTCTGCTCCTTACAGTTGAACCATCCTTACCCTGAAGATGCCGATGAGAATTCAGCGTTAGTCACCCTTGAGGCAGAAAAACCATGAGTCAGACCCCAAGCAAAACCCACAAAAGCTGATATTTGTTTATTGTTGTCCTTTTGAGTTTTGTGTCCTCCTTGCTTATATTTTTGAGGTTTTTCTCTGAGACTATCAGAGCCAGTGATTACTTTGGTTTTATTTTCACAAGAAGATTCTCATGTAACCCTTTAACCCTGTGAACTGGCTCACAACAAAAACCAAAACCAAACTGAATTTGTTAATGGAGGGATTGCACATTGTGGTTCACAACCACTCCTGAGTGTGCCAAGGGACAGAATAGCCTGGTTTCACACCAGCTGCTTGTGGTCATGCTATAGCGTGCTAAGGCACGATCTGGATGAATATCCTTGGCAGTTATGCCAATTATGGTAAGATATATCAGAAGACCTCAAATAGCACTACAAAAGTCAGTTCTACTAAACAGTGGGAAAATTTAAAATCAGCCTGGTAGGCACAGAGGTGAGGAGAACAATCTGCCCAATTTGTGTTGGAACAGCTGGTGTTCTTCACTTTTAAAACTAAACTGACTTTGGTGTTTAAGTCTGGAGGCTGAACACCACCATTTGGAACCCAACTCTTTTGCATGTCTTTGCTATGATGGAGACAAATGGTAAAGAGACTGGACTCCATTCTTTCCTGCCTGCCCTTATCAAATGCATTGGTCCTGGAATTCAATTACTGAAAAAGTCAGACCCCACATGGAATGACACAACTCTGCCAAAAAAGAAAACATTTTGGTAAGATACTAACACTATTTGCAACTGCTGAAATATTGGCTGTATCAAGTATGACAATTGATTATTTCATGAATGTGAAGAGCGATTCCACCGATCACTTTGAGTTAATGACTCAAAGTAAAATAGAGACCTAAAATGGCATATAGAGTTGTCATCTTGTGATCAGAAATTACCACTCCCACACAGGCAGCAAGCCATTTAAATTGTTAGCAAGGAATACAGTAGTTTGTAGAATGTGGTTCTGGCTACAAGCAACTACATCCAATTTACCTTCTAAATTATGTTCTCAGTTGATAGCAGTTTTCTATGGCAACTTCAAAAGTCTCTCACAAGAAAGAAATGTTTTACTGTTAACAAATGGGTTAGAGAACAATAAATGTATTTCTAATGATGTTTCCTTCAGTTGGCTCCTGGTTACATTTCTTGCAGCAGCTGAATAAAGTCTGAGTTTCAAGAAAATAGTCAGGCTACTCGCAAATTATTCTTTGGAGAACCAGTTTGGTGAGCACTGTAATTAATGGGAATTTTGTCACTGATTGTGGAGGTGCAGCATTCAAAAAGCTGTAAATACTGATTTTCTCCACATTTTAGAACTATTATTTTCTTACTATGCTACTCTCAAGTGAAATATTTGTGCAGTTCGTACTGCAGAAAATTCACTCCTGCAATAAATGGAAGTTTAACCTCGCCTAGGTGAGAAAAGACATTAGACACCATTTGAAAGATTATTATTTTGACAAATCTTTGCTTTTTTATATCCATGCACACTGATAAAGGTTTCAGTATGATTTATTCTTTCCATGTACATATTTCACCAAGCAATTATTCACTTATTTATTTCCCAGCTAAAGGTCAATCCATCACTCTATCTTCCAGAGAAAAAAAAATAAAATTCATTTCTCACTTTCAACAGCTCCCACAAAGGTGGCTCTAACTTTTTCTCCGTGAGTCCCACATCAGAGATTTCAGACACAGGTAGCGTAATTTTCAAACAAACCCATTATCCAAATTGTAGTCCCTGGACCAACAGTGGTCTACAATATGCTGGCTGCACTCCCAGAAATTTAACTGCTTCTCAAGGATTTATTCTACTCTTTTTTCACACTATTAAATCACACGGAAAGAAACGTAAAAAATGTATATATGAAACAAATCATAATATACTTTTTCTGAATGCTAATTTTCTTTGGGAATGATTTCACAAGACCATTAAGGGATCACCAACGTAAAGAAATACTGTCCTTTAAGTTTTGGGTGATAGAGTGGGTTACCCACCCAAGCCTAGTTGCTCTGCCAGATCTGCTCTTCTGAAGCAGGATATAACGTGAAGAAAGAGCCTGCCACAAAAATCTTGTGTGAAATAAGAATAGGTCCCAAAGACAGAAGCTCTATATTGTCCATTTGAAGTTTCAGAATAAGAAAGGGATTCTACTGTATATCTACTAAGACAACAAAAATGGTCATCTTGCCCTAATATATCGTTTTATAGATACAGAAGAGAGGAGTCTCAATGCGTTTTTTTGTACTTACGTTGAAATCCTTCATGCCTCTTGCTCTAGATTACTTTTCCTTGTAGAATATCCAAGGGGTTAAAGATAAATCAACAAAATAATTAACCAAAAAACAAAAACCAACACAGCCAACCAACCACTCCCAGGATCTAATGGACTGGATAATGAAGGGAAAAACATTAACAGGTTACATGCTGTCAATCAAACTGTCCTCAAAATGACTGACCACAGCTTGGAGGGTTAATCAGGACTGTGTTGCTAAGGATAGAAAGAAAAGCTACCTAAGCTGCTGGAGAAGGCTCTCAAATCCACTGGGGCTTTAGGCACAGTTCACCCAATCCTTCTCTTGCTTGCACCCATGTAACTCAGGTATAAATCTGACTCAGTGACACTCCTCTCCAGTCATACCAGTACAAGTGAGAACACAGTCAAGGCCAAAGACGTAATATTTCTCTCTTGCATAAAGGCTGCAGAGATCTGGATGACTTTCTTGAGCCCCTACACTTATCAATAATACTTTGGAATCAGATTTATCTTTTGCGTAACTCCAGGGAAATCAACAGAGCTGGAGTAAAGATGACGGTAGCTCTTAAGGATTTGTGCATATGCTTGCTACCTCTCAGCTGGTTTATAGCCACTTACTGAGGACACAGATAACTGAGATTCATAACAATTTTTCAGTGAAATATTATCTTAACAAGAAAGTCTGGTGAGTCCTAACCCAAGTATTTTCAATTTTTTGGTAGGTGTCAAAGTCAGAGTCTCAGATCAATGCTCAACAGCTGGATCACTGAGGTTTGGGCATGAAATAGGGACAGACAAGCAACCTGGCAATGATAAATAACAGAAAATTACTTGTTCTTTCATAATTCAGCTAGAAAAGCCTTCCTGATTTCTCCCACACTTCCTTTTTACAAGTAAAACATATACAACAACAACAAAAATCAGTCTGTTGGATTCAGGTACGATATCAGAGGGAAACTTCACTTTTGCATGGGCTGGAATACCGGTCTTCTACCAATATTTATTTATTAATTGAGATTCCACTAGGAATTTAGCACTTTTGCTCCAATATCACTTACAGCACTAAGCACTTTCTTTTGTAGGAAGCAATTACTTTCGTAGCGATGAGAATCATAAATGTTTTTCATTGGAAGGGTAGGGATTTGGAGATACTGCAAGAGTAGGTTCAGCAAGTTTTACATCTCTTATACTTAACATGAATCTTCCAAATCTAAGATTAATGTCTGAGCAGTTACACAGTCCTCGTTACACAGCACTGCATTTCCACCTGTGGACAGCATGCCTTTCAGGGTCCTGAGATTACTCCTGTGGGATCCTTGGCCCAGAAGGGCAAGACCATCTCTCTGTAGGCTTGCATCTATGATAAGAGGTTAGCAGCTCTACTGGGAAACTTGTAGGAGTCCATCCATGGGAAAGACTGAGCCACTCCTGGAAGCTATTCTACTCCATCAGGACTGTGTCAGGTCCCCATCTTTCAATTTTCCACCACAGTTCAAAAACATCTCAAAAGACTAAACCATAGTAAACAAGTAAATCATATACTTCTAAAGCCTATCAAACCTCTGCAATCCTACTTCCCACAGAGGAAGCTGGACCATGTGGTTAGGTATCCATAATGGGAATCCTTAGCCAAAATCACCTGGGACCCTCAATACATCTGCAGTACTTGTCTTCACATCAGCCTTCACCTTTTGTCCTTCACACCAGGCTTGTTATCACTGAGGGGTTTTTTTCAGCCTTCTTTCTGCTGGGGACATAGAAGGAGGAGACGAATCCAGGTGCCACTCTGGAAAGTGTCTGAGCTGAGGCAGGAGAGCTGTCAGCGAGCTTGACTCTATGAATTGAGCTCCAAGTCCATAACCACTATTTGAGAGATGTGAGGGCCTTTACATGAAGCATCCACTCTTGACTTAAATACTTTGAATTATTGAGAATCTACTCTGTCCAGCAGCAACAGTTCCAACAGTTGATCGCGCTTGGTGCTAAACTACTTATCCTTTTCTCTAGCCTTAAAAAGTTTAGTATCAATTTTTGTTTGGCTTTTGTTGATAAATTAGCGTGCAGACTTCTACTGGAAATTTCCCTTCCCCCGCAAATAACTATAGCTTCCATTTTTACAAAGTCATTTTTTCCAGACGGAAGGAAAAATTACAAGTCATCATTAACATTTGGAACGGAGCTGGCTGAAAAATCCAGGTGTGCATTCTAGTGAAATCATGAAGCTTATTTCATTTTAAATTTTTTCTCAGAAAAAGTGGGAGATTCTGGTAAGAAAAATGAATCACTGTTTTGTAGCTTTTAGCCATGTTTCTCTAAAAGGGTTCTTTTCAATTTGCTTTGTGCCTCTTTTTGAGAAAGAAAATAAAATATTTAATTGTTAAAGTGATCTTTTTAACAGGGAATATCGATGGTCTGATCAAGCCAAAACGTTGTATGGAAAATGACGAAAGTTGAGGTATTCGATTCATGAAACAGCATTGAATTGGAAGGCAGCGTATCCATTTGCCTGTCATTATATAAGAATTCCCTGTGAATAAACCAGGCAGATTTAAAAATTTTAAGTAACAAATACATTAAGGGAAAATTATACAAATTAAAAAGGATGTATTAAAAAGGATTGTCAAACTCTGTGTAAGACAGGAAGTTTTTTGCTGCCTGGAAAAGAGGTTTCTAATAATTGACATTGTCATTTTGCTCCATGGCTGAAGAGCTTAAAACACAGCTCTCTTCTTCACCCTGGTTCCTGTTAGAGCTGCTGTTAAGTACAAGCAAACCCACCTCTCGGTAGCAACATTTCATTAGTGATTGCAACCACTGCAACCAGCCCTCGAGCCTCGAACCAGTAAGCTAGAAGGTCCATTGGAAATGCAAGCCTCCATCTTCCATGCTAAAAACAACCTGGATGTCATGGCACCTACAGCATTAAGCTTGTTCAGCTTAGAGAAGAGACTTGGAGGTATTCATATAATTGTCAATAACTACCTAGAACATAGGATGGTTTGGGTTGGAAGGGATCTTAAAGATTAGCTAGTTCCAACACAGTTTTGGAGGGTCAGAAATACATACTAAGTGCTAAGATGTGGCAGATACAAGTGGCAGCATGCAAGATGCCATTTACGTATTCAAGAAAAATTCTTAATGATGGTGATCAAAGACTGAGACCCAAGAGGTGGAGGAACAGTCAGCCCTGGAGTAACTCAAAACTCAGCCGAGCAACCTTATCTATTTGGATCTTGCTGCGAGCATGTGGCTGGACCAGAGAACATCCCAAAATTCCCTTCCAACTTAGTTTCTTCTGTGATTCAGCAAAGCTGAGGCAGCTTCTCAAAAGGTGGCCTGCACTCTGCCTGACCCAGGCACATGCATTAATGAAGATCCTGTTAAGTGCCAGCTGAATATGATACCTCCTTTGCAGCAATCTGAACTGCAGAACACATTCTCAGAGATGTTTTCTGTCATTTGATAGAATATTCCACCTCTAATTTCATATCATTAGCTCTTCTCTTTTGTGATTACTGGATATATTTCTAAGAAAATTAAATATTCCTTTATAAATGTAAGCCAGACCCTAGCAGATAAGTTATTCTGTTGATGTTTTGGAGGCCTTTGGGGAGTTGGTTTTTTTTAAAGAACATATTGCTTTTTCTTTGTTTGGGTCCATATCTGTTTGAAACAAGACAGTCTTCAAAGCACAGCAGTCCAAATTATATTTCCAGCTACTGCCTTCAATGCAAAGGATTACATTGCACTTAACCCAGGTAATCAAGAAGCCCAGCTTTCTGGAGGATAAGAATTAGTCTCAGGGATCAGGTTCACCTACAGCAAATCTCCCTCCTATTCTAGATGCATTATCCAATCAGTTTTTCAGCCATCAATAACAGGTGCAAAGAAAGAAACCCCTCTGAAATTGCTAAGAAAAAGGGTTTTTTCAATATTCTTTACTTTTAAAAGCATTTATTCTATAGACAATTACTCTATTGTTGGCATATCAATCTTCACAAACTTACATTATGGACTTGAATGCCTTCAACATGAGGCAAAATACAGCTGAGAAACATTATTTCTTTGCCAAGAGTCACCCTCATCATGCAAATAGCAGATGTATTTATAAATCGAAGACCAAAGCTCATGGTATCAGTAGCAGTTCAGAAAACAGGGATTGAGACATAAAGACCTGGTTAGAGCATCGGGAGAGACCTCAGACCAGACAGGTCTTATCAACGCTGGGTCCTCAGCAGCCTACTGAGACTTTGTTCAGACTCTGGAGTTATGGGATTTGCTCTCTGCTTAGGAGGAAACATAAGGATAGTTGTACTTGAGGAAAACATAATAAGAAACAGGACAATGGATGACACACAGAACATCCATTATGTTCCCTTGCTGAGCAGAAAGAGACAGGGACATGGTGGTACCCATTCAAAAGCCTCTTCAAAAGTTATTTCAAAACATATTAAACTACGTATCTCTACATTTCAATAGGAATATGCTTTCTCTCACACTTTTTCAGTATGTTTATTACTAAATCTGTAGACAGTTTTTATTCACCCAACAACATGTCCTCCAAAACCCTTTGAAATAATTTTCCAAGCCAAATTAGACACTGTATAGGATTTGATAAGCAGTAGAAGCAGTCAAGTTTTTCTGGCATAGCGTATTTATTAGGCCTTTTCTCTACAATCCCTGTGCCACACAACTATGCAGTTATTTCTGCCTTAACATTTGTTCCATTATATTAGAAGACACAATGTCTCACCTGGAGTAACTCTCTCCTTTTGGATTTGAGTAGTAGGGAATAAAATAAATATAAAAAAAAATAAATAAAATCAGGGATATTATCCCAGCCCTTTCTCCTGTATTCATCCCAGTGAGCATCAGCTGCCTTCGGGAAGTGGTACAGTTGGTTTCTCATTTCAACCCCCGATGTCCAATGAGATCAGCAAAGCTGACTTGTGTGATTTCTTTTGTTTTCTTCCCAAAGATTCCTCCACTTGTTCTTTATCAATTATATTTTTTTATAGTGACTTCCTTCCTCACTTTAAATTCTGTCCAAGCTGCTCTCCTATAGTGTTCTTCTTTCGGAGAGATTTTTTTTTTTTTTAAAAGGTGTTTAATAACTCAGCCAGTTTTGAATCATTGTCCTCCTTTTTCATTTATTAATGATCCTGCTTTTTCCGCTATTTTTGCTCTACCTCCAAGGTTTACATCTTTCTGAATTTTACTTATTCTTGATTTTAATTCATGTCAGCAGAACTTTGACCTCTCATCAAGGGTAACATTGCTAATACTGGTACCCTGGCCAAAGTCTAAATTTGGCAATTTCTGTGATTTCTGCTCGCCTGGACTTTTAACACAATAAATTGTTCTTTCTTTTCCCCATCTGTTGAACCTCTGTGCCAGTTTCTCAGATGGGATGAGACAGCAGGACTCACTGGAACTCACAAGATCTCTTGGGATTAGCACTTGCCGAACACCTGCTCCTTTCTGGGCACTGAGCAGGAACAGAAGGGACAATGAACTCCCTCCACCAGCAAGCTACGTGACAATGGTGGGTATTTCCTACGTGCCCTCTCCTTCCCAGATGTGTTGGGACCATTCTGGAAGAACAAAGTGTTGTAGTGGGGTAGTGAGACCAGGTGGCTCCACAACCGCTTAACCCCAAACGGAGTCAGAGAGTCATGTGCAACAAAGGATCAGGGACAAGGATCAACCAGTGCCTGGTCACCACTGGGATAAATTAATCCCATGTCGGGAAGGATACTTTGGGATGGATGTGGATATATGTAATGATATCAAATCAAACCTGAACTGGATGTCTCCGTGAATTCTGTCTTAACACTGTTGTTTCTCTCCACTCTCTGGAAAAGAAGCTCAAGGTGATGAATGCAGAGAGTGACAAGGACATTTCATCAAATTCATATCATTCTTTGTGTTCTGTCTCTGACTAACATAGAAGGGGGAGGAAGGGGTTTCTTTTTTAACATTTTTTTTTTAATTGGATGGAAAAGAATAATCTGAAACAAATATCTGAAATACTGAGGATATGAAAGGGGGGGGGAAAATAAATATGAAAAAAAAAGGACAACATTTTCTCCCTGAACCTTCAAATAACCTTTCTTTGATATTTTTTGAGAAATGAGGGGGTTAAAAATCTATTTTAAGTTAAAGCAAAGCAAAATTTTTCATTTAATTCTCCTTTTACTTTTTCAAGGCAGCTGAAAGAGGGTTTTTTAAAAAAAAACACAAGAAAGAAGATTAGAAATTTTATACTGCAAACTTCAAAACCAGAATGGCTTGTGTCTTTTAAAGGAGTCTATGTTTGCACTTGACACTAAGAAGAAAAAACAGCTAAAAAAGCTACCTCCTGCCCATCCTCTACTGGACCTGCAGGTGAGACCCCATCTGCTTTTTGAGAAACTGGCCATGTCCTGCTGTTTTCCCTCCACGTGTTCTCCAAATGCCCTGATATTTCTTCCTCATCCTCATTCTCCCTCCACTTGACATCGTGCTCCCTGTGATGTCAGCTGGCGATATCATGCTCCACGTTGATGGTAGCAGGTGTAACTCTCCGCTGCTGGGTCTCTCCTACTCTTCCCCCGAGCTCTTTCCCAGATGTGGGGCTGCCAACCCTTTTATCGCGGTTAGAAGAACACCTCCTTATCTTTCACCACAAAATCTTCCCTCCTCGCTGCAAATAACCCGCACTCGTATGACACTCAAACTCACAATCTCCGTGTCATTTCAACACCTACATCTCCTTCACACCAAGCACTCGCATCTGGATTCTTGCCAAATCCTGCAGATTCTTGACTGTAATCTCTCAAAAATCTCCTGCCCTCCCTTCCTGATAAAACACCTGTCTGTTTCTGAGTCAGCTTATCTTGAGCTTTATAAACTTTACCAGCTTTCACAATATTATGCAAGGTCTACTCAAAATCCTGCCTATGAGATTCTCTGCCTCTGCAATCCTGTGGTTTCCTTCTATTTTTTCCTTGTTTTTACATTTGGCCTTACCACCCTCACCAGTTCTGAAAGTCTTCGCTTTCTCCTTTCTCACTCCTGCCTCTCCTGAAGATTTCCAGGGTTGGCCAATTCAATTCACACCTTGCAATCCATGGAGCAGGAAGTGTTCAGATACTACAGTAATATGTTGACAGGGGAAAGTGTAAGGAGAGATGTAGCCCTCCTTGCTCCTGTTAACCCCCCTTCCCTGGCCTCACACCCATCCTAAAAACACAGATCTTCTAAAACACATCGGAGTTAATGCAAAGCTTATACAATGCCATGGTCATCACTCAGCTCTTAATCACCACCATTTCCCACCCTACATCTGATCGTGACCTGGATTCAGACGTGTCCCATTTGTCCTGTCTCTCACTCAAAGGCAGATACGATAAGAAATTGTGAGATTATTTATTAAGAGGCTTTGCGTGCCTTGAAGGAAGCTTAAAGTGATAGCGTGTTGAAGCGGGTACGAGAATCCCCAAGAAAAGAAAAAAAAAAAACAGGAATAGGTCTGGAAAAGTACTGCCAAACCTATGTGGGATTATTTGTGCTAATTTTTTCCATGAATTGGCCAAGTGCCACGTTTTTCTGGCTTCAAGTGTTCACTTTGCCTGAACTTTAATGGCAAGGGCATCTGCCAAGTGTGCTTATGGGCTTGCTGAGGTGTTCATGGAGGGCAAGTCAGAACTACCTCCCTGCAAGACCTCATGGCCAGATCTCGGTGACACAAGATTGGCTTGTGCAGTCAAGAAACAAGGATGACACCAGGTGACTAAGCCTGGTCAACTAATGCAGAAAGAATGCAAATATTAAGAAACCAAGCCACTGAGAAAAAGAAACCTGTGAACAGTTTGTGTGGGATAATTCCAAGTAAACTTTGATGCAACAGTGAACGTTCCCTCAACTAAGATCAAAAAAAATTCCACCAAACTTGCAATTTATTGAGCCAACTGTAGTGGTCATCTGTTATGTCTTGTGTTCAGGATATATCTCGTTGTTACACAGGTGCAACGTTAGTACCAAAACTTACTAGGAAGAAACATATTTACAGTAACTCTAGATCTAGTACTCTAAATTTATAACTCTGGAGGTTATTTTTATTACCCGGTAGAGCCTTTCTTGCTTTCTGGGCTCTGAAAGGCACGCTCTGCTCCTATCCCTCCCAGCGCTACCCAGTGCAACCCAGTGCAGCAGTTGGAGGTTAAATGGCACTTGTACATAGCATAGCCTCACAGAATGGTTTGGGTGGGAAAGGACCTTAAAGATCATCAAGAAGGACCTTAAAAATCACCAAGTTCCAACTCCCTGCCATGGGCAGGGACACCTTCCAAGAGACCAGGCTGCTCAAGCCTCATCCAGCCTGGGGATCATGTCTCCATAAGGCAGCAAAAAATCAATTTCTCACTCTCATAGCTTCACTGACTGTGCTGGACTCACAAAGCCTAAAACCACCTTTGTTTAAAGAGCTGAACTGGCACAACGTGACTCTGGGGCGCACATCAGATCTGTTCAGTAAGCAGATATCGTTTCTACAGACTTATTGCTCTTTCGGATTCCAGCAGTGCTCCCAGGCTGCTGCCGAGATGTCTGACGCTAGAAGCACGTGTTAGGACAACCACACCACCAGCCAGCACGGGCCCAGGCTTGCCGTTGGGAGTAGACATGCCCACGACCAAGCTGCAGTTAGACTTGCATGCACAAAGAGGTCACCTCCACTCTCCAGATGTCATAATATGAGTCGACATCTCTTTAGTGGGCAGAATCAAGTTGGTCCTGCATGTGCTATCACCATATATCCAAGCATATTGCTGATGCTGAGACCCTTCTAAAACTCAGTGCATAGCACAGAAGGTGGGTAGAAAGCAGGCAGCTTGGGAAGCTTTCTCTCCATCTCAGAGTCGTATGTACACAAGCCTAAGCCATAGTCATGGCTCCCAGAGCATCAAACAGAAGAAGCAGAGAAAGTCTAAAAGGGAAACTGAGGCACTGACAGATCAAGTGACTTGCCCAGGACCATTTTCATGGCCATTGGGCCAGCACTGGGAATGCCACCTTTGCCTCTTTGGTTCCCACACAGTGGTTTACATAGCCTTATTGAAGCCAAGAGAAAGGAATAAAACCAATTTCTGACAGAAGTACAATGTTTCTGCGTGTGCTCTGGAACAAGAAGCATTTGCATTGCCATCTCAAAGGCTTAGCAGGAGATATGAGCTACTAAATACGTGCAGAACTCTTCTCACATAATCCAGAGCACCAACAGCAGTGGATATGCCTAAGAAAGCAAGGCAACAGACAGCTTTAATGTCCTGCGGGAGGAGGAAGACTCAGGATAACATCAGACAGCCACAAGCCTGCAGGATGCCGACAATTTCGAGAGGTTTTGGAGAAAAGCAACAGAATGATTGAGGGGTTGGTTGGACTGGAGGGGAAGAGAAAAAAACCACAATCCTGAAAGCACTAAGTATATGTTGCTTGGCCAACTAATGCTCAAGGGAAAATAAAAGAGCTGGCAGGCAGGAGGGAACCAAGAGCCAAGGAAGAAGTAGGATCCCCATTGTTAAGAGCTCTTAGTCCTTGTAAATGAACAATGAAGAACGACTGCGTGCTGCAAGCCAGGAGATAAGTTAGGTTGAGGGGAAGCTGATGAGTGTAGGCACTACACACATAGATGAAAATCAAGTCCTTTCTGAAACAACATTTTTGGCACTAGCTGCACCTGGGTCTTGAATTTTCTCCTGTATTTTTCCTTCTCTACGTGGTTGAAATGCTAAGGTGCTAATTCTTCCCAGGAGTGCAGAGAAACCGCTTAATGTAGAGCAAGATGGTATAAATAGATGTGATGGGATAAAACTGAGAAAAGGGCAAGTGAGGTCATTCAGATTGGAATAATCTTCAAATGAAGTGGTGGAAGCTGCTTCTCACAGGTTATTTAAAATTAGATGGGATGGGGGGAAAAGGTTGGGTTTTTTTTTTGTTTTGTTTTAAAGAGGAATAGACTTTAGGGGGAAAAACCCAACATTGCACTGTGAAAGGAAGAGATGAAGAGAACAATTATTTCTCTCCCTAAACTGATTTTTTTTTAATATATTAAAACCACCTATGCTGTATAAGCAACATTTTATAATTGAACATGCAGTTTGTCCCTCTTTTACATTAATGGACATAGACTGATAAGAACACTTGATAATGAAACTCACCTATTGGGCAATTGTTCACGCGTCTCCACGACACAGTAAGACAGCCATGATTTTAAGAAAATAAATTAGTGAGATGAGGGGAAAAAAATCCCATTAAAGCTCCAAAGGAGAGAAAAGGGGGATCCAGTGAAGCTGGGGGTAGGGGAGACCAGGGATGGAGACGAGGGCAGTGTGGGGGGTGGGAACCTGAAAAAAAAAAATGCCCAAAACCCAGCAAGAGATGGACACAATATCTTGTGCCCTCAGATGCTGTAAGGTGCAATTTGGGTGACCGGGAGATAAGTATGAATCAATCACCACCACAACAATTCTTAGTGATTATAGACAGACCAAGAACCTACTGTAGTTTCAGATGTTCAAAAGCAAATACAAATCTTGGTCCCCGTCCTACAAGAATAGTCACAGAGAACTATGGCCACCAGGCAGTATTGATAGAATCACAGAGTAGTATGGGTTGGAAGAGACCTTTAAAGGGCTTCTAGTCCACCCTCTCTGACACGAGCAGGGACATCTTCAACTAGATCAGGTTGCTCAGAGCCCTGTCCAACCAGACCTGGAATGTTTCCAGGGATGGGACATCAACCACCTCTCTGGGCAACCTGGGCCAGGGATTCACCAACTTCACCATAAAAAAATGTCTTCCTTACATCTAGTCCAAATGTTCCCTCTTTTGGTTTAAAGCTATTACTCCTTGTCATATCACAAAAGGCTCTACTAAAAAGTTTGTCCCCATCTCTCCTGTAGGCCCCCATTAATTACTGGTAGACCACAGTAAGGTCTCCCAGAAGCCTACTCTTCTCTAGGCTGAACTCCCCAACTCTCTCAGCCTGTCCTCACAGCAGAGGGGCTCCAGCCCTCCCAACATCTCCATGGCTTTCTCTGGTCCCACTTCAACAGGTCCATGTCCTTCTGATGTTGGTGGCCCCAGAGCTGGAGGCAACACTGGGAGGAAGTCTCCCCAGAGCAGAGGGGCAGATTTCTCCCCTCCCCCTTCTGGCGTTGCAACCCAGGATATTATTCTTCCATAACAACCAGATGAAACCAGGTGGGCTTTGAGAAAGAGGCAACTGAGTATTGCCAGGGTTCTCTCCTCAGAGGGCTCAATATACTGATGACCCGTGGCCTCCTGGTAAATTTATATCAATACTCTTCTTCCCTTCTGTGTTAATTCAGCCCTTAAAGATACGTGGTCCTGACATTACGAGTTTTCTAACGCCATGTATGAAAACTGGAAATGAAAGGCTACTGCCATGGGATGAAATTCAGTGCCCTGTACTATTCAAGGGTCAAATTTGATGATCTAAATGACCCTCATGTCATCAACTACAGGAACCTCTCTTCAGTCCAAGAAATGAATTAATTTTTTAAATAGTAATTCACTGGAAAGCTGTCAAGGGTTAATGACCTGAGGCTTGTATTAGCCAAAAATATACACACCCTCCCCTCCTCTAGCTTGTACTTAGAGAGACTGAAGGGTTGCCAACAAAAGAAGAAAGGAGAAAGAAAAATAGAAATGCCTTGTGGGCTATTCAGATCTTACAGAGAAAAATCAGAGCATAAATTCTGGTCTAGACCCCAGATGGGATTGTGGCAAAAGTCACAATCTCCCTCATCAGGGACCAGTGCTGGAACAAGCTTGTGACCACTCTGGCTCTCTGCCTGGGCAGCATGGCTTAAAAGAGACAGGAGTCCCCTTACTGTGCACAGGAGCCCACATCTTCTTATGGGCTTGATCCGCTCAATCTCCTGCTGCCCTGGAATAGCAGCTGAGACTTTACGTGGCCACAGAGAGTTACATCAGGAAAACTGGAATTCAGCTCTGGTCAGAAAGGAGATCCATTTGCTTGGGAAATGCCTCAGTGAGGATGGACCAAGAGCCCACTTCAAAGCCTCCCAGGAAAACAAAAAAACAATCTTTGGAAATTTTCCAGGGATAACATCAGCATTGCTCAACAGAGCAAAATACAGCCACCAAAACCTCCTTGATCGCATCATTATGTGTTTTATTTATCATGGACATCTCTCACGTGAAGATCAACCACATCTTACTTTCCTAGTAAGAATCATAGATCATTTATGATGGAAAAGATCCTTATGACCCTTAGAATCATCAAGTCCAACTGTTAACCCAGCACTATCATGTTACCAGTAAACCACATCACTCAGCACCACATCTACATGTCTTCTAAATACCTCCAGGGATGGTGACTCCACCGCTTCCCTGGGCAGCCTATTCCAATGCTTGATAACCCTTTCAGTGAAGAAATTTTCCCTAATAGCCATCCTAAACCTCTCCTGGTGTAACTTGAGGCCATTTCCTCTTGTCCTATCACCTATTCCTTGGGAGAAGAGACCTACCCCCTCCCGGCTACATCCTCCTTTCAGGGAACTGTAGAGAGGGAGAAGGTCTCCCCTCAGCCTCTTTTTCTCCAGGCTGAAGAGCCTCAACCACCCCTCACCAACTCCATTACTCTTCAAAGATGTAAGGTCTAACAAAGATGTAAGAAAAAAGGACAACAGAGCTACTAAAAAGAAGCAATCCCTACTAACATCAGACCTTCTGCTGCTGCCAGCTCTCCATCACTCCAGCATCTCCTTTATTGCTCCTTTTCCCTGTATTGACTCACAAGCACAAAGAGGAACAGAGAAAGGCAGATTCAACTCACCCCAGTGAAGGTAATCCAGGTACATAGCTTTGCTCAGGTCAATAATCCATCCCAGGTTAGTCCTCCCTCGAGCGCTCACAGTAGAGATCAAGAGCCAGGCAGAGAAATCCTCCAAGTTTGCGTTTCTCAGCCCTACAAATGAAAGATGGAGCACTTCTGCTCCCTTGCTGCCTACACAGGGGGCCAGGCCCCCATCTCTCTTCCATAAAGCTTTACATCTCCTCCCTTCTTGCAGCTTTTCCCACTGTGTTGTGTTCCTGTGCTCAACCACCTCTCCAGATAAAGAAACAAACGAGCTCTTCTACCCAGGGTAGCCCCTTGGAAGGGGATTAAGATGAGCAGAAAGGAGCTTACAGCTGGGCACCATCTGCAGTGACGATAATTAACTAATGAGGTTTTAAAGATGGTTTTTTCTTGCTCCTCACACAGGTCTGATGACTGAGAAATTTGCATCACTGTATACATCATGGTCTCTGCTGATTGACAAGCCTGACCGGGTGTCTCTTTCTCCTCTGTACACATGTGTTTGAATCACGAGCTTGAACACAGGGAAAAAGCTGGTTGCTGGTGGCAAAGACTTTCTTACCTTTTCTTATCACAAAACCCATGTTTTAAGTCTCCAGCCTGTGATATGCAGTAAATAAATCAGATTAAATGATTGTAAAGGTCTCTCCCAGCCTGAAAAACCTCTTGAATGGCAAAACCCCCTCCTCAGAATCCAGGATAAAATTTCATATATTCCATCAGAAAATTTTAAATGTCACTGATAAATGATAAATAATGACAAAAATCAGAACTCCGGAGAGGGGAAGGGAAGTATTACTCCTAATTCACCACTGGAAAAGGAAGAATCTTCAAATTCTGGTAGTTTTTCCACAGTCAGGCCAGGTGCAGACCCCAGATGGCCTGATGCCTATCTCAATATCTTCACTTGAGACCATGCTTCCTTGCCAAAAGACTCTTATACTTTTCTTAAATAAAAACCTCGCCTGGTCTGCAAAGCCAGTCCCTGTTAATGAACGCTCACCCAAAAACTTCCCAGCTTATGCTGAGGCTCCATTCCTGCTTCCTCCTCTGACCTTCCCTTGGGTTGGACCAAGAGCATGCAGAGAAGATGGTGGCATGGCTGAGTGTCACCCCAACCTTGTACCGGGACACAGCACGGGTAGAAACTACCTGACCGAGTTTAGGTGTCTAGTCTGTAGACCCTGAGTTAGCAGGCTACGCTCCCTGTTCAGCGTGCTCCTCGGGGCACAATTCCTCACACGCTACAGCTGATGTCAAAACCAGGTCAGATGATTCACCCACGAGAGTGCCTCATTCTCTCGAGGGAATAAACGAAGTCTGAGATGTTAGCTGAGATACCAATCTCTACCTCAGAGACACCTGGAGTCACATGAGATGGATGCCCACTCTCAGCCGGCCCAATCATACCCTGCACGTGAGGATAAACACTTTTCAAAAACTTTCTATATCCTGGGTTGAAAGCAATTAGCCAGCTTCCGAGTTGAACAGCCACCAGCCAATACTTGCTGCTATTTTTGGTGGCGATCGACAAGCCTTCTGTTACATTTTATCAACAGAAACTCTAGTGATGCCCATCTTTTTCTCCTGGGTTCCAGGGGAAAACAGACACCTCTGAGCCCTCTGCTTTAAAGTGAGCTGAACCATTTTCCAGGCTCTGTTGATGATGTCTCATCTAGGAGAAATATTATATGTAAAACACATACAGTATAGGCATAAAGAGCTCAATATCTTCATCTATATAATGAATCCCATCCTTGGTCCTTGTGAGCTATGGCCAAAAATAAGTTGTTCCAGCAGTTACTACCTACTTTCAGGTGCTTCTGTTTCTTACACATGAAGGGAGACAGGGAGAGACCTCAGGCAGCTCTGAATTACCCTTGCAAGTGACTATTGCCCCACTGCTCATGGAACTGTAGAATGGTTTGGGTTGGAAGGGACCTCAAA
Organism: Thinocorus orbignyianus; assembly: GCA_013400375.1. Taxonomy (NCBI): domain Eukaryota; kingdom Metazoa; phylum Chordata; class Aves; order Ciconiiformes; family Thinocoridae; genus Thinocorus; species Thinocorus orbignyianus. The sequence continues at coordinate 297,988 of VXBW01007692.1, forward strand.
GACCATCTAGTTCCAATTCCCAGAGGCTCCGTCAGTCTCTGGTGACAGACCAGAAGCTGTTCGCAGTGTATTACTCAATGGACGTAACTAGAACAGAGTCTAGTTCTATATGATTTGCCCCAAAAAATACTCCAAAAGAAAAGACGCAACAATAGTGGTGTAAACAAGATTTTTCCTCATGTGTGTTGTTCTCCCACCTCCTTCCTCTCCCTGTCCCATCTGAAACTTAAAACCCATCTGCAGTGATCGCCAAACTGTAGCTGAAAACAAGTCTCACTCCAGGCATGTGTGAGGACTCCACATGTTGCTGTGGAGGCTGTCGCTTTGGGCAGGTGTCATGTTAAACCTCTCGAGGGATTGATTGCTGTTTATCATGGGAAGGAGGGGAATCTCTCCAGCTTTAGCCTGTGCAATGTCTTCCTAAGTTAAAGCTGCACATGATCAGCTTCACCTTATGCTGAAGTTGTTGGCTGGTTTGTTTTGTTTTGTGGTTTGGTGGGTTTTTTCCCAAAAGAAGATTACACAGAGAGTTGCCCAGAGTGGGACTTCCAGCACTTTTTTTCCTCTGAAATTAATAATTAATAGCTTATTATCATTAATTGCATTTTGGCAGGCCTCCTGCCTGATTTTACCTGTAAATCTCAAGGCATTAATGAGAATAGACTCACCCGCAGAGGTGGCTGAGGATTTTTTGATTAAGTGTTAAGGGAGAATTCAGCAGGGGGGGAAAGGCATTTTAGAAAATGTGTTAGTTTTGAGAAAACTCCTGCTGGGAACGTTTTTCAAATTCAGGGCTGAACCCAAGTCAGATCTACAGGGGAAAGAAAACACCCAGGGTGGATAACTATTAACACAGATTTCGAGCCTTTTTTATAAATTAGGAATCACGCTGTGCGTCCCAGTTCCGCACCACTGTGGCTGTCCTGACCCTTATCTCCTCTCAGAATAAAGAGTCCTATAAGGTCTTGAGCCCAAGACAAAACCGTGATGCTCACCTGCCTTGAGAGCCAGAGAAAGGTAGACAAACTCTCACATTAAACATGACACAGCAGCAGATCACACTACAAGCCCCAGGGTCCCCTTTTCCAACCCTCTCCTTCAATTCATAAAAAACCCCTTTCCTCACAATGAGAAATCAGGCTGTTCGGCAGAAGGCAGGAGAAATTCGCTGACAGGGAGAACCTAAGCTCTTTGACTTCCCATAAGCCCCTCCTTACATTTGGATATTATTAGCACCTGTTTCTAATCCATTATTTAGAGGTTTTACACTTAACAGCTGAAATTGCCCAGGGTGTTAGGTCTCACTCAGAAAAACTGAGTACAGTACAATCCGGGTTACTTTGGGCAAGTCACTTACTCCCTGTTCACAAAGGAATATAAGCCAGCACCTTGTTTCCAGGAGGTGTTCAGCTTCCTCCTACGTTGTCCTTTGCTGAACAGGACCTCATTTTCTCTATATAGCATTTTACATATGGTAAAAGGATCTCCATCCTGGCCTTTCAGAGGTGTTCATCAAGAGGACCACGAAGATGATCAGAGGGATGGAGCATCTCTCCTACGAGGACAGGCTGGGAGAGCTGGGGCTGTTCAGCCTGGAGAAGAGAAGGCTCCAGGGAGACCCTTAGAGCAGCCTTCCGGGATCTGAAGGAAGATACAGGAGAGCTGGAGAGAGACTCTTTCTCAGGAAGTGTAGTGATAGGACAAGGGGGAACAGCTTTAAACTAGGAGAGGGGAGATTTAGATTGTATATTAGGAAGAAATTCTTTACTGTGATGGAACAGGTTGCCCAGAGAAGCTGTGGCTGCCCCATCCCTGGAGGGGTTCAAGACCAGGCTGGATGGGATTTTGAACAACCTGGTGTGGTGGGAGGTGTCCCTGCCCATGGCAGGGGAGATGGAACTTGATGATCTTTAAGGTCCCTTCCAACTCTAACCATTCTATGATTCTAAGAGGCAATTGTGCTGCCCAGCCTGCAGAGCAGGTGCACAGACCTCCCTGATTGTCTCAGTTATCATTTACTGCTCTCTACCAAAATAATTCCCAGAGCTAATGATGCTCATGGCAGTCCTCACGTATATGGTGGTATGTTAATATTGTATAATTTTAGGAAGACTATACTTAAGGACTTTGCTCAGATGATCCCAACTGTGGATCTTCTAGGAACTTCTAGGACTATGATATGAAGCCTAGGTGTTACCAAGACTATATGAGAACACCCGGAGAGTCTAGAACCTTTGGAAATACAGTTGCAGGCAGACTTCTGTCCCAGCTACAGCACATCCCCCTTTCCCATTGACATTAAATGTATTTCTTTGAATCTCCTCTTCTTCCTCACCAAACACGCATCCTATGGTAACACTACAGGGTCATGTGAGAAAGCTTTTGGTTCTTTCTTGTATTTTACCAAAATAGAAACACCTGAGAACAAACAAACGAGGAAGCTCAGCTCTGTCCCAAAATGCAGGTGCGAAAATTAGGGAAATTATCATGGTTGTCATAAGTGAAAATAAAAGTTACTTGGTTGCCCTCTGCTCACTTTCACAAAACAGCTCTGGATCCATGTTGCTGGGGTGAGAGAAGAATTTAGTCCTCAGCATCTGAAGAGATTGTCGTTTTCTTAATTCAGGCCAGAGACAGCAGGAATTAAACTGATAAAAAGGCACAAGGAAGGTACAAGGAAGCACCTTTCCGAACCCAGCTAGCTGGCTTTTTGGACCCAGGCCACAGGCAGTGGCCATGCTGTCTTCTGCTGCCCAACAGCACCAAAAAGTCTAGACCCACCATGGCTGATAGCGGGGAGGCCAAAACCACAGGTGTCAAAATGCTGATCACTTTGGAGGCATTTGCCTGGCAAGATGGGGAGGTTACCCTGCTTTGGTCTGTTACAGAGATAAGAGGATGCTTGAGCATCTCCCCAAACTGCACCTTCAGCCTGGGCCCCCTCTCTAAGAGCAACCTCAGGCTCTTAGTGGGGTTGTGACCACAGTGGGAGGTCTGAGCAGGACCTTCCGTCATCAGCAGCGTTTCTGGGTGAAGCAAAAGGAGAGCTGGAGCTTTGCCAGGCTGTGCTGTACTTATCTTATCTTGGCTGGAGCACAGCCTCTGACATATCTTCATCTCTTCGTGCTGTGACGCAGCCGGGCAGAGCCTACCGGCTGATGATCGGGGTGATATCGCTGCCTCCCTCCAACACCCCTGGCCTTACCACGTTCTCTGCGTGGAGGGCCCTGAGATTAGGATCTCAGGTTGCCGTTGGGAGGCATCTGAAGTACCACAAGTCTTGCTGGGCTGAAGTGTAAGGTCTCTGGCCTTACAGCGGTTACACCAGCAGTGGGTGAAGGTAAGGATTTCCAGAATTGTTTTTTTTCACCCTCTGAGCTGCTGTCTCGTGCTTTGGAACAGAACATACGATGCAGAGAGTGGTGAGTGCAATGTAGAACACAAGGACAAGAGATGATAGACCTTTCCCACTAATCTCCTTGTACCCAAAATCTGTATAAGAGAGAACTGCCTTATATGCTAAAGCATTAATGTATTAGCACTAAGAGCATTAAGGACTTGTTTAGCACTGTAACCTCCACACCCCCACCTACCACATGGCTGTGCTTTAAAGGGCTCCATCCTTGCCTGGTCCTTGTGCCTTCTGACAGTGGTTCCCCATCTTCTGCAACTGTACCAAAATGTAACAACAACAGGCTTGGTGTCTCCTGTTCTCCTTAGACGATGCAAACTCCTTTTGGAAATCAGCTGCTTTGCAAGAAGTTTTGACTGATTCCTGTAGCCTTGCCACTTTGAGGTCATGCCTTCAGTTGGTAGGTAGTTTCTGAAACCAGAGCTTTTCATGGCTATTTTTTCCCCACAATTCCAGCTGCGTCAGCCTGAATTCATCCAGTGAAGCTGTTGGCATTTACAGAATTAATGGAGATCTTCCTTAAGGAAGATCTTTGCTGGGAAGAATTCAGGGATGCAGAGGAGGTGGAGGCCATTGCACGGGGAAAGCTGGAGATCTCCAGGCTGGAGATCTACAGTGCGGTGCCTGCTTGGATGTCCCTCCTATAGTGGTGAAGAAGATGGAGGAGTTCCTCCAGGAGATGAAAGGAAACGGAGGACTGATCTTATGTGGTGCAGGATGTGCCATTGGCCTATTGTGTCTCCTCAGCTGGTGGGAAGGGGTGAGAACAGACCAGCACCCCAAGACCAGCAGGAGAAAAAATAAATAAAAGAGAAAAAAATAACCCAAATAGCAAAAAACAACCCCATATAACCCAAAATGTGTATTTTTGATGTGCAGTTTTCATCAGAGCATTCAGTTACTTCTAGCATGTTGATCGGTGGGCCACATCCAGACTATGGGATGGTCTCAGTCCTGAGCGCTTTTGAGTAAGGCAACAGCTGATGTCTTTAGGTCAGCACATGAAACACAACCTCCCAGTCTATGTTAAGCCCAGCACCGAGTGTATTCATGAGTCCCACGCCTGGGTTCCCTAATGCAACAGCAACATCTGACCTCTGCACCCTGGTCATCCCCAGGTGCATCCCACACATGCTTAAGACCTTCCCAAGGTCTCTAAGTAAGGTGTGTCGCAACCTTCAGTCTTCCTTGCCAATGAAAAGGAAAAGATGCCTCCAGAGAGGGTTTACGTAAAGAGCGTGGGATGGTTAGCTCAAAATCCAGGCCATAGCAGAGAGACGTTGTTTCAGAGAGGGAGTACGATTTGCATTGCGTGTAAATACAGGCAGAAAAGTCCACAGTGGTTTGAGAGCTGCTCCAGGCTGGGAAAAGCCCAGGAGGGAAGGGTTTGTTAGCATTGTGGTTGCTGGGGACACCGGGAGCAGTCATGCTCTGCTATGCTCTGGGCAAAATGTCTGGGAGCACAGCCTGGCAGAACAAGTCTGGTAGGGTTGCTGGCATATTCATACCGGTGTGATTGGTATGAAATCATGCCCTCACCCTACCTCCCAGTGAGCTGCTGAAGAGCTTCCCTGTTTTGTAACAGAGATGACAACATCCATCCATCCATCCATCCACACATCCTCTGCCAAGTGGGGATCTGAGCGTGATGGGTAAACATCCCTGTGGTCCCCTGAGGCTGGCAGGCAAGAAGGGGTCCTGCCACAGCTCCTGTTGATGTGAGGTGAAAGGGTGCTCACCTCCACATGTGCCTGTGGTTTGCCACAGCAGGCAGCTTTGCTCGACACACACATATTCGCAGCATAGAGGTGTGGGAGGATTTGTTCCTTTGTACAAGTAAGGGACTATTCTAAACTCAGGCAACATGGCTTTGAGCTCTGCGCTTGGGCTCTGTCCAGACACTTTCCTTGTCCCAACCTTGTCAAAGTGTACTTCAGAAGAAAAAAGTTAAATAAAAAACTGAGACTTTAGTCCAAAAATTATTGCAGCTGATTTTAATTGTATCTTATATAGCTTTGGACTTATGTTCTTGGGCATCAGGTCTAGATACAGATTCTCCATCACAGTAATATTAATCTAGAGTAATGAGATTACGGTTGAAAGAGCTACTGTGGTTTCATGCCATTGAAATTAATCCAGAATTCAACCCTTCACTTGACACTGAGTATTATAATCATGTTGAGTATGACAGTCTGGTCAGGTATAAGAAACCGGCTCTGCAGTTTTGCAGAAACCTGGTTACTCCACTGCTGCAAACTCTGGTGCAGATGGGTTCTTCCCAGTGAATAAGGGCAGAATTTACAATTTCCTTCTTCCAAAAGTGCTGTCTTGATTTGTTAAACCTCCACCCCTACTGCTGCAGGCATGTCACTGCCATGCCCAGCCTTGACTCTTCACTGATGTGGCCCCAACTCTTTAACGAGAGCTGTGAAGATTCTTCATGAAGCATTTTCTACTCACTTCTAGTAGTGTGTTTACCACTGTGGCTACTACTAAAACTAATTCCAGGTCCCTGGCATGGTTTCAGCATGACCTTGCACCACTCTTAGAAGTAATTCCCAGGCACGGACTGGGAGTTTTCACAGGACCACCCTGTTTTGAAGGCTGATTTTGACATTTTGGACATGACCAAACCATATCAGGTGAACCAAAGCCCTGAGAACAGACAAGGCAGTGTTTGATTTACAGATATTGCAATACAATTTTTTTTATGTTGCCTCTGTTGATTGTGGCTTTGCTGGTTATGATTATATTGGTATCTCGAGGGCTTTACACTGTAAAAGTCTCAGTTTGCATTGTCTTAGAGGTTTCAGAGCAGGCAAAACCACTCGATACTTTAGTTCTTTGAAGTATCTGCATTGTTACGGCCATTTATAAACATCATCAGGCAGTTTGTTACTTTCTCACCCCCACTTGCTGCCAAGAAATAAATTAGAGTTAATACTTCCCTTGTTTGCGTAGGAGATAACAGAGCAGCTTCACGCCGCTGGGTGTGCCTGGTGTGTGCTCAGCACCACTCTGAGTGGTGATGGGCAGTCACCTTTGACTGTGGAGCTTGCTGTGAACTTCCTGAAAGCTTCCCTTACATCCAACCTTGGACAGAACGCCAGCAGCTGGGGGTTTGTCCTGAGCTCTTCAAGGAATCACAGGGTGATGTAGTTCTGAAGGGACCGCTGGAGGTCTCTGGTCCAAATCCCCATTCAAAGCAGGGTGAAACTGGAGTTAGATCCAACTTTAACGTTATAACCTATTGCTCAAGGTCATATTTTTCAGTTACGTTTTAAATATATCCAAGGATGGAGATCCCCAACATCTCTGGGTACTTCCTCCAATTTTTTTGTCGTCTTCATGGTGAATTTTTTCCCCTCCCCTAAATGTCTAACTGGGTTTTCTGTTCTTGCAATCAGAGTTCATTGCCTCTTTTCCTTTCACTGTGGACATCCAAGGAGAATCTGACTCTGCCTTCTCTATGCTCTCCCATTAGGTGTCTGTAGAAAGCAGTAAGATTCCCTCTAGATACCTCTGCTTAGGGATGGACAAATGCATTTTTCTCAGCCTCTCCTCATAAATCCCATGCTTTGTCCCCCTAACCATGTTGGTGATCTTCTGTCTGACTCTTTCCAGTTTGTCAATCTCCTCCTTGTAGAAAAGCCCCAAACTGGGAAGCCCAAAACCAGGTAGAGTATTCTGGATGTGTCTAACAAGTACCAAAGACTTCTGTTCAGAGGAGAATAGGTCTTCTCTATCCACTACACTTCAGAGGGTGTAATAAGAAATATTCCCCTCTGGGCTGTTTTTCCATCCATCATCCATCCATCCATCCATCCATCCATCCATCCATCCATCCATCCATCCATCCATCCATCTTCTTGGTATTTTGAAATTCTTACTTGAAAGGATGCATCAAAGACAGAAAATCAGATTTAAGCTAAGAGAGAGGCAAGGATGATCCCTTTCTCCTTCATGCCTCCATTGAGAATCGAAAGGATGGAGCACATGATGAGAGAAACCAGTAGCAGGAGATGTCCACATAACAGTTAGGTCAAAAAGCAGTTATCTACTTACCTATCTCCTGCACTGGATGGAAAGAGAAGAGGGAATAGTACCATGGCACCATGTAATTTTACATGACATGCTGGTTGGCTTCCCACCTCACTTACCTTCTGGAGGTGGTCCATGTCTACCAGAAAGTCAGCAAGAGAGAAAAGGGGTTTGTACCAGTGCTGGAGTTAAACCCAGTAAAACTGGGGGTTTCAGGGTATCTGTGAAACAAAATTACGATGTCCTTCAACGATAACTCAAGACAGAGCTGTTACTTGTGCCTGAATAGCACTTGAACCCCCTGCCCCACCAGGCCCAAAGCATCACACTGAAGGGCAGAGCAGAGCTGAAAAGAATGTACTAATCTGTCCTGGATTAGATCCTGCACAGGGAAGCCTGAGAGATTAGGTATTTTGATGCTTACAGAGCTGTTTAATCATAAAATAATGCCCAGCCTATTCACACAAATTAGGGTGGGTCCAGTTTGCATAATCTTGATTTCAGAGGCGAATTAATCTCACAGACAACTTGTTTCTGTCTCAGATTTTATCCTTTCAGCACATTCGATGCAGGATCAGATCACAGTCTGATGAAATTGTTGCAGGGTGAATTACAAGAGGAAGGAAGGAGGAAAAGAGAAGTAAAACCAAAAAGGTAGCTGAACTTTACAGTATAATTTCTCCTGGATTGCTTGGTCTAGGCAGAATATAGCCAAGGCTTTACAATTTGAAGGGGTTGTCTGCTTCTTACTCACCCTTTGGATTAGAGGATGTTTAATAATAATTCATTCTTTATTTGTTTTGCAAATGACACAATTCCAGTCACGGATCAAACATCCTCCCTCCCCAACCCTCCGGTGCTTCTTCCCTACAGATCTTACAATCTGACTCCCTTCCTTAAAAAAAAAAAATAGCCATTCATTACTTTCCCAATGCTACGCAGGATCAGAGCACCAATTTTCAAGCATTCCCTTTGAAATAAAAATCTATTCAGGACATCCACCACTTCTTAACAAATTAATTAAATTTTAATTAAACATCACCAAGAAATTAACTTTCTCTTTGCAGTCAGCTGGGGGGGGAAGGGCCATGGGGCATTCTGACATAGTTACAGCTCTTCTCAGCTTTCAAAGGGGAGGGATCTATGCTGATTCATTCATAATCAGCCCACTGAATAATGCATGGGATGCTGATGACAGTCAAAAGTCCTGGGAAGGAGACAGAATGTACTTCCACAACTCCTCTTTTCTTTTTTTTTTAAGAGGAGGAGTAGAGAGAGAAATAAAAAGAAAATACAATTCTAGATGAATCAGGGTGAAAAAGAAAGTGCCCAAGTAGTGGTAACACAGCCTTTCTGGTTCATTCTCTGACATTTTAGCTGGAACTAAAACTAAAACCTCAGTGCTCTCACTCCCCTTTATACGTTGAAGAATCGAGCAGGAAAAGGGAGCCCTTTTACAAAGGACAAGTTGTCTCGTTTTGAAATACACGTCTAAATTATCCTGGCCACCTTTGGAAGAACTCAGTCCTCGCCTTCGGCTTGAGGAAATTTAGCTCAGTCTTGGATTTCTAGGCTATGCCTTTTCCAGCAAAGTAGGGAGTCCCAAGGCACCGCTGCTGGAGCACCAGTGTCCACCTCTAATAAATATTTAGCACAGACACTGGCATGGGTTTTGTGTGGTCAAGCAGTGACATATGAACTTATATTTGCAAAGGTTGGTGGTGAAGTCAAACACTGCACAATAATTAAGCTGTTTCCTTTCATCCTACAGGATCTCTGAAACATTTCCATGCCTGGGCTGGATGAGATGTACACAGTCAATTCCTGCTCTCATGTCCCCCCCAAACACCATTCCCACGACATGACTCATTTGTGGAGATCAAGCCTGAAGAAAGTCCAGGAGATGTGCCTCCAAGTGAGATCAGTGGGCATCAGGCTCCTACAGCTTCAGGTAATCAAGCTCTTCCAGATATTCCCATCAAAAAGCATCAAGGGAATGGTGTATTTAATCACCACACCAGTTTATTCAGCGCTGCTTCGGCTCAGATCCCCAACGGATTTGGCTGTGCTTCCGCCATGTGTTGCTGTGGATCTTCCTTCCTAGCCAAATATTTTCATGCTAAAAATTTTATCTCCCAAGGCTCAGCCTATTACTGCAGACATCTCTCCCAGAAGACACCGATCTCTCTCCAACTCATTACTGTCACCTTGGAGGAAACTAATAACAGCGTGTCTTCACCAGCTCTGTAGGATTTTGCAGAGAATAAAGGATGTTCCCCGTTCCCTTAAGGGAGGAATTATCATTCCCATACTTCAGACAGGTGAGCCAGAGCTTGCTGAGGTTAAAGGATTTGGCAAAGGGCATTTAGTGATTTGATGGCAGAAGCAAGACTGTAATTGTGAAGTCCTGACTCACTCCAATCCTAATTACTGTCTGCCGTTAACTTAAATCAAACCGTAGGGTTAGGAAGCTGATCCCTGTTTCCCTCCAGCCTCCAAACATATGTAACCCCCACATCTGATTTTTAGAAATATTCCCTAATTCCATAGATGTCATTTTGCAGCCTGGCTGAAAGGTAAAGCCAAAGCAGTAATAAGCAATTGAACAATTTTAATTGTTCTCTCAGCTTAGGTTTTCATAGTTCTTTCTCCAACCAAAAGCTGCCTTTCTGAAAAAAAAAAACAAACACCAAAAAAACCTAAAAAAACCCCAAAACCCAAACCAAACAAAAACTTTTAAAAATCTTCATTTTCTTAAATGGAAAACATGTCTTCTTTGATACAGGCTTGCTTTGCTTAATTGAAATAAACTAATCTATCAGTTATGTGTTTACTGAAAAATCTCCTATTTTCAGTCAACAACATTGTTCTCCTGAATGTAGTTAATGTTCAAGTAGTCAACATTTAAAGAGGTTTTTGAATAGTATCACAGAATGTCTTGGGTTGAAAGGGACCTTAAAGGTCATGTAGTTGCCCAGGGCAGGGACACCTCCCACCAGACCAGGTGGCTCCCTGTCGCCCTGTGAGGAGCTCACCTCAAAGCTCCTCCTGCAGGCCAGGCACTACTGATCGGTCTTGCCCATGTAGATGCTCCTGTGTCCAACGGTACAGTTGTGTGTGTTCTGTTGCCATGCCCTCAGAAAGAAGAAGTAGTATCGGAAATTCAATGTATATCATCAAAATTTGCTGAGCTTCACATCTTTGGGACTTCTTCCGTGTCCTCAGATTGGATTGAAACTGGCCAAAAGACTTACAAGTGGTGGGGACAGGGGCAGTAGATGTGGATATTGTGATGACGAGAGTCACATTTCCAGAGCACTTTAGTCTTTTTCTATTTTTTAAAAATTGTGACTGTTTGCTAAACCAGAAAAGCTCAGAATTGGGTGTTTTATATTTTCATTAAGTTCTCTTTAATCTACTAAAACTAAATAGGTCTTCAAACTGCTAGAATCTGGTGATGAGAATGAAGCCTAACTTGGTCAAGAAGCTGTTAATTATAGCTAATGGAAAGCAGCAAGCACAGTGCAAGGAAAAAAGAAAAAAAACTTATTTTCTTTTTCCTATGGATGTTCTGGGGGAGCTTGGGCATTGCTATAAAAAAGGATATTTTTAAACAAATATGAATCATGTCTTTAAAAAAGGTCGAACAATCTCACTCTGGTCAGTTTTGGTTTTTTGCATTTTGCATGTGGGCCATTAAAGAGCAAATAAAAGTGAAAAAGTTGTACAAAATGCATTTTATTTTTAAGGGTGTTTCAGGGAAACTAAGCTAAACCTAGAATTTTCTTTGAGTTCTTTTTATTTTTTTATTTATTTTTTTTTTCCTTAGAAGGATATTAGGATATTTTCTGAAAGGAAATCACCAATGGAAAATGTTTGACCAGCTGTACTCTTATCTTTAAATCTGGAAACACATGCAATACATGGAAATCCCCACCTCGCTTGAAGTTTCAAGGGGGTGACTGGATTTTGTGCTCATACGTCTTTTGATATGAGTAAGTGTTTCAGTATTTGCTTTTGTTTGCTCTCCATCCACTCCAATCCAAGGAAAAAAGACAGGAAAATTTCCCCTTTTGCCATTACAGTGCATGACCACTGTGGAGGGATCTGCGTAAGTCTGCTCCTGTTGATTTTTTTGCAGTCCTTTGAGCAAGGCCCTCGGTCTTGGCTCCTCCTTTTGTCTTCAGGGAATTTTAATCTGGAGATAAACTTCTAGGTTGCAGGAAATAGCATAGACAACCTGGATGTGTCTCGATATGAACTGGCCATCAGGGCTCAGTCATTTGAACTGTTGTTAACGTAGTCTTTGGCTTGGCTTTGGGTTTTGGCCTGAGCCTGCTGGCTCCAACCCAAATGACCCCCAGCCATGGGTCAGCAGCTGACGTCGTCCAAGGACCACTCCTGGAAGGTTGTTCTCCCCTTGCTCTGGGGAGAGTTTAGTGATAAGGACTTCACCAGACCACGTCACCAAGGTGGAGCATGGACCCTGGTCCTGGTTAGTCTGCCTATAATCAATTCTTTGCTTCATTATAGAGTGGTTTTCTTTCTCTGAGGTTAATGACTCAACTGCATCTTTGTACCATGGACGAAAGTAGCAGAAGGCTCTTGTCTTTGTTGTATGTTGCCCTATCAAAAACTTTCTCCAACTGCTTTACTTGTCGGAATCCTCTCGGTGGAGGGTACTAGAGAATTCCTGGAGAACCATCCAACGGGAACTGTTTTAACAGGTCTTTAGAAGCAGCAGCCTCCCATCCTCTCTCCAGCTCAGATAGGAATTGCAGGAAATAAAATAATAATAATAAAGGGGAAGGGGAAGTTGAGTTACATTTTGAATTGGATGAACATCAGTTGATGCTTACAGTTGTCCTTTCTTTTTTTTTTTTCTTTTTTTTTTTTTAAAAAAAAAGCAGAGTACCATAATAGTGTTTGCTGGAAACAGCAGGATTCTTGAAGGCTCCTTTAGGCCTGTGTTCACCCACCGTTGGGCACATAGCTAAGGCTCCTAAATTATTTTAGTTGACTACTTTCTCCGTCTGGAGTCCATGGAAAGAGCTAGCCATCTCTGGAGAGCTAGGAAGAGGAGGATTGCTACTGGAACACCTTTTTTTCTCTTCAGTGGGCTTCAGAAGCCATTATAATCTCTTTCTAGGTCTAACCATCTCCCAAACCCTCCATGTCTTCTGGGACAAAGTCCTAGCTTGTGAGCTGAAGCCATGGCTGCTCAAGATGAGCATCTATTGCAATCACCTTCTCAGCTTCAAACATTTCCACCACTAATAGTTCTCGCTGTGCCACAAGAGAGCTGTGGTGGCAAAGCTGTGCCAGCCTGGAGGTCTGTGTGCCCTTCTGTTGGACGATGGCATAGATGTAGAAGCTGAAAACCACCATTAACACATGGCTGCCTATTGGACACCAAGACCCAAAAAACCACCTATGTGCTGCTTCTGCAAAATACAGTGAGGCTGGAGAAGGACACCATCCTGGAGAAAGTATACAAAATATTGGAAAACCCAGGAAAGAAGCTAAATAGAGCAGTAAAACCCCCTTGTACTAAGAGATGCCACTTGGATCAGACTAAAGGAGTTGGAGATGACTCCAGACCTCTGCCCTTAGTTCACTCTCTGACCTTTCTACATCTTCATCTTCACCTACACAACTAAAGGTGAGGATGAGATGTAGGACTTTGATGTAGACAGATCTGGTTTTGTTTGCTACTGAGTATGGAATTCCTTGGTCTCTCTGCTGGTTTTGTTTGCAAAACTTCTATAGTGGGAACTAAATAGAGGGCAACTTCTAATTCCTGATCCTGAACACCTCCTGCCTATGTCCCACAAGGGGATCGCAGAGTAAAATCCTGCTGTTCTTCCAGGAGAAGAGCACTCTCATAAGGAATGGAGGATGCAGAAAGTCTAAGATTTTGCTTCTCTGCGTGCAGTCTGGAAGGGTTCGCAACCTCTGGTTTAATTTCCTACCCCAGCCATGAAGTGTTGATAACGCTCAGGAAAAACAGAACAAAACAAAACAAAACAAAACAAAACAACAACACATCACATGTGCAAATAATTAAAAAATAAAGGAGCCCCAAAACTCCAGACATACACACACACATACACATGCAGACTTGCTTTGGCTTGCATTACAGGTTCTCAGCCCGGGAGCAAATCACTTGGGAAATTTAATTAAACTTTAATGAGGTACTTTGATTTTTGGGCCTTATGCCTAGTGGAATTAATGTACAATGAAGGGGTGTCTCGTCATGCTGCTGGCAATAGCTGGCAAGTTCATGTAAAGCAGAGCATGTCATCCTAGATCACCTTTTGAACTCGGGAAAGCAGCAGGGAAGAGCAACCAGGAAGCTCTAATGGGTCATTTAATTACAGCAGGTCCTTTACATGTGAGTCCTGTACATTGAAGAAACTCCCCCTGAGTTGCTTTTGGGACATTTCAGGAGGTTGGAGACGGGAGTGTAGGCAGGATGGTGGTCTGGGTTGAGGATTTCCTTCTCTTCTTTCCCTTGAGTAGGCAGGACCCTGGATTGGAGTGACCTCTGGCATGGGGAATCCTTGGAGAGATGGACAGTGAGCAGGGACACCCATCGGTCTTCTGTGGGTCCTTGGTGGATGGCTATCCACTAGCCAGGGAAAGATATTATTTGGTTACTGGTGGAGATATGACTTCTGCTTTAAGTGAAGGGCCTGTTCAAGCCCTCTTCAGCTGCCAGGGAAAGGCTGGTTTACAATGCAATGTTGGTTTGGAGAGAGGGCTGTTCAACCTCAGGAGACTCATGCAAGTCTTTAGGCTGTCCTGAAGAACCAGTTATGTTTTTCCCTCTGCTGTTCAGGCTGTCCATCAGGGCTGCTGCTGGACCAATCTGCTGAAGTCATTGTCAGTAAGTCTTATTTTCCAGATTCTTAACTTGTCACCAGGGGCTACCTTGTGAATGGACTCCAGCTGTGGTGTAGACCACCCTTTCTGCAGCTGAGAGCTGAGCTGCTGAGTAGAGATTGGGCATCCAGCATCCCAAGCTGATGTGCAACTCCTCCATCTCTCCAGCACCTGATGGGCAACTCTTCCATCTCTCTAGCACCTTGCTTCACTGGGGTCCAAGGAAATGGCTGAGTTTGTAAAGCATGAGGGTATTGGCAAGACAAACATCAGGAAGACATCCCCACCAAAATCTTCTTCTCTTCCAGCAGGGCATATTGAGGAAGCAGAAAATAAGACCTAAAGCTGGGCATCAGTTGAAAAGAGAATGAACCCAGCAAGCCCCCGCACACGATGGGCTATGTTCTATGTTCAGCCGTTTAAATGATGCCTCTGCTGTGGTGTTGAGAGCTCTGCAAGCTCTGCTAGCCTAGGATCTCACTGTGAAGACAGCTGGGCATGTCTGGGAAGTAAATCCCACCTTAAATCACTGATCAGACTTGCCCCAGTCTGTGCAATCACTGGGGAGGGACCTGGCAGGTTCAGTTAAATGTTAAATGTTGAGTGGATGCATCCAAATTTGCCTGTGAGCTGGGAGAGGCAGAGGGCCAAAGAGGGGAAAAAAAGTTCACTTGTAATCCCTGCAATGCGATCATGCAAAGAGTGCCTTTCACTCCACGATCACATCACGGGATCTCCTGCAACTCCAGGTCTCCCGCAATGCCTGGCACCTGGAAGAAGCAGGGAGGCTGCACAAACATGCTCCAGCCTGACGTTTCCTAATCCCGGAGCACTTGACTCCATCACTGCAACACTTCTTCCACCCTCCCGCATGCGGGGGAGGGAAGAGGGAATGTTTTCTAAGGCTGTAAAGAACCCAACAGACAAATCCACCCAAATCCAAGACTCTGACATTAACCAAGGGCCCCAGTCTGCACCTACACCCATAAATGAGTAGGACCAGGATCAGGAGCACACAAACTTCTGCAATGACCTTCCAGCTGTCTGTAGTGTTCTCCTTGGTGTATTTTGGCCCAAGGTCAAGAGTCACTGATGTAGCCAGGGCCCAGGAAAGGTTCAAGGTGGGCAAAGTCCAGGGTTCTTTTGCAGTCAGCTGTTTGGGTGTTGCTGTCCTTTTTTTGGAGGCTGAGAGATTTTAGAAGGAAGGATAAACCGGTTGTGCTCAGAGCTGACCTCTTTATTTTCCTGCACAAAGGTATCCATGTGAGCCATCAAGCCCTCTGGAACCACCATGCCACCAGGGCACAGTAAAACATTGTCACCTCCTCCTGAACGTGGGATGTGCACTGTGCTGATACTTTCACCACGAGAAAAGGAGACCAGGGGATGCTGCTTTCTCTATGTCATGACTAGTCTGATCTCCATACTCTGGCTTAGTCACCCACAGGCAGCCCAATCACACCTTCTCCACCTGGGGCCATTGGTCCCTCTCTGGTCTTTTTTTCTATGAACTTTCCTTGACCCTATTGTAAGGTCTGTCATTCTCACCAGGTCCAGCAGAACCTGGTGCCATTCCTCTCCCTTTCCCAGTCCAATCTCCAGTCCAGAATGTTCCTTCTACTAGTCTGGTCCTTTCCTCCTCCATCTTCTCATTTCTCATCCAGTGTTTGTCCTTGCAGTCATGCTCTCTTTCCCAGCCCTAACCCTTTCTTGCCAGACCATGGCTGTTCACACCCACCTCCTCCTTCCTTGGCTGCTTTCTCCAGCCTCTTTCACCATCTAGTCCTGTCTCCAGCACCTCAGTGCCTTGCCTCCCATCTCACCCAGACCGAGTCCCATCCCCAGCCTCCCACTCACAGCTTGCAGTGCATGTCACCATTCCCACACCCACCCTGCATCCCTTGGTGTCTCCTCCACTCAGTCTCCCCAACCCCCCACATAATGATAGCTTAAAGCCATTGAAACTCAACCCTACACAAGTGTCCCTCTGCTGCACCTGCACCCAGTGCTTAACAAATATTCCTGAAGTGAATAATAAGCAAATCAATCTCAGCACTCCCGAGGTAGAATGATACCCAGTGAGGAAGACTGGAATTGTCCAGGTTGGAAAGGAGATGGCTAAATGGGTGGGATATGATGTAGAGTTACAAAATCATGCATGGCCCAGAGAGGGTGATTAAGGAGTAATTTAACTGGAGAAATAGGGGATCAAACAAACTTTGCAGACGGCAAGGTCAAAGCAAAAGGAGGAGGTGGAGGAGGTGGATCTTCACATGGAGTGGGGATGTAAAAGGCACTAAAATCTTATAGAATCATAGAATCATGTAATCATCCAGGCCAGAAGGGACCTCCAAAGGTCATCTAGTCTGACCTCCCCGCAGTTGCAGGGACACCCCCAACTAGACCAGGTTCACAGGGCCTCATTGAGCCTCATCTTGAATATCTCCAGGGAAGGGGCCTCAACCACCTCCCTGGGCATCCTGTTCCAGTGTTCCACCACCCTCGGAGGAAAGAAATTTTTTCCTAATATCTAATCTAAATCTACTCTTCTTATACCCAAACCCAAACATATGGAAGACAACCCCCCTGAGGGCAAGTCAAGACAGAGATCTTACAAAACCCTGAGCTGCAGATGGTCTGAAGGGGGAGAGGGGCTGGGGTGTATCACTCTGTTTGCCCCGTTCTTATACTCATCTTCACATGTGCTTCCCTTAGCTGGAAACAACATCAGCATCAGGTCTGGCCAGATGTGGCCTATGTGTGTGTATATACATATGTACATCTGTTATATCTCCCCTGTGTATGTATAAATATGTATATGTATATCTCATATCACCCATAAATGAGAGGGGAAGAGTTGGGAATACTCCTGACTTTGGATACAAATCAGACCTCAAGCTTTTGCTGCTCTGGAGGGAGCTGAGCGGTGACAACTTTTGTGGTACCATGTGATGCTCAAGACAAGAAGCCTGGCCCCGAGCTCAGCGAAACAAATAGCTGGTCTTAGTTTAAATCTGTTTTAAACTAAAGTTTTCAGCGTCCTCCACGGATTTTGGCTGAAGCCCAAAAAGGCAGCGTGGAGACCTTTCACTTGCTGAGGAGGCAAATCCAACCATTCCCGCTCAAGCCACAGGAAAATAAACCCCAAAAGCAGCGTTTGGGTTCTCAAAACAAGACAGGAAGAGTTTTGGTGCCTTATCTGGTCAGGGGGTCAGTGGGACCTGCTGTTCCTTGGTACCCTATGCCGCCTGCTCCCTGGGATGCCAGGAGGGAGCAGCGGGATCGTGACTCAGCCCCCACGTGAGCGGGTTTCCTTCCTGCACGGCCAGCCTGGGCTTCTGATGTTTTGTTCACTCTGAAGCTCTGGGGGCCGAGCGGGAGCTCCTGGAAATCAAAGGGAAAGAACTACATCTTGGGCTTGCCGAGGCGGGGTACGTCCTGGCTGGCCTGGGGGGGAATTTTGGGGTGCTGAAAGAAAAGAGATGGAAGGAGGGCACAGGTCAAGTCTCCAGCATGAGACTTCTTAACCCCAAACTCTCCCTGCTCGCAGCAACGATCCTTGGATACCCTTCACTTGCTGGCAGGGACCCCACGGACTCCCTAAGGTCTGAGGAGAGAGAAGGGAAGGGGTTTAACTCTCCCTCCTTTCTTCTCAGGGTTGCCTCCAGTCCTGTCTCTGCTCAACTGGGTGGGAAACAGGACCCCCAGAAGTCCCTCTTGCACTGAAATGGGAATAAACAGGGATGGGGAGGCACCTCAGCTCTTCTTAACTACTCTGGACGGGAGATTTCCATGTTTTCTCTATTTTCAGACTTCTCTCTATTGATGCCAAAAACAAAACTCTCAGTCAGAAGTTGGTCAATGCTGGTGAAAATAAAAAGATCTCTAGACACTCTGGTAGTGGCCAGACTCAGTTATCACAGGATTTTATTTATTCCTCACAAAAAGATGGAGAAGGTCCCTATTTGCCTCATTCCCTCCATATCCACTGCACAAACTCTCCCTCCTCTCCAGCCAGCTGGGTGCTGCTGGGCCTTTGGACACAACCTTTCCACCATCCTCCCACTTCCAACACCTCTGACTCCCTGAATATCAGAAATGGGCAGGAGCTAACCCTGGACCTTAAACCATGGAGGCTGGCGTGGGTGGCCTTAGATCCTATCTTCAAGGGGCACTTCTGAGCAAGTCCTCACTGGGGGCTGGATGTCCTCACTAGATTCAGCCAAGGTGGCTCTGGGTTGATGTTCAACCTAAGATCACAGAGCTGAACCCGCACTATCCAGCCCCAGGCTCTTCTTATCTTTCCCCTGCCTTTGCCTTGACAACCTCCCACCCCAGCCCCAGCTGAGACCCCATCCCGCCCTGTGGACCAAGTCCTTCTCCCTCACTACCCACCTCCATCCCCTCGCCCCTGTTTTCCTATTCCCAGCATTTACCCTCCCGCACGTAGCCCTGGGGGAGCCGGAGGATTGTACACAGAGGGAGAAGTTATTTTTCCTTGACATAAACATCCAAGCCTTTCCTCGGCCCCCTCCGCTTGAAACGTGGAGGTAGGACCTGGACTCATAACATCCGGCAGGAGGGGCTGGCCTTATCTGACAGGAAACACTCAGCTCCGGATACATCCTCCCCTGCTCCCAGCACCCCAGCAGCTCCCATTGGCAGTGTCGGGGCAGGAAACCACTCAGCAGCTTGTCTCATTCCCTTCTCTGGAGAGACGGGAGGGAGGGCCCGATCCTGTCCTCCTTGCATGGCAGGGTGCGGTGGGGTTGAGAGGTGGGGTGGAATGGTGGCAAGAGGTGGAGGGTGAAGGTGGTTACTTGTCAGGAGAAAGGGGTTGACGGGGTTAAAAGGAGGTTTTGGGGAGTTGGCAATGTTGAAGGTGTCCCCTTAGCTCTGCCACTGATTTGTAAGGTAACTAAGTCAAGTCTCCTCACCACGTTCTCAGTCTCTACTTCCCTCCCCTGCTTCTCCTTTGAGAGCAACGAAGGGAAAATAAACATCTCCCAGATAATTTAGTAGCAGCACCCAGAGCCCTCGCGTGGGGTGGAGACCCCTTGTGCTGTGGCCAGAGCAAGCACATGGTTCTGCTCAAACTCTTGGTAAGAGACAGTTCATGTCCCGAGGTTGGACAGAAAAAAGGATGGGAGGGGAGGAATTATTATCTCTGTTTTACAAACCGGGAAACTGAGGCACAGAGCAGCCACTTGGCTGCTTGTCAGTGTGGTCTACCCTTGCATGGTGGCACTGGGACAAGCAGACACGGATGGTGGAGCGAGGACAGAAAGGAGTCACCACCTGCTCAAGGGAGGCAAAGGAAATGGCCCATCAAGGAGGGACAGGGCATGACACACACCACAGCTCCTGGCCAGCCCAAATCCCAGCACTATCCAGGAAGGTGACCTCATCCCTTCTCCTTACGCCCAGCACTGTGACCCACACAGTCACGGGGGCCAAGGACTGGTCATGGCCACCGGACACCGGGGGCAGAGGACGTACACCCTGGTCACCTCTTGGCAAGGAGAGAACCTTGCGCTGGCCCAACATGACACCCTTGAGCGAGAGCCCGAATGTGGTATGAGGTCATTTTATCCCTTCCTGCAGCCCTGATTTGATTTTCCTGCTGGTTCCCAACCTGTCCCAGCCTGGAGAAAGCAACCCACAAACCACAAGGCTCCTCGGTGTGCACACAGGCAGCCCTGGGCTCGCAGGTTTGAGATGGAGGAGGCTGAGAAACATTCCCAGGTCTGATGCAGAACAAATCCCACTTGGGGTGGAGACCCACCCTACCCCTAGCATCGAAAACCCACCATGCC
Organism: Thinocorus orbignyianus; assembly: GCA_013400375.1. Lineage (NCBI taxonomy): Eukaryota > Metazoa > Chordata > Aves > Ciconiiformes > Thinocoridae > Thinocorus > Thinocorus orbignyianus. The sequence goes on from VXBW01007692.1 coordinate 318,142, forward strand.
CATCAATCTTCTGAAGGAATTCCCACTTTCCAAGCAAAAAAGGCTCCTTCCCACCTCTATCAGCCACTGATTTTCTGGCTGGTCCCTGCAGTGGTGCCCTGCATCCCAAAAACATGCTGTGGGGCAGGAGGTAACCCCACAGCTTTGCTTTTTCCATCCCACTAGAGAAGGGACGAGTGTCTCCGCTCCCAAATTTCATCTCAGTTGCCGGTGTCCTGGGAGGCGGAAGCTGGCTGCTCCCAGCGCTGGGTGTGTGCCCGGATCTGGCCGGTGAGCCCTGGCTCCCAGGGAGCCGCACCTCACCTTGGCTGCAGCTCCCAAAGGCCTCGGGGGCTCCTGGCTCCCGGTTGGGGCCTGTAGCTCTTCCTGACGTGCAGAGAGAGAGCACGGGGACATGCTCCCACCCCTCCTCACGTGGCTCTGGGTTGAGCAAGTAGGGACAGGTTGAGCTCACAGGCGGCTCAGGATTGGGATGCATGGAGAAACCCCTTCTTCTGGAGAAATCAGACCCTGGCCACCACCCTATGGACTGCTGGGAGCTCTTGGTGTGGGATTTGCCTCCACCAACCCCAAACGTGACTCTGTCTGCAGGAAGAGAAGAGAGGAAGAGGCTTGTGAGGTTTTTCAGGTGTATTCCAGGCTTGGGGCAGGATGGGAGAGAGCAACCAATGTCCTGGAGAGAGGGTCCTGGAGAGAGAGTCCCAAGAGCCCACATCAGGCATGCTGGTGGCAATACCCAGAGCTGATCCAGTTGAACTCTTTGGTTCCTCACCAAGGCAGTTTAAAAACTCATTACACTGTTCTCAGCTGCCCCTGCAGCAGAGCTGGGACAAAGGGACATTTGCAGAGATCCCTGGTGTGGGTGCACCTCTGGTGTCCTGGGGTGGGTGCCCTTCTGACGAGTAGCTGCTTGGAAGGGAGTAGTCCCCTGGATTTGCTGGTTTGGGTGCATGGACCCAGGCCACCCCTGCTATGAACACTTTTTAATGTGCTTCTAGGGGGCTGTGGGCATCCTGTAGGCTTGGGGCACCACAGGGACCATGGGCAGAGCAGGAGGTGGGAGAAGCAAGACTTCTCCAACCTTGCTCCTGGCATGGTCCCACATGAGTTAATGCCACTGGGATTGAGCCGAGAGTTCAAATAGGTTCATGGCACCTCCATCTCTCCAGCCCCATCGGGCTGGTTCACAAATCCTCTTGGAAGAGTGAAACCCTGCCCCATCTGGGCTGTTGTACTGGCCATCCAGCACCACACAGAGCATCACACCTTCGTGCTGTGTTGGTGCAAGAGCCACCACGGTCCATGGTGCCAGCAGGACACCCAAAGGTGTCCATTTCATTCATCCTAGAGGGGAAATCAGCTGGACATGTCCAAACGATAGGCAAAGGAAGAGACAGAGTGTGTGAAAGGAGGGTTGTCTCCAGGGGGACCACCGGTAGGGAGTGAAGGAGGACTACAAGCACAGGACAGGGGCATGGTGGTGCCTCCCCAAACACTCCTAGAGCCTCCAACCTTCTGAGACCATGGGCTCCCTGAGTCAGAGATAAGTCATTTACAGGAGGCAAGCCAGCCCAGTTGGGATGGGTTGGGTTGAGTGACCTCTGGAGAACCCTTCCACCTGACACATGCATGGGCATCACAAAGTGCATTAGAAAACTTGCTCTTCCACTTTCTGGGGCCAAGAAGACTGCCTGGGAGGACACTGCACTGGGAGTTGTGCATGGCTCAGCCTCAAGGACTACAGGGACGCAGCCTGATCTGATGTCCAGAGGGAGCAGGCTGAAATATTGGTCCATGGGCCACAGGGAAGGACTAAGCCTTTCTCTTCACTAGTGATGCTTGGAGGCTGTCATTCGACATCTACCCAGAAGACCACCCATCATGCAGCATCTCAGATTTGACCCACACTCCATATCTGAGGCCTTTTGTGGCCCTTGCACTGAAGCTTTGTACACGGTCCATCAGCACAAAATGTGAAAATAGTGGATAAAAAACACACTCCAGGCATTGACACTTGCCCCATGAGTAGGAAACATCATTCGTCCTCACCAACACACCACAAGCAACGCTTTGCCTCAACTTCGCTGTGATATCTGCACAGGAATCGGTGTGAAAAGGTCATATTTATGAGACAGCAAAAGTGGGATCAAGGCCATCAAAGTTACTTTCTGTCCCTGAGACACACCTTGAAAATTGATGGTAAGCACACGTCGTGCCTCCAGTCGGTTTGTCAGAAAGCAATCCACAATTTTTAAAGATAACCACAGATCTTTTTTTTTTTTTTCATTTATTAAAAAAAAAACAAAAGGAAGTAGAAAAGTTTAGCTGAAAATACCAACAACAACAACAAAAAATAATGAAAAAAATAGCACTCACACAAGAAATGTTTCTGTTTTGAAAACTTTGTCAATAGCTACAGCAATTTCAATCATAAAGCGATCATTGTATAAAAACATTTATTTAAATTAAATATTTTATGCAAACTCGTATCTACACTCATTCAAAATGCATAGAGTCACACACACACACACAAAAAAGATGGAATGTATTAGCTTAAAAACCTGTGAAGTTGTGGGTTGGGTTGTTTTTTTTCCTTTTTTCTTTTTTTAAGTATTGTTTGCAATTATTATTAATACACGTTCGGGACTGAAACCAAAAAATCATAGCCATGCTACTAACTAATCATTACCAAGTGCCATACAGTAAACACTAAGATTAATCATGTCATATAACTGATTTAAAATAAAGCTTCATCTTTATGAAAAGGAATAGAAGTCGAGCAATACAAAATCCGAGGGGAGGAATAATGGAAGGAATAAATCAATGTACAGCTTTATTACAAGCAATAATACGCCGGAGTTAGAAGAGGCATCGGGCACTGAGGCTCAAAACATAAAACCTTTGCCCTCAAAGGATGGTTGGTAAGAAAAAAACAACAAGAAAACAACCTGTGTCTGCTACATCATCACCTCTTTGGCCCAAGTACTCATCCCAGGACGTGTTCCTGGCCCGGTGGGAGGTTCTGCTGGGAGGTCAAGGAGAAACCATGGTGGGGACATGGATGCTGGCCCCATCCTGCTTTTGCAAGCCCTGATCTAACCCTCCCCCTGCAGCCCATGCCACACATCCCCAGGGACAACCCAGCAGCATTCCTGGGGTCCCATCCCCTCTGGGGCTTCCTGAGGGGATGCAGCCCACAACTGGTGGTCTAGAGGCAAGGGGACAAGGCAGGTTTTGCCCCCACCGCTGCCCAGGCAAGTCAGGGCACCAAGAACCGTGGGCAGCTTGCAGATCCTCTATCAAAACCTTCCCTTTTTGCCCCCATCCCTGCCTTGTCCCCTTCCAGGTGGGTTTTCACCCTTCCAGGACTTCAGATTTGCTGTTTGTGGGATGTTGCCACCCTTCCAGCTCCAAAACAGAGCTGGGGTGATCCGAAACAGCGGGGAGCCTTCCCACACTCCTGGGAGCATCTCTACTTTGGAAAAGGGACTTGGCCCAAGGGCTTTGGCATGGGGAAATTCCACCCCACTACCTCCGGTCCCCTTGGGAGCAGAGCACCCCAGGTTTTGCATGGGTGGGGAACTGACAGCCGAGATCCTTTACCTACGCCACCGAGGAGACTCCATGGCCCTCACGGTTCGGACTTGGTCACCCCGAGGGGCAGCGAGCGATGTCCCCGGGTGGAAACTCCTCATAATACTGTGTGGGGTCCTTCCTTGGCCAATCCAGGTGGCCCCTGACCAAGGGTCTAGGAGACGCTGTAGTTATTGTAGTAGGTGGCCGTGGCGTCGGCGAGGACAGAGATAAGGCTGGTCTCGGAGCTACCAGATGCCGGGACGTGTCCGTTGGCCAAGACACCTCCCTGGTGGTCTCCGTGGCTGGGGTTGTTGAGATATTGGTCGAATTCGTTGCGGTCCATGTCCCCCAGGAGCTCGGCTTGGCTCAGCTGGTCCAAGGTGTCAAAGCCGTGGTGGTCGGGCGGTGGGGAGAGCTGGCCCAGGTGGGCATGGAGGTTGGGAGGGTGCAGGGAGGGAAAAGAAGGTGTGTAGTAGCTGGGAGGAGGAAGAGGAGGGCAGCTGGAGGTTGTAGGGATCATGCAGGTGGTTGGCTGCGGGATGGGGCTGAGAGGGTGGTGGTTACATGGGAGGGAACCCCCTCCATACTCCGAGGAGTAGGTGGCTCCAGCGAGGTGGGAGCGGTGATGTTCCTCAGGGCAGGGTGAGGAGAAGAAGCTCTGGTCCGGGTCTATGGCATCCAACGGAGACATCTCCGGCGGGGTGGGCAGCCCGTAGGGGTAGGTGTCCACGCTGGTGTTGCTACCACTGCTACTGCACGGGGCTTCCCGGTATCCCCGACCAGCTGGTAGCCCTGGGCGAGGTGGGTACTCACCAGGACCCTCTTTTTCCCCCCCAGCCCGGCTGCAGGTCCTCTTCTCTGGCACAGCATTTTGGTCCCGAGTCAGGCTGCCCAGCAAAAACCCGGGGTCCACCCGTTTGCAGATGCGTTTGACCTGCTTCTTCCTCCGGGGCCGGTATTTGTAGTTGGGGTAATCTTGCATGTGTTTCACCCGCAGCCTCTCGGCCTCCTCCACGTAGGGACGCTTCTGAGAGAGGCTCAGAGCCTTCCAGGACTTGCCTGAAATCGGAGAATAAAACTACCCTTAGCACCCATATCGAGTTGGGTGGCAAAAAGGGGCTGCCCCCCAGGACCTAACATCAACCCAAGAGCAAAGTTGAGGGTCCCAATACCCCAACCATCTCACCAGGGATGCAGTCCACAAACGAGACAGCAGCAAGAGGGTGAAGAAGGAAGGAATCGAAGCCACCAGAGCTCCACCAATACCACCCATCCTAAGTCCTCGAGCAGGGTGGGTTCAGGGTTGGTGGGTTCAGGGTTGGTGGGTTTGGGGTTGGTGGGTTCAGGGTTAGCTGACCCCCACAGCGAATCAGTCATGGAAATATAGAATAGTTTAGGTTGGAAGGGACCTTAATCAGGGCAAATGACTTCCCCCAGCTCCACAACCTGATCTTGGGATCTCCAGGATGGGGAGCCTGGCGGCTGAACGTGGACAGCCGAGGTCCATGCCTGGCTGAGTAGGGGGGTCAGAAGGACATGGAGTCCCTGGATGTGTCCCAGCCTGTGTCCTGCCGGGATTTGCACCGGAGACCTAAGCACTGCTCCCTGTTTGAGGTCCACAAAACCTCCCCAAGATACAGGACAGAGAAACAGCGCCGGGGCTGGGGGGTTGTATCCCACGGTGAGCTTCCCCCAGGGTTGTTCCTCGGGGAAGAGGGAGAAATGAGGATACAGATCAAAGCTTTCCCACCCCCAAAGGGACAGCAGAAATAACACTAACAAGCAGAGACGCTGCGTGGCAAAGCAGTAAGGAGAAAAAAAGAAAAAGAAACAAAACAAAAACCAAAACCAACCCAAACCAGTAAAGAAAACACCACAAAAACTGTGCAGGGAAACAGAAACTTTGGGTAAGAGGGTGGGCAGCAAAGGAAAGCTGTGTTGCAATTCGGGCAGCTCTTTCTCAGGCTGTCTGGGCTGGTTATTTCTGTTTGCCCTCTTGGTTTTGCATAAAAAATAAATAAATTGGGGATTGGGATAAGGAGAAAACTGAAGAGGGAGCGGGAAACATATATATTCAAAATGATTTGAGATCCCTCCAAAAAACCAACAGAAACCACCCCACCACCCCCTGGACATGCAATATTGGGGTGAAGTAGTAAATTTGAGGGCAAAATGGGACAGTAAAGACAGGTCATGGAAATCTGGGGGGATCCCTCCTTGCACTGCACTGGGGGATCCCTGGGGGTTTGCATCTTGCTGGGGTTTGCCCTCGTGGGTGCCCGTCCTCTGGGGTGCAGAGACTGCCAGGCTTTGCACCCTAAAATGTGGCTGGGGGGCCAGTGCATGAAGCCAGAGTGTGGGTTTGCACCATGGGTGCCTCCTCCCATGGGGTGCAGGACACCATGGTGATTTGCACCCCACAAGGCACCCTGGTGGATGTTGTCCCAGGGTGCTGGACCCGATTTTGCACCCACAGACTGGCCACGCGGGTGCGTGGGTGCCCACCTCCTGCATGCTGGACCCACCTGTATTCTGGGGGGGGGTGGGCTGGGAGGGTGCAGGCACCCCAGGGTGCTGGTGCCAGACCCTGGCAGGGCTTATACCCCATGGGGTGGCGGGGAGGATTCTCACCTGGACAGGGTTTGCACCCCCTGGGGGTGCCCAGATGGGTGCATGGGTGCCCACCCCAGGGGCACTGGATCTGGAGAAGTTCTTGCACCCCCAGGTATGGCTGATGGGTGTATGGGTGCAAACTCTGGGGTGCAGAATCTGGAGAAGGTCTGCACCCCTGGAGATGCCCAGGTGGGTATATGGGTGCCCACCCCCGGGGTACTTGATCCAGAGAGGATTTACAGCCCCGGGTGGATGTGCACACCGTAGGGTGCCACACTCAGAGCCAGGTTTGCACCCACCAGGATGCTGGGGTGGGTAGATGGTTGCCCATCCCCGGGGTATCGGATCCAGGCAGGGTTTATAACCCCGGGAATGCCCGAGTTGGCACAGGGGTGCCCATCCCGAGGTATCGGGCAGGGTCTGCACCCCCGGGGATACCGGAGTGGGTACAGGGGTTTCCATCCCCGGGGTATCCAGTCCGGGCAGGGTTTATAAACCCAGGGACACCCGAGTGGGTAGATGAGTGCCCACCCCCGGGGTATCAGATCGGATCCGGGTGGGTGCGTGGGTGTCCATCCCCGGGGTATTGGGCAGGCTTTACACCCCCATGGATGTCTAAATGAATTCAGGGGTGCCCATCCCTGGGGTATCGGATCCGGGCAGGGTCTACACCCCTGGGAATTCCCGAGTGGGTACACGGGTGCCCATCCCCGGGGTATCGGGCAGGGTTTACACCCCCGGGGATGCCCGGGTGGGTAGATCGATGCCCATCCCCGGGGTATCAGACCCGGGCAGGGTTTACACCCACGGGGGAGCTTAAGTGAATTCAGGGGCTCCCACCCCGGGGGTGTCACCTCCTCCCCCGCCACCCCCCAAAACCCTTTCGTCCGTCCGTCCCCCTCCTTTCTCCTCTCTTCTCCTCACCGAGCATCTTGCTGAGCTCCGCGTTGTGCAGGTCGGGGTTCTGCCCCGCCAGCCTCTTCCTCTCGTCCTTCGCCCACACCATGAAAGCGTTCATGGGCCGGCGGATGCGGCTTTCCGAGCTCTTCTCCCCCGCAGGACACCGAGTCGGG